>CM033472.1:247510416-247952916 GCA_019447015.1 Hymenochirus boettgeri
TATGCACTATACAGCTATGTACTATATAGATATGCACTATACAGCTATATACTATATAGATATGCACTATACAGCTATGTACTATATAGATATGAACTATACAGCTATGTACTATACAGCTATGTATTATATAGATATGCACTATACAGCTATGTACTATATAGATATGCACTATACGGCTATGCACTATACAACTATGTACTATATAGATATGCACCATACAGCTTTGTACTATTTAGATATGAACTATACGGCTATGCACTATACAGCTATGTACTATATAGATATGCACTATACAGCTATAGATATGCACTATAAGAGCTAGTGCACTATACAACTATGTACTATATAGATATGCACCATACAGCATTTGTACTATTTAGTATGAAACTATACGGCTATGCACTATACAGCTATGTACTATATAGATATGCACTATACAGCTATATACTATATAGATATGCACTATACAGCTATGTACTATATAGATATGCACTATACAGATAGTACTCTACAGCTATGTACTATATGAGATAGCACCTATACAGATATGCACTATCACAGCAATGTACTATATAGATATTCAATATATGGCTATGCACTATACAGCTAAGTACTATACAGATATGCACTATACAGCTATGTTCTATATAGATATGCAACTATACAGCTATGTACTATATAGATAGGCACTATACAGTATGTACTATATAGATATGCACTATAGACAGCTATGTACTATACAGCTATGTCTATATATAATATATATTATATATAATATATATATGCATATACAGCTATTTAACTATACAGATTAGGCACTATACAGCTATTGTAATATATAGATATGCACTATAAAGCTATGTACTACACAGATATTGCACTATACAGCTATGCACTCTATAGATATGCACTATACAGTATGTACTATACAGATAGGCACTATAAGCTATACTATACGCTTGCACTACAGCTATGTACTATATAGTATGCACTATACGGCTATGCACTACGCTAGCAATAACAGCTATGTACTAATAGATATACATATGGCTATGCACTATAACAGCTAGTACTATACAGATAGCACATACAGCTATGTACTATATAGATATGCACTATACAGCTATGTACTATACAGATAAGCATTATACAGCTATGTACTATACAGATATGCACTATACAGCTATGTACTATATAGATATGCACTATACGGCTATGCACTATACAGCTATGTACTATATAGATATACACTATATGGCTATGCAAATACCTATACTATACAGATATGCACTATACAGCTATGTACTATATAGATATGCACTATACAGCTATGTACTATATAGATATGCACTATAGGGCTATGCACTATACAGCTATGTACTATATAGATATGCACTATACAGCTATGTACTATACAGCTATGAACTATATAGATATGCACTATACAGGTATGCACTATACAGCTATGTACTATATAGATATGTACTATACAGCTATGTACTATACAGATATGCACTATACTGCTATTACTATATAGATAGCACTATACCTAGTTACTATACAGATTGCGCTATACAGCTATGTACTATATAGATATGCACTTACAGCTAAGTACTATACAGATATGCACTATACGCTATGTACTATACATATAAGTACTATACAGATATGCACTATAGACTATGCACGTACAGATATGCACTATCAGCTATGGCTAACAGATATGCCTTGTAGACCTACCAGATATGCACTATGCAGCTATGTACTATATAGATATGTATTATACAGCTATGACCTATACAGATATGGTTTATACAGCTATCTACTATACAGATATGAACTATAAAGATTTATTTATCCCCTATGCTATGCTATTTATTTTATCCCCTATGCTATGCTATTTGTTTTATTTTATCCCCTATGCTATTCTATTTGTTTTATTTTATACCCTATGCTATGCTATTTATTTTACCCCCTATGCTATGCTATTTATTTTATACCCTATGCTAGGTTATTTATTTTATACCCTATGTTAGGATATTTATTTATACCCTATTCTAGGCTGTTTATTTTATATCCTATGCTATGCTATTTATTTTATTCCCTATGCTATGCTATTTATTTTATACCCTATGCTATGCTATTTGTTTTATACCCTATGCTATGCTATATACGTTATACCCTATGCTATGCTATTTATTTTTCCCTATGCTATGCTATTTACGTTATCCCCTGCTATTTATTTGATTTATTCCCTATACTATGCTATTTATTTTATACCCTATGCTATGCTATTTATTTTATACCCTTTGCTATGCTATTTATTTTATACCCTATACTATGCTATTTATGTTAAACCTTATGCTATGCTATGATTTTATACCCTTTTCTATGCTATTTACATTATACCCTATGCTATTCTATTTATTTTATACCTTATGCTATGCTATTTATTTTATACCCTATGCTATGCTATTTATTTTATACCCTATGCTAGGCTATTTAAGTTATACCCTATGCTATGCTATTTTTTTCATACCCTATGCTGCTATTTGTTTTATACCCTATGCTATGCTATTTACTTTGTACTCTATGCTATGCCTTTACTTTATACCCTATGCTATGCTATTTATTTTATACCCTATGCTAGGCTATTTGTTTTATACCCTATGCTAGGCTATTTAAGTTACACCCTATGCTATGCTATTTATTTTATCCCCTATGCTATGCTATTTATTTTATACCCTATGCTATGCTATTTATTTTATACCCTATGCTACCTATTTATATTATACCCTATGCTACGCTATTTATTTTATACCCTATGCTATGCTATTTATTTATAACCCTATGCTAGGCTATTTAAGTTACACCCTATGCTATGCTATTTATTTTATCCCCTATGCTATGCTATTTATTTTATCCCCTATGCTATGCTATTTATTTTATCCCCTATGCTACGCTATTTATATTATACCCTATGCTACGCTATTTATTTTATACCCTATGCTATGCTATTTATTTTATACCCTATGCTAGGCTATTTATGTTATACCCTATGCTAGGCTATTTAAGTTATACCCTATGCTATGCTATTTATTTTATACCCTATGCTATGCTATTTGTTATACCTATGCTATGCTATTTACTTTGTACTCTATGCTATGCCTTTTACTTTATACCCTATGCTATGCTATTTATTTTATACCCTATGCTAGGCTATTTAAGTTGTACCCTATGCTATGCTATTTATTTTATACCCTATGCTATGCTATTTATTTATACCTTATGGTTTGCTATTTATTTTATACCCTATGCTAGGCTATTTATTTTATACCCTATGCTAGGCTATTTATTTTATACCCTATGCTAGGCTATTTATTTTATACCCCATGCTATGCTATTTATTTTATACCCTATGCTATTCTATTTATTTATACCCTATGCTATGCTATTTATTTTATACCCTATGCTATGCTATTTATTTTATACCCTATGCTATGCTATTTATTTTATACCCTATGCTAGGCTATTTATTTTATACCCTATGCTGCTTGTGAAGGTTCTATTCATCCAGGACATGGTATATCTGATGTATTCAATTAGATCAACGGACTTGAAATGTAGTTCTTGAAGACGTTTCGCTAGTCATCCGTAGAGGAGCCCTTAAAACTTGTGGATATCCAGACTGGGCCTTTGTCAAAAGAAGTAGAAGGAAAGAAAAGAACATGAATACCAACAGTGAAGGGGAAAAGCAAGACAGGAGGAAGAACATGGTCATCCCATATGTAGCAGGGGTCTCCGAGAAATTAAGAAGAATTTTCAAAAAACATCGTATCCCTGTCTGCTTTAAACCGAACAACACACTGAGGCAGCAATGGTACATCCGAAAGACCCAATACCTAAACACAGAAAAGCGACATCATATATGCAGTGCAGTGCAGTGAAGAATGCTCTGATTTGTATGTGGGGGAGACCAAACAGCAACTGCATCAACGTATGGCCCGGCACAGAAGAGCCAATTCCTCGGGTCAGGACTCAGCCGTGTATTGCGCATCTTAAGGATAAAGGACATACCTTTGAAGATTGTAATGTTAACATACTGGCGAAGGAACGTGACGGTTCAAGAGAGGTGTTAAGGAGGCCATTTATGTGAAAATAAGAAACCAAGCCTAAATAGAGGTGGGGGGTTCGACACTAACTGTCTGCATGTACAATGCTGTTTTAACACCTTACTCTGGGCGTTCCTATAACACCTCTTAGCCACTATCTAATCACACCCTTAACACCTGGCTGTGATATGCTAATTGGGATTTTCCAGGGTACATAATTGCCACAGATTCTTGTACAAGTCATTCTGAATTGAGAAAGCCAGTCGGATGACTAGCGAAACGTCTTCAAGAACTACATTTCAAGTCCAGTTGATCTAATTGAATACATCAGATATACCCTATGCTATTCTATTTATTCTATACCCTATGCTATGCTATTTATTTTATACCCTATGCTATGCTATTTATTTTATACCCTATGCTGTGCTATTTATTGACAGCATTCTCAACATGAGTATGTTGTCTTATAAGATTCCCTGGCTTGACTGACCAAATACAATCAAATGAGAGCCTTCCTATCCCTATCTGGCCAAATCATGTGACTAACAAACACCAGTTAAAACTGATGGCATTGCACCATTTAAAAGATATAATTTAAAGGATATCATTGCTCATCTATTATAACAACACCTTAATCACTAATTTCACCATCAAAACAGTTTTCAAACCTTGATATCATATATATATATATATATATAAATATATAATATATATAATGATATATGTATGTGCATATATATATATATATATATATATATATATATATATACTATATATATAGAATCTATAAACACGTTTGGCAAGATGAGTACACCGCATCCTGAATGTAACGTTTGGCAGGATGTGTACACCGCATCCTGAATGTAACAATGGAAGGATAAGTTCTCCGGATCCTGAGTGTAACTTTTGGCAGGATGAGTTCACCGGACTTTACATTTTTATAACAGAAAATGATTTGTTCTCTGCACCCAAAAAGGTGTTTTTTAATTTCTTCCATTTTTTTATTATTCCGCACACAGAATACTACAAAGCCCTTAAGCTCAGAGGAACAAGCGGGAAATGCACACGCAAAAGTTAGCAGTGCCAGAAAATATTCATGCATGTGTGGCAGTACACGGGCATTGTTAGTGATCAAACCCAGCGGAACGAACGGCCACATAAGTGTGAATATCAGGCATTAGGCAACAAATCACCCAGTTGTATGGAGCTTTAGGGTTTAGCTTGGTGTTCAATAACACAATTTATTGTATTCCATAACATATGGGAATAGTCATTAGCCAAACCCACCCCAATTTACTTTACTGGATTAAATGGTAACTGGATATTCTTTAAAGAGACAGTAAAACTAGGGTGAATGTTACCTTCAAGTTGGCCAGACGCATAGACTATTTTCAGCAAATACCGTTGGATCTGACGGTATTTGCTGAACATCGGCAATTTGTATGGATAGGTTACAATGCCAATGAACTACCGTCATCGGCATTGCAACCTGCTGGTCTGAATAGAAGATTTCCCATTTAGTGGTAAGAGACATTCTTTGTGGATACAGTAGTTGGAAAATGATTAGAATCTGTCTAGTACCAGCTCAACCACACAACACAACTGGACAAACATGGCTACAGGAATGCGGTAGCTGAAAAATGCTTTTTTAGAACTTGCTGCCAGCATGATACTTCTCGTCTTCCATACATCCTGCTGCTTTGTTAAACTGTATCTGGTTAGTATGTCCTTAAACCCAGTGTTAACTGGAGGACCTCAAGCTAGCAATGCACCTTTAAGGAGAACTATGGTCTCCAAACAAATTAAAGGGTATGTCCACCCTTAAAATTCTTTTTTTTACAAGACATTGCCCCTGTCCCCCCAGCCCCAACCGCTATGTTAGTAATCTCAGAAAATGCCCCAAACTTTACTTACCTTCCCTCTTTCCTCCGCCGCGCTGCCGGCCCTCTGCTTGCTAGAAAATGCAAGCAGAGGGGCGGGACCGGCAGTCGCGTTTGTGATTGGCTGAGCGGCAGCCAATCACGGACGCGGCTGCCGGGAGTTCAGTGCGGCGGAGGCAAGAGGGAAGGTAAGTAATGTTCTGGGCATTTTCTGAGATTGAAGGTAATGGGAAGCTTAGGGAACAGGGACCATGGTATAGTGTCATTTAATATAGGTTGCAAAAAACTTAAGTGCACTGGGTTAACAAAAACTTTTAAATTTAGGAAAGCTAATTTTGTGCTGTTAAAGGAATCACTCCTGCTCATAGACTGAGGGGAATTGTTTCTAGGTAAAGATACTGAGCAGATGTGGACCACTTTTAAAGGGATATTAAACTATTACATTTCTAAATTTGTACCTTTAGGGAACAAGTGTAAAAAAAGTAGGCCCTCTCCTGCATGGCTTAATGCTCAGGTAAAAAGGGAAATGGAAAAAAAGAAAAAGGCTTTTAAAATTTTGAAATCAGAGGCAACGGAACAGTCTTACAGGGAGTATAAAAGCTGTAATAAAGAGTGCAAGAAAGAAATTAAATTAGCTAAAATAGAAAATGAAATACGGATAAAAGATGAGGACTGAGAATGTGGGACCATTAAATAATGGGGCTGAGGTGGTTGTAGTGGATGCCAAAAAGGCTAATCTTCTAAACCGTTTTTTACATCGGTTTTCACTGTTGAGAATCCTAGTCCTTACAGCAGGGATTGTAATAATATGCAGGGGAGAAATGAGAAGTATTCACATTGGCTGATGGAGGATATGGTACGGAAACAATTAGATAAAGTTAATATCAATAAAGCCCCAGGACCAGATGGATTGCATCCCCAGATTAAAAGAGCTTAGTTCAGTTCTATCTAGACCACGGTTTCTTATCTTTTCAGATTCGCTATGTCTGGGGATGTGCCGCTGGATTGGAAAAAAGCCAATGTAATACCAATATTCAAAAAGGTAGTCGTTCACAGCCTGGTAACTATAGACCTGTAAGCCTAACATCAGTGGTAGGGAAGGTGCTGGAAACTTTGTTACAGGATCATATCCTTGACTTTGTCTCCAGAGTTCATCTTATTAGTAGTAGTCAGCATGGATTTATGAGAAATAGATCATGCCAGACAAATTCAACTGGTTTTTATGAAGAAGCGAGTAAGAAGTTAGATTCAGGCACAGCAGTGGATGTGCTATACTTGGATTTTGCAAAAGCTTTTGATACTGTGCCACATAGGCGACTAATGTATAAACTGAGGACTGTTGGCCTTGAAGAAAACATTTGTGCATCGATAGAAAATTGGTTATTGGATCGCAAGCAGAGAGTGGTGGTAAGTGGAGCTACATCTATGTGGGCTAAAGTTATAAGTGGCCTCAGGGTTCTGTACTGGGGCCGCTTCTGTTTAATCTGTTTATAAATGACTTAGAAGGGGGCATTGAGAGCAAGATCTCTGTGTTTGCTGATGACTCTAAACTATGCAGGGCTTTGGAAACTTAAAATGATGTGCAAGTTCTGCAAGCAGACCTAGATAGATTATCAAAATGGGCAGCAGAATGGCAGATGAGATTCAATGTTGATAAATGTAAGGTGATGCATTTGGGATTTAATAATCCCTGTGCCACCTACACCATAAATAACTCTGTGATAAGTGCATCTGTAATGGAAAAAGATTTGGGGGTTCTGGTAGATAACAGCCCTGTAGCAAACAATGCCAGGTAGCAATGGCTAGAGCTAGCAAGATATTGTCTTGTATAAAGAGGGGAATAGTTTCTAGAGAGAATGATATTATTCTCCCTCTTTACAAGGCACTGGTAAGGCCTCATTTGGAATTTGCAGTGCAGTTTTGGAATCCCATATACAAAAGGGACATCTTGGAAATGGAAGCAGTTCAGAGAAGGGAATAGAGGGGCTTGAATATGCAGGCAAATTAGACAAGTTAGGGCTGTTTACATTGGAGAAGCGACATTTTCCTGGGGACATGATAACCTTATACAAATATATTAATGGGCCATACAATGAACTCTCTGGTGCATTGTTCACTAATAGGTCATATCAATGGACTCATGGACATCCTTTAAGGTTGGAAGAAAAGAAGATTCATCTTCAGGTTAGGAAAGGTTTCTTTACAGTGAGAACGGTGAAACTGTGGAACTGTCTTCCAGCAGATGTGGTAATGGCAAGTTCATTGAATAGCTTTAAAAAAGGCCTGGATAAGTTTCTAAAACTAAAAAATATTAAGAATTACTGGTATTAATAGATCTGATTGATCCAGGGATACTTTCCCGATGCCGTTTGGAGTCAGAAAGGAATCCCCCCCCTTTTTTTTTTTTGCCGTTTTTTTTTTTTTTGCCTTCCTCTGGATCAACTGTTTAGGTAGGGTTAAAAAAAATTTTTTTAAAAAGAGGGTGAATAGGTTGGACTTGATGTCTTTACTCAACCTCAATTACTATGTTACTATGAAAACAGTTATTTATACAGTTCTCCATTGTTATAACACATGATAAAACATGTTGGTGCAACTGGTACATTACCATACGTTCTATAGAATTAAATTTGTTAGCTAAAAGATTGGTAAGCCTACCACCTCGTCAAGGACTCTAACTAGTCTAACCTAGCCTACCCTAACAAACTATCTAAAGCTAATCTAACCACATTAAACACCTTTTAACAATATCCATCACATCTCTAGTGAAAGGAAAATATTTAAAAAACACCTGCAAAAATCTATGTTTGGTAGAACGATCTGGTAAAATCTGTAGTCCCTGTTAAATTTGCAATTTAGGAAAATTTAGTTAAATTTTTTGGTCAAAACCTTTCAATATCACAAAACTAAAGTAGAAACAGAGATTGATCGCACTTAATTTTAAACAGTAAGAACTATCCTATATAATAAAATGCAAGTGTGCGTCCCTATGTCCGTGTGTGTGTGTCCTGAGCAGGAGGTTTCCGACTCACTGTTAGAAGCAGAGCTTACGTCACAATCTCACACAGGTTACAGCTATGGGACTCTCACTGTGACTCCTCCCCTCCCTGTCACCAGCAGTCTGCAGAGATTTCTGGGCGGAGCGGCTCTGGGTCCTCCCCTCTGGGGAGGGGATGCAAGATACAGATATCCAATCCTGAGATTCCTGACTAGGAACTTCACAACACAGTGAGTGTTAAAAAAAAGTTTACTGAAGGAGATCATGCTGGGTTGGGAAGGAGAGGCTGGGGACAGATGACACTGCTGTAATGTCATGTAACTCTATCTCCTGGGTCTGGGACAGAGGTGGTGTGACCTGGGTCTGGGACAGAGGTGGTGTGACCTGGGTCTGGGACAGAGTGGGGGGCACTGGGTCTGAGTGAGGGAACCTGGGTCTGGGACAGAGGGGGGTCTGGGGCAGAGGAGGGGCCCTGGGTCTGGGACAGAGGGGGCTGGGTCTGGGACAGAGTGGGGGACCCTGGGTCTGGGACAGAGTGGGGGACCCTGGGTCTGGGGTAGAGTGGGGGACCCTGGGTCTGGGACAGAGAGGGGGGGCCCTGGGTCTGGGACAAAGGGGGGACCCTGGGTCTGGGGCACTTAGAGGGAACTGTGGCCTTAGGACATGGAGGATGGAGGCACTCTGGGCTTCTAGCGCCTGTTATTGTAACAGGCTTAATGTCTAGTTCTTACTATATTACATAACTTTTTCAATGCAGCTGTTAAAAATATTAAGTTGAGATCCATTCTTATTTGGTGCCTTCGTCTCTTTTCTTCAGCAAGACGGCACCAAGGTGTACAGTGGGCCTGCACACAAACGGACAAATGGGCCCTGCACCCACACAAAAAAAGGTCCTGCACAGAAGAAGGGCCCTGCACACAAGATGGGCCCTGCGTGTACACACACACAGACAGATACACACACACTCAGACAGACACACACATAGACACAGACAGACAGACACAGAAATAGACAGACACATATCCAAATAAGAAACCAACTTCAGATTCGTATGTGTAGGAACCTTTCAACGATTCTTATACACCAATTAAAGGGCATGTCCACCCCAAAACTATAATCCCCCCACTACTGGCCCCAATGTGTAGTGCAATAAAATCCTTACCTCATATCCCAGCTCCAAATGGTTCTCCAGTAATCCCCCCCAAAGTCCAAAAAACTGCCCACCAGGAGGAGAGCCATATAGGACTCTGCCTCCAGTCTCCACTCTGGGAGAATTTTGCCATGCGCAGTGCAGCACTTCTCCCCCTCCCTCTCCTACCTGCTCTGGTCTCCCTCCCCAAGCGTAAATCCCTTTATGTATATAATAGTAAATGTGCCCCCAGCCCCAACCGCTATAATAATTTTCTTAGAAAGTCCCCAGATAGTTACTTACCATGCCTCGCTACTTCACCACACTGAGAAGCCGGAAGCCAATCACTGCCGGCTTCTCTGCTGGTCCCGCCCCCTGCTTGCATTTCCGTGGCAGTGCGGAGAAGGAGCGAGGCATGGTAAGTAACTATCTGGGGACTTTCTAAGAAAATTATTATAGTGGTTGGGGCTGGGGGCACATTTATTATTATAAATTAAGGGTGGACATACCCTTTAACCTATCACCTATAAGGGGAATGGACATGATAGACATCACCACAATCCCTAAGGGCAACTCCAGATATAACTCAATAGATTTTAGAAGTATAACCCCCCCCCAAAACCCCACTTTAGTTATAACCTTACATTTCTCCAACGCGTCCAGGCTGAGTTATCGGAACTTACACGAGCCCTCACCACATCATTGTCTTCCTGGTACTGACTGTCAGTCATGGTTGTGACTGTAACATAACCTGAAAGAGCAGTTATGAGCATGCTCTGCTCCTGAGCACGCTCATAACCAGCTCGCAAAAGGAGCAGAGGAGGCAGGACTTCTGGAAAGGTATCGGCTGTTTGTAAGTTTGGGAGTGTCGGAGAAAGGTAAGATTACAATAAAAGTGGGGTTAACACTTTAGAAACTAAAATTGTTAGTTATTTTTAGGCTCAACTTCAGAAACGACCAATCACTGTGGCCGATAGCAATGGCTCATTGGGATTTAGTATTGAAAGGTTTTGACCAAAAAATTTAACTAAATGACTCTAATTGAATTTTCCTAAACTACAGATATGATGGGAATTACAGATTTTACCAGATTGCACTACCAAACACTCAACTACTCCAAGTTAAAACCAAGTGTCAGGTCTTAAAGACCAAGTGTCAGGTCTTAAAGGACATGTCCACCCCCAAAACTATAATCCCAACCCACTACTGGCCCCATTGTGTAGTGTAGTTTAATCCTTACCTCACATCCCAGCTCCATATGGTTCTCCTGTAGTCCCCCCCCAAAGTCCCAAAAACTGCCCACCAGGAGGATAGCAGAGTCCATATAGGACTCTGCCTCCTACCTGGCCTCTGGGAGAAGTTTGGCATACGTACTGCAGCCATTCTCCCCCTCCCTCTCCCACCCGATTAGGATTCCCTCCCCCTACCATAAAAACCTTTTTACCTAACATTCCCCGTCCCCCCAGCCTCAACCTCTCTATTAGTTATATCAGAAAATGTCCAAAACATTACTTACCTTCCCTCTTGCCTCCGCCGCACTGAACTCCCAGCAGCCGCGTCCGTGATTGGCTGCCGCTCAGCCAATCACAGACGCGACTGCCGGTCCCGCCCCTCTGCTTGCCCCTCTCGCAAGCAGAGAGCCTGGCAGCGCGGCAGAGGAAAGAGGGAAGGTAAGTAAAGTTTGGGGCATTTTCTGATATTACTAATATAGCGGTTGGGGCTGGGGGGACAGGAGGAATGTTTGGTGAAACAATTTTTTGAAGGGTGGACATACCCTTTAAACAAACGCAAACTCAGACAATATCGTAATGTGATATGATGCGTTGTATCTTTAATGTGTAGCGATCACTGGGACAGCTTGTGGATCCAGCAAGATCCTCTATGCACAGTAAGGGCCAGGCCACACTAGCGCGTTTTTTGCGCATTTGCGCCCACGTTTTGTGTTCGCGATTACGCACGTAATTTCCGCTAAAATGGAAATCGCAGGAACACGAAAATTCCTGTGATTTCCGATGCGAATGCAAATGGGCGTCCGTTGGCATTTTGGTAACGCATGCGTTCACCATTTTTGGTGAACGCCAAAATCACATGCGCAAAACACACAAGAATCGCTCGCGATAACGCCCGCAATTTTGTGCGCTATTCCTGTGCATTGCTGTGTGGCCTCAGCCTAAAGCATTTATTCTCTGACCTGTGTTTATGGAACCTGAACATGTCAAAGCAGCCTTCAATAGCAACAGAACCTGTACACGGTGTGGCCAGTGCAGCCAGTTACGGAGGGATTAACATTACAGGGTCTTTGCAGGTGATTTAAGGGAAAGGTCCCACATTGTGCATTGTGTTGTGCTGCCCATTTTGAGTGCATTTAGGACAATGCATTTTGTCCCCGTTCCGGTTCATTTGCAGGTTAACATACATGCATTTTTCTATGCATTTGTCCAGGTGTGTCCGGTCCATTTGGGTCCGTGTACAGTTTTTGGAAAATCAACAGCAAATACGATTGAAAACACAAAAAAAGTTTGTCGGCGTGTGTCCATGTTTTTTTCGCATTCCCATAGATTGTTATTAATTATGCGATTCTGACACACACGGACCAAAAATTGTGCACGCATGCGGATAAACAAAACGGACCGAATAGATAGACGCAAATTATACAGTGTAATCTGATTCTTGCGATTTCCATTAAATTAAATGGTAAACAGAATGCAACGCGCATAGTGGGACCTAACCCTAGCAGGCGGATTTTAAAAAGATCAATTTAAACCGTGTCAAACTGTCAATGATAGGCAGCAGAGAGATGAACCTTACTTACAGGTAAAGGAAACACAGATACCCTGCAGGCAGTGGCATAACTAGAAACCACAGCCCCCAACCTCTCTGCCTTATCTACAGTGGTAGTCTGGGGGGAGGCTGTATCTGTCATAGGGAAAGAAATCTGGGACCAGTGACAGGGGATGATCCCATGGTTGTTACGCCTCTGCCTGCCGGCGGTCACCCCCCCCCCCATATGTCACTGTATTTCACTTACCCCAGTGCAGGTGACCTGATAATTGTCACTGATCACATTCACATCCCAACTGCACAATCCAATCCGTAGTGTGACAGCCAGTAGGAATGTAGGGAGGAAAGGGAGTCCCATGGCTGGAGACAGTTCTCTCTGTTACAACCTGTTGTGCCCTGACTGGAGGGTGATGGGAAGGAAAGTGAAAGGAAAGCCGGGGCTATTCAGGTTTAAGGAACATCTAAAGGAATGGGCACATCTGAGTCCTACAGGCAGTGAGGGGAGCAGGGAGCTTGGGATCCGGGTATGACTGGTCCATAGGGGCCCCTCAGTTCCCTACAAAAAAATCCAACAGACACCAGATAAGACAGCGCAGAGACTGCAATACAGAACTTCACCTCCCACATCTGGGGATCAGTTTGTCCCTCCCACCTTCCCCATAGAACTCCCAGACAATGAGCTTGTCCCTCCCACCTTCCCCATAGAACTCCCAGGCAATGAGCTTGTCCCTCCCACCTTCCCCATAGAACTCCCAGGCAATGAGCTTGTCCCTCCCACCTTCCCCATAGAACTCCCAGGCAATAAGCTTGTCCCTCCCAAATTCCCCATAGAACTCCCAGGCAATGAGCTTGTCCCTCTCACCTTCCCCATAGAACTCCCAGGTAATAAGCTTGTCCCTCCCACCTTCCCTATAGAACTCCCAGGCAATGAGCTTGTCCCTCTCACCTTCCCCATAGAACTCCCAGGCAATGAGCTTGTCCCTCCCACCTTCCCCATAGAACTCCCAGGTAATGAGCTTGTCCCTCTCACCTTCCCCATAGAACTCCCAGGTAATGAGCTTGTCCCTCCCACCTTCCCCATAGAACACAGGCAATGAGCTTG
Organism: Hymenochirus boettgeri; assembly: GCA_019447015.1. NCBI lineage: Eukaryota > Metazoa > Chordata > Amphibia > Anura > Pipidae > Hymenochirus > Hymenochirus boettgeri. The sequence continues at coordinate 247,524,422 of CM033472.1, forward strand.
TCCCTCCCACCTTCCCCATAGAACACAGGCAATGAGCTTGTCCCTCTCACCCACTTTCTCCTCCTCCCATAACCTGTCTTTCCCTAAAACAGATGGTTTCACTTTAACCCTCCACTCACTGGACTCATTACCCACAGGCCGATCATTTCAGTGTTTGGTGTTTACCTGGTCTGGGAAATGGTCTGTGGAGTAATATCCAATATCCTTATATTACATTGTAAAGGGCGAGTTACCTTTTTCATATTTCACAGTTACTATTGTTCACTGTGTGAAGGACAGATTTAGATTTTGAACAAATTACTTGTTATACAAGTCATAATTTGTACAGTTTGAACCAATTAGATGGAAATATCCAAATATCACAAAATAGAAAGCATAATATTAAAGGAGACGTTAAAGGGCATGTTTACCCCATAACAAACTTTTTAAACACGAAGCCCCACCCAACCCCCTATGTCAACCCCCCCATTCCAAAGATGCTTCTAACAGTACTCATCGTATATAGTTTGTAGTAGGCACACTCACTTTAGTATTTAAACAATACTCATTTATTAAAGTGCTGAAAACAACAAAATGCCAAAATACACACAACGTTTCGGGGGTTCAACCCCCTTCCTCAACCCCCCGAAACGTTGTGTGTATTTTGGCATTTTGTTGTTTTCAGCACTTTAATAAATGAGTATTGTTTAAATACTAAAGTGAGTGTGCCTACCTACAAACTATATACGATTGATTATACCCACCTGCAGAGGCACAGAGAATAGGTAGTGCACCTCGGACCTTACCTATCAGGGTTACCACATATGTTTGGAAATTGGTTCTAACAGTACTTACCCATCCTTCTTTCCTTCTGTGCACAAAAGCAAGTAAAAGGGGCCGGACCGTCAGTGTCTCCTGTGATTGGCTGAGACATGATGTTTCTGGACTACAGATGCACTACAGGAGAACCATAAGTAGCAGGGATGTTAGGTAAGGATTTTTTTTAATTGTACAATGGGACCAGTAGTTGGTGAAATTTTAGTTTGGGGGGTGGACATGCCCTTTAACCAAAACAGATATTTATAAAGCACTTAATTTCCACACGCGGCCGATGAATGGCAGTTCCAGACAATAAACGTGGCTGTTCGGTAAGACCATGTTGGTTGACCTGGCAGATCAATGAATGTTGCCTGACTGAGTGGATACACATGTACATTTGTCTTCCGCTTGTTGATTGGTTGTAATATGCAGGAATTACATGTTTGTACCAGCCTTAGGGCCAACATAGAAAGTATAGACAAATGTCCTGCAGTGCTTGGTGGGGGAAGGAAACTTATTGGGAGATTTGACTAATTCAGCCATTTTTGTTCAGTTCAGTACCAAATTAATCCAGTTCTATATTAGGCTCAAAAGAAGAAAGATAACATTAGAAGTGTAAGGCGATAATAAAACGGGGATATTAAATTTGCTCCAGAGACTGTCAGCCTTACCCTAATTCTATGCACAAGACTATTATTTATCAGGAGTGGGCCCTTGCATATATTGGAGGCAGGATGTTGCTAATCTACCACTCTAGGTAGAATTCAATAAATAGATGCCAGTGGTTCTTGAACTAAAACAGTATCTTATTTACTAACAGAACAATATTAATAAGGCATTGCAATTAGCAACATAGAGGTGACGTAGCATGGCACAGATATCACATGAATACTCACAAACCAGATGAATCAGAAACAGCATAAATAAAAATCAGCTTGTGCCACCCCGGCTCTCAGGTCACTGTAGTGGAATCTTCTACCCCTGTATCTGGCACTATTTCCCTATTCTTGGGTCGTATACCCAGGACTCTAGTCCTTACTAAATCTCCTTGTTGGTACTCAGGCTGCTCACTAGCTACCCTACTCCTATCTATCACTCCTGAAGTGATCTATAACAGAATCTCACATTAACTGGGCCTACCTGTTATTTAATGTCCCATGCTCTCCCCTATCCTCTGGGGAAACACTAGGAGATTAGAAAGAGGCTGATCACATGACTGCTCTCCCTTTCCAACTTCCACACAGTGCCCCACACTGGCCAAATCCCGTAGGAACAAGAAGACTAAAGGGTAACTACTTTACAGTTCCCTACAAAGGCAACAAGGTACAAAACAGAATCCCAACTGGGATGATTGGATTTCATCCTGTAGTTTTAACCACAGGTTTTATATTTAAGGATATAGGATGTTGCTCAAGGTATTTGGCTGGTTGGTGTTTGTTGAACCAGGAAAGATTTTTCTTCCTTGTGTGATGAATTGCATTCTAATGGGGTTTCACCCAGAACCGAATTTGAAATCATTGGTGCAAACAGCTCAACTAGTGTCCAAACTACTAATTAACTACAATCAAAAAGCAAAAAGAAAATGAGAACTCAATTTGGCTCTCTAAGTACCCCAATGAAAGTGCACATTCACTATAATGTGTTAAAAAGTACAAATGTTTATTATGATTCACTAATAATCGATACCCATAAAAATACTACATGAGAAACTATATCTAAACTCTAAAAACAGTCGTAGGAAACAGACGTCCCTGTTCCTAATAAGCAGCTAAACGAGGTATGGCCATGCAATACCAAATGGATGTCCCACAATCAAAGACCCTATAGTCCGGACTCCTCCAGGAACTCCAGGCAAATATCCGCCGATCTACCGAACAAGGTACCGGGACTTGGCTTGAGAAGCCATGCCACACTGGTAGAAGAGGCACAGTTTGCGCTCATTTTCTTTTTGCTTTTTGATAGTACTAGCCCCGTGTGCACCGCCTTACGTGGCATTTCACTGTGTATGACATTTATTTACTGTGCACTCCCCCATATATATCTTTATAATTAACTACAATGCATACAGTACTAGAACACAAATATCAATCAAAATAGACCAGCTATACAGTGCGTACAGTACTAGAGCACACCACTCAACCAAAATAGACCAGCTATACAATGCGTACAGTACTAGAGCACACCACTCAACCAAAATATACCACTATACAGTGCGTCCAGTACTAAGCACACCACTCAACAAAATAGACCACTATACAGTGCTACAGTACTAGAGCACACACTCAACCAAAATAGACCAGCTATACAGTGCATACAGTACTAGATCACACCACTCTCAACCAAAATAGACCAGCTATACAGTGCTTACAGTACTAGAGCACACTCTCAACCAAAATAGACCAGCTATACAGTGCGTACAGTACCTAGAGCACACCACTCCAAATCAAATAGACCAGCTATACAGTGCGTACAGTACTAGAGCACACCACTCAACCAAAATAGACCCGCTATACAGTGCGTACAGTACAGAGCACACCACTCAACCAAATAGACCAGCTATACAGGTGCGTACAGTACCTAGAGCACACCTCTCAACCAATAACAACCAGCTATACAGTGCGTAATAAAGTACTAGATCACACCACTCAACAAAATAGAACCATCTATACAGTGCCATACATATACGAGATCACACCTCTCAACCAAAATACACCAGCTATACAGTGCGTACAGTACTAGATCACACCTCTCAACCAAAATAGACCATCTATACAGAGTATACAGTAATAGAGCACACTTCTCAACCAAAACAGACCAGCTATACAGTGCGTACAGTACTAGAGCACACGTCTCAACCAAAAAGAACCAGCTATCAGTGCGTACAGTCTGAGACACACCACTCACCCAAAATAGACAGTCTATACAGAGTATACAGTAATAGCACACCACTCACCCAATAGACCATCTATACAGTGCATACAGTATCAGAGCACCACTCACCAAAATAGACCAGCTATACAGTGCGTACAGTACTAGAGCACACCACTCAACCAAAATAGACCGTCTTACAGAGTATACAGTACTAGAGCACATCACTCACCAAAACAGACCAGCTATACAGTGCATACAGTAATAGAGCCCATCACTCACCCAAAACAGACCAGCTATACAGTGCATACAGTACTAGAGCACACCCTCTCAACCAAAAATAGACCAGCTATACAGTGGCGTACAGTACTAGAGCACACCCTACACAACCAAATAGACCGTCTATACAGAGTATACAGTAATGAGCACACCACTCACCCAAAACAGACCAGCTATACAGTGCATACAGTACTAGAGCACACCTCTCAACCAAATAGACCAGCTATACGTGCGTCAGTACTAGGAGACAACCCACTCAACCAAATAAGGCCGTCTATACAGAGTATACAGTAATAGAGCACACCACTCACCCAAAATAGACCAGCTATACAGTGTATACAGTAATAGAGCACACCACTCACCCAAAATACGACCAGCTATACAGTGCATACAGTACTAGGCACACCACTCACACCAAAATAGACCAGCTATACAGTGCATACAGTACTAGAGCACACCCACTCAACCAAAATATAGGCCTCTATACAGTGTATACAGTACTAAGCAACACCACTCACCAAAATAGACCAGCTATACAGTGCATACAGTACTAGAGCACACCACTCAACCAAATAACACCAGCTATACAGTGCATACAGTACTAGACACCACACTCAACCAAATAGACCAGCTATACAGTGCATGCAGTACTAGAGCACACCTCTCAACCAAAATAGACCAGCTATACAGTGCATACAGTACCAGAGCACACTTCTCAACCAAAATAGACCATCTATACAGTGCATACAGTACTAGAGCACACCTCTCAACCAAAATAGACCACCTATACAGTGCATAAAGTACCAGAGCACACTTCTCAACCAAATAGACCAGCTATACAGTGCATACAGTACTAGAGCACACTTCTCAACCAAAATAGACCAGCTATACAGTGCATACAGTACTAGAGCACACCTCTCAACCAAAACAGACCAGCTATACAGTGCATACAGTACTAGCACACCACTCACCCAAAATAGACCATCTATACAGTGCATACAGTACTAGATCAACACCTTCACCAAAATAGACCAGCTATACAGTGCATACAGTACTAGAGCACACCTCTCAACCAAAAAAGACCACTATCCAGTGCATACGTACTAGAGCACACCTCTCACCAAAATAGACCAGCTATACAGTCATACAGTACTAGACACACCACTCAACCAAAATAGACCATCTATACAGTGCATACAGTACTAGAGCACACCTCTCAACCAAAAAAGACCAGCTATACAGTGCATACAGTACTAGAGCACACCTCTCAACCAAAATAGACCATCTATACAGTGCATACAGTACTAGAGCACACTTCTCAACCAAAATAGACCATCTATACAGTGCATACAGTACTAGAGCACACCACTCAACCAAAATAGGCCGTCTATACAGTGTATACAGTACTAGCACACCACTCACCCAAAATAGACCAGCTATACAGTGCATACAGTACTAGAGCACACCACTCACCCAAAATAACCAGCTTACAGTGCATACAGTACTAGAGCACACCACTCAACCAAAATAGAACCAGCGTATACAGTGCATCAGTACTAGAGCACACCTCTCAACCAAAATAGACCAGCTATCAGTGCATACAGTACCAGAGCACACCTCTCAACCAAAATAGACCAGCTATACAGTGCATACAGTACCAGAGCACACCACTCAACCAAAATAGACCAGCTATACAGTGCATACAGTACTAGAGCACACCACTCAACCAAAATAGACCAGCTATACAGTGCATACAGTACTAGATCACACCACTCAACCAAAATAGACCAGCTATACAGTGCGTACAGTACTAGAGCACACCTCTCAACCAAAATAGACCAGCTATACAGTGCGTACAGTACTAGAGCACACCACTCAATCAAAATAGACCAGCTATACAGTGCGTACAGTACTAGAGCACACCACTCAACCAAAATAGACCCGCTATACAGTGCGTACAGTACTAGAGCACACCACTCAACCAAAATAGACCAGCTATACAGTGCGTACAGTACTAGAGCACACCTCTCAACCAAAATACACCAGCTATACAGTGCGTACAGTACTAGATCACACCACTCAACCAAAATAGACCATCTATACAGTGCATACAGTACTAGATCACACCTCTCAACCAAAATACACCAGCTATACAGTGCGTACAGTACTAGATCACACCTCTCAACCAAAATAGACCATCTATACAGAGTATACAGTAATAGAGCACACTTCTCAACCAAAACCAGACCCAGCTAACAGTGCGTACGTACTAAGCACACGTCTCAACCAAAATAGACCAGCTATTACAGTGCGTACAGTTACTAGAGCACACCACTCACCCAAAATAGACAGTCTATACAGAGTATACAGTAATAGAGACACACCACTCACCCAAAATAGACCAGCTATACAGTGCATACAGTACTAGAGCACACCACTCAACCAAAATAGACCAGCTATACCGTGCGTACAGTACTAGAGCACACCACTCAACCAAAATAGACGCTCTATACAGAGTATACAGTAATAGAGCACATCACTCACCAAAAACAGACCAGCTATACAGTGCATACAGTATAGAGCACATCACTCACCCAAACAGACCAGCTATACAGTGCATACAAGTAATAGAGCACACCTCTCAACCAAAATGACCAGCTATACAGTGCGTACAGTACTAGAGCACACCACTCAACAAAATAGACCGTCTATACAGAGTATACAGTAATAGAGCACACCACTCACCCAAAACAGACCAGCTATACAGTGCATACAGTACTAGAGCACACCTCTCAACCAAAATAGACCAGCTATACAGTGCGTACAGTACTAGAGCACACCACTCAACCAAAATAGGCCGTCTATACAGAGTATACAGTAATAGAGCACACACCACTCACCCAAATAGACCAGCTATACAGTGTATACAGTAATAGAGCACCACCACCTCACCCAAAACAGACCAGCTATACAGTGCATACAGTACTAGGGCACACATCACACCAAAATAGACCAGCTATACAGTGATACAGTACTAGAGCACACCACTCAACCAAATAGGCCGTTATTACATGTATACAGTACTAGAGCACACCAACTCACCCAAAATAGACCAGCTATAACGTGCATACAGTACTAGAGCCACACCACTCACCCAAAATACACAGACTCTACAGTGCATACAGTACTAGAGCACCCACTCAATCCAAATAGACCAGACTATACAGTGCGCCGTAACTAGAGACAACCTCTCAACCAAATAGACAGCTATACAGTGCATACAGGACCAGAGCACACTTCTCCACCAAATAGACCATCTATACAGTGCATACAGTACTAGAGCACACACATCTCAACCAAAATAGACCACACTACAGGATAAGTAACAGAGCCACACTTCTCAACCAAAATAGACCAGCTATACAGTGCATACAGTACTAGAGCACACTTCTCAACCAAAATTAGACCGCTATACAGTGCATACAGTACTAGAAGCACACCTCTTCAACCAAAAACAGACCAGCTATACAGTGATACAGTCTAGCACACCACTCACACCAAAATAGCCATCTATACAGTGCATACAGTACTAGAATCACCACCTCCAACCAAAATAGACAAGCTATACAGGGCATACAGTACTAGAAGCACCTCTCAACCAAAACAGACCAGCTATACAGTGCTACAGTACGAGCACACCTCTCAACCAAAATAGACCAGCTATACAGTGCATACCGTACATAGATCACACCACTCAACCAAAATAGACCATCTATCAGTGCATACAGTACTAGAGCACACTCCCTCTCAACCAAATAGACCAGCTATACAGTGCTACAGTACTAGAGCACACCCTCTCAACCAAATAGACCATCATACAGTGCATACAGTACTAGAGAAACTTCTCAACCAAAATAGACCATCTATACAGTGCAACAGTACTAGAGCACACCACTCAACCAAAATAGTGCCGTCATATACAGTGATACAGTACTAGCACACCACTCACCAAAAAGACAGCGATACCGGCATACAGTACTAGAGCACACCACTCACCAAATATACACCAGCTATACAGTGCATACAGGACTAGAGCACACCACTCAACCCAAAATAGACCAGCTATACAGTGCATGCAGTACATAGAGCAAACATCTCAACCAATAGACCAGCTATACAGTGCATTACAGTACAGAGCACACTCTCAACCAAAAAATAGACCATCTATACAGTGCTACAGTACCAGAGCACACCTCTCAACAAAAATAGACCACTATAAGTGATAAAGTACCGAAGCACACTTCTCAACCAAAAAGCCACCTATACAGTGCATACAGTACCAGAGCCACACTTCTCAACCAAAATAGACCAGCTATATACAGTGCATTAAGACTAGAGCACACCCTCTCAACCAAAATAGACCAGCTATAAGTGCATACAGTACTAGAGCACACCCTCTCAACCAAAACAGACCAGCTATACAGTGCATACAGTACTAGCGCACACCTCTCAACAAAAATAGACCAGACTATACAGTGCATACAGTACTAGAGCACACCCACTCAACCAAAATAGACCATCTATTTACAGTGCATACAGTACTAGAGCACACCTCTCAACCAAATAGACCACTATACAGTGCAACAGTACTAGAGCACACCTCTCAACCAAAATAGACCATCTATACAGTGCATTCCAAGACATAGAGTAACACTTCTCAACCAAAATAGACCAGCTATACAGTGCGTACAGTACTAGAGCACACCACTCACCCAAAATAGACAGTCTATACAGAGTATACAGTAATAGAGCACACCACTCACCCAAAATAGACCAGCTATACAGTGCATACAGTACTAGAGCACACCACTCAACCAAAATAGACCAGCTATACAGTGCGTACAGTACTAGAGCACACCACTCAACCAAAATAGACCGTCTATACAGAGTATACAGTAATAGAGCACATCACTCACCCAAAACAGACCAGCTATACAGTGCATACAGTAATAGAGCACATCACTCACCCAAAACAGACCAGCTATACAGTGCATACAGTACTAGAGCACACCTCTCAACCAAAATAGACCAGCTATACAGTGCGTACAGTACTAGAGCACACCACTCAACCAAAATAGACAGCTATACAGGGTACAGTAATAGAGCACCACCACTCACCCAAAAGACAGCTATACAGTGTTACGTAATAGGCACACACTCACCCACAACAGACCAGCTATACAGTGCATACAGTACTAGGCACACATCACACCAAAATAGACCAGCTTATACAGTGATACAGTACTAGAGCACACCACTCAACCAAAGCCAGCTATATACAGTGATACAGTACTAGAGCACACCAATCACCCAAACATAGACCACTATAACCGTGATCAGTACTAGAGCCACCACTCACCAAAATAAACAGCTTACAGTGCATACAGTACTAGAGCAACCACCACTCAACCAAATAGACCAGACTATACAGTGCCGCCGTAACTAGGAGACAACCTCTCAACCAAAATAGACCAGCTATACAGTGTACAGGACACAGAGCAACACTCCCAACCAAAATAGACCATCTATACAGTGCATACAGTACTAGAGCACACCTCTCAACAAAATAGACCAGCATTACAGTGCATACAGTACTAGAGCACACTCTCAACAAAATAGACCAGTATTACAGTGCATACAGTACTAGACACACTCTCAACCAAAATAGACCCTATACAGTGCATACAGTACTAGAGCAACCTCTCAACCAAAAAAGACCAGCTTACAGTGATACAGTCTAGATCACACCACTCAACCAAAATAGCCATCTATACAGTGAACAGTATAGAACACACCTCTCACCAAAATAGAAAGCTATACAGTGCATACAGTACTAGAGCACACACTCAACCAAAAAAGACCAGCTATACAGTGCTACAGTACCGAGCACACCTCTCAACCAAAAATAGACCAGTCTATACAGTGCATACGTAATAGACACACCACTCCAACAAAATAGACCACTATCAGTGCATACAGTACTAGAGCACCACTCTCTCAACCAAATAGACCAGCTATACAGTGCTACAGTACTAGAGCCCACCCTCTCAACCAAATAGACCATCTATACATGATACAGTACTAGAGACAATCTCAACCAAAATAGACCACTATACAGTGCAACAGTACTAGAGCACACCACTCAACCAAAATAGACCAGCTATACGTGAGTACAGTACTAGAGCACACCACTCACACAAAAGAGACAGCGTATACGTGCATACAGTACTAGAGCACACCACTCACCCAAAATCGACCAGCTATACAGTGCATTACAGGACTAGAGCACACCCTCAACCAAAATGACCAGCTATACAGTGCATGCAGTACATAGAGCAACACTCAACCCAAAAATAGACCAGCTATACAGTGCATTACAGTACAGAGCACACTCTCAACCAAAATAGACCACCCTATACAGTGCTACAGTACAGAGCACACCTCTCAACAAAATAGACCAGCTATAAAGTGTATAGTACCGAGCACACCTCTCAACCAAAAGCACGCTATACAGTGCATACAGTACTAGAGCCCACTTCAACCAAAATAGACCAGCTATACAGTGCATAAGCACTAGAGCACACCTCTCAACCAAAATAGACCAGCTATACAGTGCATAACAGTACTAGCGCACACCCTCTCAACCAAAATAGACCATCTATACAGTGCATACAGTACTAGCACACCACTCACCCAAAATAGACCATCTATACAGTGCATACAGTACTAGATCACACTTCTCAACCAAAATAGACCAGCTATACAGTGCATACAGTACTAGATCACACCTCTCAACCAAAATAGACCATCTATACAGTGCATACAGTACTAGATCACACCACTCAACCAAAATAGACCATCTATACAGTGCATACAGTACTAGATCACACCACTCAACCAAAATAGACCAGCTATACAGTGCATACAGTACTAGATCACACCTCAAAATAGAACAAAACAGACCAGCTCAGTACATTTCATGGTAACAGGTTGATATTCTCCCTATACTATATCAATTTGCTAATGAACCTAATTTAGTGTTGACTGTTTATAGATCTTTATAATTGCTGGGGAGGAGTAGCAAAGGCCACAGGCCACTAGAAGGTAAGTTCCCCAAACTACCAGCTGTGTACCCAAACCTCCTCACCCTTGGTTTAGCTATACAAAAGCTTTCGTTTCCTCTGGTAAAAACCATCATCTATGATTGTGAAGGCTGTTCCTCATGTAATAAACACCAGCCATAATGCAGGTTTTCCATAGTCAATTGAACCGATCATTAATGCAGTTGGACGTGAGCCCAGAACCTCAAAGGTTGATTATTATGTGTTGTGGCAAAATCCATATGAATGAGGGCAAGGTACAGAATAATGATATGTATCCAGTGCTTAGCCATGATACTGAATGTGAGGAACTGCCAAATGTGGTAATATTTTCTTACAAACCACAACTATGTGTCTTTGTGTTATTATATCCTCCTAAATAATGACTTCAGATCACCAATCAATGGGTTCACTCAATCAGTTAGAGATTTGGGGCCACTGTGCCATAGGACCCTTAGTTAGAATGGGCCTTGCTCTTACCACAATGGATTCTTCCTGTGGTTAAAAAATTACGGTATTGTTGGCTCAGGGAATCACCATAATGTCTGTTTCCAGATCAGGGCTCATTGGTTCCTTCAAGCTGGATGTCACATGTATATTACATGTATTTAATATATATTTCATGTATATTACATGTATGTAGTATATATTTCATGTATATTACATACCCCCCCCCCCCCCCCCCCCCCCCCCCCCCCCCACCCCCCCCCCCCCCCCCCCCCCACCCCCCCACCCCCCCCCCCCCCCCCCCCCCCCCCCCCCCCCCCCCCCCCCCCCCCCCCCCCCCCCCCCCCCCCCCCCACCCCCCCCCACCCCCCCCTCCCCCCCCACCCCCCCCCCCCCCCCCCTTCCCCCCCCCCCCCCCCCCCCTGGGGTTTTTGGTGGGTGGTGTTTCATTTATATTACATGTTATTGTATATATTTATGTATATTACATGTATGTAGTATATATTTCATGTATATTACATGTATGTAGTATATATTTCATGTATATTACATGTATTTAGTATATATTTAATGTATATTACATGTATTTAGTATATATTTCATGTATATTACATGTATGTAGTATATATTTCATGTATATTACATGTATGTAGTATATATTTCATGTATATTACATGTGTGTAGTATATATTTCATGTATATTACATGTATGTAGTATATATTTCATGTATATTACATGTATTTAGTATATATTTCATTTATCTTACATTATTAGTTATATTTAATGTATATTACATGTATTTAGTATATATTTCATGTATATTACATTTATGTAGTATATATTTCATGTTTATTACATGTATTTGTTATATTTTACATATGTATTACACATATTTAGCTTATATTACATGTACATTATATTAATTAGTTTACAGTAAGTACGTGTATTACATGTATTTAGTATGTATTATTTACTAAACAGCAAGCTCTGTTTCACGCCAGACCTCAACATACTTGTCTTTCATGTCTTATCTATGTTGAAAACGTGAGTTCTGTCCATTGCCTCGTACCAGAAAACGTTTCCTATTATCTCGTATGTTACAGTATCCGTAGGTGTTACAGAAACTACAATCGCCTGCAGGGAGCACAGAGTGAAGTATCAAGTTCCCAATACTATCACATGATGTAATGATACAGATAGATCCCTGGCTGGCGTTAATGTAGTGTACATTCCTTTTTACATATTGTACTGCATGCTCTCCTACCCCCAACCACCTTATTGGCACTTTAAAAATCTTTTGTAAACTCTACTTACAGAATCTCGCTCCCGCGGCGTTCTGTATTACTGGCAGCCGCGGCTGTGATTGGCTAACTCTCACAGCCAATCACAGCCTTGGCTGCCAGTCCGGCCCCATGCTTGTAGCTCCGGCAGGCAGAGAAGCTTGACCAGAACGGCACTGATTTTTAAAGTGGCAATATAACTGTTGGGGGTGGGAGGGCATGGCCTACAATATATAAAAAGGTTTTACTGAGGGTGAAAATGCCCTTTAATGTTGGACTTTAGAATTCCCCTTATTTTATGCACAGTGTATATTGTATTCAAATCAATGTGTTGAAATTTTACAAGTAACAAAAAGGTAAGTTTCACAGGTGAAAATATTTCCACTATCAGAATTCTAAGGCACAGCTCTAGCTCTTTGAAGTCACACCACTGTGCCCCGGCACGCCCTTTGAGAAACCCTGGATTATAGAAAAGGATCATATAGTAACATGAAGGTGTCATATGCATTGAGCAAATGCATTACAACACACAAAATACATCTTCTTTATGAGAGCTTCCCAACTGACTAGCAAACAGGCTAGGGTTGCCACCTTGCAGGGAGGAAAATACCAGGAGACACCCATGCAATCTTGTCCGCTTCCTGCTAACTGATCTCCCGCCCTGCATGCTGGGAGTTGTAGTTTCTAAATATCAGGAATGCCAAGGTTTGATTTCACTGCCCTAGAATTATCGCTAGAGTGCGGCCAACACAAAGTTAAAGAGAAATTTAAAGATTAAACAGTGATTTATAAAACACTTTATTGCTTGTTCTCACTGTAATACAGGCACAGAATAAAGACATTCCCCTCAATGACAAACCTCATAACAACCATTTATAACACAGATTTGCCTATTTATATTTATAGAAATCCATGGAGCCTTGGGCTTCGTTCACACCCCACCGCGCTTTATAATGCACATACGTTATCATGCAATGCCGCCGTTTTTGCATGTTTTTTCTATGCGTTACTATTGGCAAAAATCACAAGCGAGTTGTTTGTAATGGTGTATGGCTGGGTACACACCAACAGATACTCTCGGCCGACCGACCGATTCACGGCACTTTCGGTCAGTCGCCCCAAAAATATCTGCTGGTGTGGGGTGGCCGGGACCAACCTCGATCGTCTGTTCGTTCGGATTGGACGTGTCAGTAAATCCGATCAATTGCGCGGTTCCCTATGGGAATCCCTATGCCGAATTTGCCGCGACCAACGGACATTTTCCCCATCATTCCAATGTCCTCACAGTCCTATAACTTTAATTGGTGTCCCCACAGTCCTATAACTTTTATTGGTGTTCCCACAGTCCTATAACTTTTATTGGTGTCCCCACAGTCCTATAACTTTTATTGGTGTCCCACAGTCCTATAACTTTTATTGGTGTCCCCACAGTCCTATAACTTTTATTGGTGTCCCCACAGTCCTATAACTTTTATTGGTGTTCCCACAGTCCTATAACTTTTATTGGTGTCCCCACAGTCCTATAACTTTTATTGGTGTTCCCACAGTCCTATAACTTTTATTGGTGTTCCCACAGTCCTATAACTTTTATTGGTGTTCCCACAGTCCTATAACTTTTATTGGTGTCCCCACAGTCCTATAACTTTTATTGGTGTCCCCACAGTCCTATAACTTTTATTGGTGTTCCCACAGTCCTATAACTTTTATTGGTGTCCCCACAGTCCTATAACTTTTATTGGTGTCTGTTATGTCTCCCTTGTTATATTGTTCAAGAGCAAGAAAACACTTGGAATGTAGAGGGAACTTGATTTATTCAAACAGAGCAACAGGTACATCACACTTTCTCATCCCATGCCCCACAGTCTTGTAACTTTTATTGGTGTTCCCACAGTCCTATAACTTTTATTGGTGTCCCCACAGTCCTATAACTTTTATTGGTGTCCGCACAGTAATATAACTTTTATTGGTGTCCCCACAGTCCTGTAACTTTTATTGGTGTCCCACAGTCTTGTAACTTTTATTGGTGTCCCCACAGTCCTATAACTTTTATTGGTGTCCCCACAGTCCTATAACTTTTATTGGTGTTCCCACAGTCCTATAACTTTTATTGGTGTTCCCACAGTCCTATGACTTTTATTGGTGTTCCCCACAGTCCTATAACTTTTATTGGTGTCCCCACAGTCCTATAACTTTTATTGGTGTCCCCACAGTCCTATAACTTTTATTGGTGTTCCCACCGTCCTATAACATTTATTGGTGTTCCCACAGTCCTATAACATTTATTGTGTTATTTCAGCGCTATTCAATGCAGCGTACATTGAACTGTATAGGAAAATGAATGCACTTAAGTTCTCCTTCAATAATAATGGTGGTTTTCGGACCCAGATCTCACTTGTTTTGTTCAGTTCATGTATTTAAGAATTTTGCTTAAATGGTATCTCCACCCTTAAAATTTTGCTGTAGTGCAGGGCCCCCTATTCCACCCCCAACCGCCAGGTTTGATTGTGCCAAAAAAGCTCAGAACAATAATTACAATCCTTTGTTCCCCCGCAGCTCAGATCTAGGCCCTCTGCTTGCTGGAACTGCAAGCAGGGGGCCCGTACCGGCAGCCGGGTCTGTGATTGGCTGAGAGTCAGCCAATCACAGACGTGGCTGCCAGCTTTGTTGAACATCGGGGCAACGAAGGATTGTAAGTACCATTCGGATCTTTTTTTGAACAGACTAACGGTTGGGGGTGGGATAGAGGCCCCTATACTACAGCAAAATTGTTAAAGGCTAGGGCACAGTTTTAAAAAGATAGATCAGGCAGGAGAAAGGGAGGGGGGGGGGGGGCTCCTTGCGCATGTCCCATACCTTGTTGAGGTAGGAAAATAGCAGGGAGGGACCAGATGACTGCACTTTCCTGGACTTAGTACAGTTACTACAAGAGAACCATTTGGAGCAGGGATGTAAGGTAAAGATTTTTAAACTTTACACAGTGGGGACAGTTGTGGGTTAAATTGTAGTTTTGGGGGTGGACATGCCCTTTAAATTCAACAGCAATTGAGAAATCTTGGTGCTGTCGGTACTGTGATGCTACATACAGCCAGGTTACAGGTATTTAACTTCCATTAAATACTCTTAGCAAATGCTGCCTTTATATACAGTTTCCTAAGAATCACCCCAAAAGGTAGACCAATCAGATTTTAGTGTGGCTAGGCCACACTGTTGTGTTTTAAGATGCAATCCAATTACGTTCTACAAAGCGCACGCTAGTGTTGGCCAATGGGACTGGCCACATTAGGTGCTCTGGGGACTGTGTGCTGCGATCCGATGATCAAAGTGAATGCGATCATCATATATGGTGCGATTTGCATGTGCTCCGATGCCGAAAATGATCGCAGCACATGCGGGCACCAATGCGTGAGCTTAATCTTTATATAAAGGAGTCATTCATCTTTTTGTAAATTACCATTAACTTGGCCTTTGGTTTGTATTCATATACTGTACGTGAGTGGAAATTATAATAGAGTTAAATAAAACATCACAGCATGTGGACATAAAATGATTGCCTTGTTTTCTTTAGAGAATGTCCGCTACTATACTACCTGGAATACAAAAGTCACAGCTCTCGTATATATACGTCTGTTTACATATGCAACTCACATACACATTTGTCTGTACAAACATATATAAATAGATAAATACATGAAAGGTACATTATTTTATAGCTGAATAAATGCACAATGACTTATAATCCACCGATGGTCAAACTTGCAATTTCTAAATAAAGGGGAACTAAAGACCAAAACCAAAAAAACCTTCCTTTTGATGTATCTAAAATACTAGGCCCTTTAAGTGGTAGGTTTATGGTATCAGTCCATTGCATTATTGCTTTACTTTATATTTAAATAAGAAACACATTTATTGATTGTTCTGTATAAACTTCATAGCTCTTACTGTTAAGTGAATTCAGGAAGGGTTAGTAATTTAAGCCGTCCGTGACAATATAAACGCATGGTAATAAACTGCTTGTTACCCAGAAACTCCTGTTTACAGTTTGACGCTCATTATTATCTCAGGTTACAGGCAGATAAAAGCTCTGTTTAGTTTACAATGAAGCAAAAAGGGACTTTAAATTGCAACCAAACTCCCCAACATTAGGTGGTAAACAAGGACAGATACAGATGTTTTATGCGATCGTAGTGTACACCCCCATAGGGCACATGTCATTAACACCTCCTATTATGGGTTTATACATTGGAAATACTGGTTCTATTGTATTTATTGGGGCTATTGGGGTGTTTCTGCTTTGACGTTTTTCCTTTCTGGGATAGAAATTGTGCACTCTCTCTATGTAATTCAACTTTCAGGCTGTTGAGCTTGTCCTTTGCATAACAAGCCATATTACTGAAAACAGGGCTTTGGGGAAGTAGGAATGGTCTCAAGTCAGAGTGGGCAAATGCAATATAACAGTTCACTGCATATAGTGGTCACAGAACTTTCACGTTCATCCCACTAACACATGTTTAGTCACATAACTAGACCCCCCAAAACATAGTAACATAGTAACTGAGGTTGAATAAAGACATCAAGTCCATCAAGTCCAACCTATTCACCCTCTTTTTTTTTTTAACCATTTTTTTTGTTTTCATGCTTGCTGACCCCATACTGACATCCATGTTCCAGATACTCCTGCCTCCAGGGACGATCCAGGGGTTGGGGAGATGGGGATGATGCACATCGTAATGGTAACAGATCCCTTTATATGCCCACTACTAAGAGCATTGTTGGCTAAGCCTCTTGGCCAAAAACACAATTTCCCCAATAATTCTCTTTTCCCTGGCACGCTTTAAAGAAGATATTTTTACCCTGAAGTTGCTGGTCCCTCCCAGCACTGTCGCCACCTTTATCACATATGGCTTCTTTGCTATACCGTGCCTTTAACATTCGGTTTAATGGTATTTTACGACCGAACATTTGTTAACTAACTAACGTTCGGCATATATGTATGACCGCGGATGTACCTTTATCACTAAATAGCGATACCGCACATTTACAAATAGGGTCCTTAGTCAGTTCGTAAAGGGGGGGGGGGGCAGGCGCCTCTACAGCTATTGTAAGTCATTGAAATGACTCAAGAGCAGCGAGTGGTTGGGGGGGGGGGAGGGTGAACATTTAACATTAAATAGACATATGCATTTACCTGTACCAGCCACAAATATACACGTTTCACGTTATAAAGTGTTTTTTTTCTGAAATAATTAATAAGTTAGGAATTTGTAAAACAATAAATGAAGGGAAATATCCTAGACAGTGGTAACCAACCAGTAAAGCTGGCCCTGGGGGTAAGAAGCCATATACTGCACTATTTTGTCCAGCAAGATCCCCAGAACGGTTTACTATAACGTTGCACATTCTCCCGCTCAAAGCTGTTGCTGACCCCAAACTGACATCCATGTTCCAGATACTCCTGCTTCCAGGGACATCCAGGGGAGATGGGGATGATGCACATCGTAATGGTAACGGATCCCTTTATATGCCCACTACTAAGAGCATTGTTGGCCAAGCCTCTGTCGGTAGAGTTCCACATGCTGCTGCAGACCTTTGCTCTTTTCTGAACTCACCAGTCTCCTCTTGAGGTACCTGGTAGCTGCCTTAATAAGGCAGGGAGGGGAAAGGCAAGTTGTGTCCTGCAGCTTTCTGAGCAACTGGTAAAGATCCTTAAATAAGTGGAACCTGCTGATGTTTCTAAGACTAGGGGGAATATCCTGTTTCTCACAAAGACCTTCAAAGTAGACAACAGTGCAGTCCTGTAGATGGTCCTCCTCACCATCAAAGTCTTTCATTAGGCAGGACATAGCAGCTCCAAACAGATTTACTGGGTCTGTCCATTCATAGCTTTTCAGCTTCCTGCTTCTCCATTGATCGTACATAGTCCTGCTCTTCTTTGTCCACATAATTATAATGTTCCCCTTTCTTTGTGCCACTAGTTCTCTCTTTTGATAGAACCAAGGTGTCATTCCAATCTGACTAACTGTGTTCATATCCCACATGTCTAGGATGACCTCACAGCCCAAAATGCTTTGCAAAAAATCAGCAAAGGTACAAATAAGGGTTTTATACTCTGCTGAATCTGGAGAATATACCAGCAGCACCGTCCGACTCCATTGGGGGGCTGTTAGGGAAAAATAAAATCAATATATTATCTTCATAATCACAGAAAAAGTGTAAAATATGTCCAAATGAAGCGATCTGAAGAAATATGTCTGTAATAAATAGTTTATAATACACAAGAGCCATGAACAACCTGTAAATTATATCCCTATAAACACTTAAAGGGCATGTTCACCCTTAAAACAAAAAAATTGTGACTTGTCAGTTATCTGCCTGCTACCCCTAATGCTATTTTACCAGTTTATTACATGTATTTGTAACCAAATATTTAACAATAAGTTCTATTCCTTTCTGGCAAAGGTATCTGCCTCCTCCCTCTGCTCAATGAGCTTTTTTTTTTTAGCATGAGCGTGTGCAGAGAAGAGAGCAGGCAAAACAGCAGTTAATTATTGGCTGTGATAACAGCATTCACATCCTTGATTGATTGCATGGAGGGAGGAGACTGCTTACTCTGCCAGAATGGGGACAATAATTATCCTTAAATATCTCATTACAAATGCATATAATAAGCTGGTACAAATAGCACTTGGGACTATGGGTATGTCCTTTTAACTTTGCTATAATCAGTTATGATTGGTGCTTTGCTATATAACCAGTATTTAGCTATCATATGTGCTTACATTTGTAATCAGTGTCACATGACTGTGTATAAATTAAAGGGCATGTCCACCCTCAAAACTCAAATTTAACCCCATACTGGCCCCACTCTGTAGTGTACAAAAATCCTTACCTTACATCCCAGCTCCTTATGGTTGCCATGCTGTGCCCCTCCAAAGCCAGGAAAGTGTAGTGTAGAAGCTCCCAGTGACTCATCCTGCGCTTGTCTCTGCCTCAACCTCGACAAGGTCTGAGGCATGCGCAGGAGAGTCCTCCCCCCTCCCTCTCCCTCCCGTTTTCTTCTCCTTCCCCCTAGTGTAAATTCCCCATGATATATATATATTGACCCCCCAGCCCCAACCGCTGTAATAGATTTCAAAGAAAGTGCCCTGATAGTTACTTACCTTCCCTCCACCCCCGGCAATTCGAGCCAGGCCGGCAGCCGCGTCCCTGATTGGCTGCCTCTCAGCCAATCAGGGACGCGGCTGCCGGTCCCCGCCCCTGCTTGCATTTCCGTGCAAGCAGAGGGACTGGAGAGTGCCGCGGAAGATAGAGGGAAGGTAAGTACATATCGGGCACTTTCTAAAAATTTATTACGGCGGTTGGGGCTTGAGGCAATATGTAAAATATATGAAAAGTTAAAAAAAGGGGTGGACATGCCCTTTAAAGGGCTATACAAGTAAATGAGGGTCTGTAACCTGGGGACAGTTTTAGTTGGTAAAGTTACTGGCAAGCTCTGCTAACAACTAACCTTACCTGTAAATACTTTGCAAATCCGTCGGTAAATCCAGAACAGGAGAAAAACCAATGTAAAAATAACCAGGACCGAAGCTAAGGATATCAATCCCAAGTGTTTATGGGAATCTGCAGGAAACGGTACAATGTTTGACTATACAGAAAGAAATGTATCCAGATATCTCTGTAGCATTATTATAGGTCAGTCAATCAGAGCTCTACCTAAGATTGTTTTATTAGTTAGTGTGAATGCTGAATGGAATGCACTAGAATTCTGTTTTTTGTATGTATTATATTTTTGGTCTCCAGTTGCACTTTAATATGCAGCCCAATTTTTTTATATACTGTGCGTTACATTGAAGGTTTGACCAAGCCTTCTGGGAAATTGTACTCCACCCAGAGTTAGGTTGTGTACTCGTTTAGCACTTTAAAGTAGAGCGGTGATCCTCAAACTGCGGCTCTCCAGATGTTTGAAAACTACAACTCCCAGCATTCCTCAACTACAGAGGGAAGCATATAGAAATGCTGGGAGTTGTAGTTTTCAAACATTTGGAGAGCCATAGCTTGCCCATCAGTGAACTAGAGAGTCAGCTTTAAGCATCCAGGCCACACAGGAGAAGCTGTCAGCTCATGCAGCCAAATAGGCAAGTACCAGTAGGTTAGGACCCAGTTAAAGAAAGCCACCTTGACGTGGTGACTGGGCTTAAAATAATTTGGCCAACTTATTGAACTAGTTGCTTTTATTTATCCAGGGTTTAGCAGGCTGTAGCAGCAACCTTATGGAGGTAGCCAATGTGCAATTAGAATTGTTTGTGTGCTGGAATTCTATTGTGTGTATGTATTATATTTTTGGTCTCTAGTTGCACTTTATTATTGACGTACAACAGCCCAATTTTCTATATATTGAATCTGAGCCAGGTGGCAGCCAATCAAAATGTTTAATATGGGTCAAACAAAAACTGACAGGGAATTCTGGGAGAAGTTTATCATCTAGAGAGGTGAACAAATGGTGTTTTTGGTTAAAGTGATAGTGTGTTTATATATCTGTACATAGCCATTATATGAATGTAAAAAAAAGTTACTTTAAAAATACTGTTGACAATCTACTTACAATCTGGGCAGATGAGACGTTTATGTGCCAACTGGACATCAGATCGCCAAACCTATCGGGTAAACACAGAACACACATAGAATTAGCTACATCAAGGGAATAAAGACACTTACCAGTCTGATTTATGGGGCAGTCAACATCTATTGCTACATTTTAACTTTAATGGGCTTAGGCCTTGTACAAGAGTTATGGCAATGACAGACAACTGTAGGTCAGATATATCTTTTAAAGGTTTCAGATTTTAAAAAAATCCACTTCCCGAGGAGGTAAATGGAGGTAAATGTTAAAACAAAGCACAGAGGTTCTCAAACCTGACCCAAAGGCTTTCTTACTAAAAGTAAACATATGTCTTTTACACAACAAAAAGTAAAGTTGTTCATGTCTTCTTTGTTTACAAAAAAAAAAGAAGCTGCCATATTGATTGCTTTTACACTGACAATTTTCAATGAGAACATATTTAGCCAAGATATTTAGACATTAGTGTTCATTAATATATGACAGTTCTACTTTAGTTGTCTTGGCACAATGTCTTTGACAATGTGCCTAGCAGCTCACATTACTCATTTTTATCATGTCCATAGAGAAGCAATTTCTTTTTGCATATTTTTACTTCCACTTGTTCTGCTTACCCAACATACCCAGTTCTGCATGCACCTATACATGCTCCCTCCTGTTCTGTTGAATCATATAAACTGTATGGCAGCTCCTATTTGTTTATACCAACCCAAATATACCTTAGCAAAATAAAGACATTAATGTGCCCCAATGAATAAACTATTATGGAACATAGAATTGCTGATCACAGTCATACCTGAAAGCAGCTGCCAGTGTCACGAACGAAGGTGAAAATGTGTACTTCTCCCGCTCCAGCTTTATTTACCTGCAAGAAATAACATTTGTCACTGTAGCAAACAAAATAAAGCGGAATGATTGGATAATGTCTCTGTGGTCCTAAAATTAAATATATTATGATTGGATAATGTCTCTATGACCCCAACATTGACTATACTATGATTGGATAATGTCTCTATGGTCCTAAAATGGATTATACTATGATTGGATAATGTCTCTATGGCACTAAAATTGATTATACTATGACTGGATTATGTCTCTATGGTCCTAAAATTGATTATACTATGATTGGATAATGTCTCTATGGCCCTAACATTGACTATATTATGATTATTCAAATAATGTCCCTGAAGCCAATGTGCCAGGTATAAAATAATGATAAGAATTGTAATGGTAGAAATGAATCTCACCTTGGTGGCGTTAAAGATGGAAGCTCTGGGATCACACTCTGCTTTGCTATTATTCCTCTTGCATATTACAGCACTGAAGTTTGCAGGAACCCGGGAGACCACAACCAAACGGACAAGAGAAATCTGCATTTCCTCTGTCACATCCCAGTCTGTAAAAGAAAACCAGATAATTGGTGCCTGACTGGCGTGAGGACTAGGAATCAGCATGGATTCAAGAGTGATAGGGGAAACAAACGCGTGAGAATTTGAATTCTGGTGTAGCAGTAGTTGATGTGGTTTACATAGATTTTACTAAGACTTTTGATACTGTGCTCCACAAGCAACTAATGAATAAACTAAGTTAGAAAAAAAACATTAAAAACTTATTTGTTCATGGACATAAATTTGGTTGGTAGATTGTGTAATGGGGAGCAGTTTGCAATGGATCTTTATCTAATTGGATTTGCAGTAGTGGTTCTGTATTGGGGCCCCTTTTATTTAAGCTATTAATGATTAAAAAGTGAATATTAAAGGCAAAGTGAACTATGACATTTATTTCTCCAGTTCTCAAAGAACCAGGAATGAGTAGATACATTACCTCTAGTTTCAGGGCATTTAATGTGGCTCCGGTTCTGAACAGTAAACTGAAATAAAAATTAAGAAAACAGAACAGTTAAGGTCCAGTTAAAAGTTACTATGAAGTGGACTTAATTGTTTTTAGCCTTTTGTTGATAAATTGACCTAGTTCCCCTTTGTGCAGAATAAATCTGTACACAATGTTCCCTCTTATTTATTATATTGTCCTCGTTTGCAGATATAGAACATCTGTACAGATCCAGAATCTAATGCACTCTGCATACCACATTAGCTTTCTCCACCCAGGGTTTTGTAAGCTCTTTTCAATCCTGTGTGCACAGCTCTGCTGACTTTTATATTTTTTATTATATTTCAGCAGAATTCTGCTCGGTACAGTCCATTGTAGTATATGGCCCCCAGTGCCGATCCTTGCATGTAACCCCCCACTCAATGCAGAGTTGTACACCAGATACTGTAGGTAGAGAACACCCCATCTATGATAGTGGAGATGCAGTGATTGTCCTTACTCACCCTGTACTAAAACTACAGACCCCAGAATCCCATACAAGGTTCTGCTGTGAGATATATAGATATATTTCTGCAGACTATGGAAGATTTGAGCACCAAAGGTTACCCACCACAGTCCACTCTTTTATGTTTAATGTATTTATCGGAATATTCATTAAATGATTTCCTACCTTAAAGCAGAGATGGGGGTCTTTTTCAATACGGTCAAGTGCAAATACCTGTCAATGCAGATATCGGTTTACAATTAAAAATGATTACTACATTGTGCATTTTATACAACAGAGAAAATAACTGTACTGGGGTCACATCATTATACATTGCACAAGGTAGAGCACAAAAAAAAAACTGTCACTGGAGGAAGGGGAACAAAATCCCAGAAACTTTCTCAGTGGTTGATATTAATTAAATGACACCATTTCTTTGAACTTTAGGCTGAGACATCACTGTGGCGGACAGCAAAGCGCGTGAACAGCGCAGGATCGGCACACGTTTCACCCGTGTTACCATACATTTGCGCTACAATGACATGCACTGTGCTGGGATTCTTTGAATTGTATATATCCATTGGTAGGTTCAATGGATAGTATCAAGAGGGGGAAACCCAGCTTAATGTAAGAGGGCGCAGGTAAAAAGCAAGATTACGGTAACAAAACAGCAAAATCATGTAAAATATGAGATAACCTTCCACATACTGTGCATTATATAGTCAATTATGTACGCTTTACTCTGTATTATTTATTTTTTATTTAATATTGTTTAGTATTTAGAAGTCAAATTGAATTTAAATGACCTGTATCATTTTCTGGCATTAAACTTTTATATTGAACACCTTTGGGACTCTTATATTACACAGTAAATAGTCTATATATGTTAATAGCACAACACAGAGAATGGCTAGGAAACCTCAATAGAAGGGATCCAGTCTCCAAGAGCTTAATGTTGAAAATACTCACTTTAACCATTCTATTTCTAGACTCTAATAACTCCTGTGTCTCCATCTTTACAGTAGAGATAATGTTGCAGGTGTTGTTGTATTTTTCACAGAGGGAGGCAGAGGGCAGCAGTGGACAGTAAGATCTGAACTTCATTTCCATCCGATTATTAGCGTGTGACCAGGTAACATTCCAATAATGGGGCCCGTCTGGAGGAAAAACAACCCACATATGTTTGTATACTAATAATTTTTTTATGAAGATTTCTTCACTACACTCATCAGTGCAATTATTTAATCTTGTATATCAAGTAAACTAATACTGGTTGTTATAATGTCGAGGAATACGTATAATAATATTTTCCCCTGTTGGAATTGGATAAATTCACACTGTTTCTCTCATTTCTTCTCATTTCTTGCTGTTTATTATAATCGTTGCTAAGCTATGTCATCAGTTATAAACATTGCTTAGCTATGTCATCAGTTATAAACATTGCTTAGGTATGTCATCAGTTATAAACATTGCTTAGCTCTGTCATCAGTTATAATCGTTGCTTAGCTATGTCATCAGTCATAATTGTTGCTTAGCTATGTCATCAGTCATAATTGTTGCTTAGCTATGTCATCAGTTATAATTGTTGCTTAGCTATGTCATCCGTTTTAAGTGTTGGTTATCTATGTAATCAGTTATAATCAGTGTTTAGCTATGTCATCATTTCTAATCAGTGTTTAGCTATGTCATCAGTTATACTCTGTGTTTAGCTATGTCATCAGTTATAATCAGTGTTTAGCTATGTCATCAGTTATAACCCGTGTTTAGCTGTGTCATCAGTTATAATCCGTGTTTAGCTATGTCATCAGTTATAATCGTTGGTTAGCTATATCATCAGTTATAATCGTTGGCTATCTTAGTCATCAGTTATAATTGTTGCTTAAAGGGCATGTCCACCCCCAAAACTATAATCCCCCCAACTACTGGCCCCGCCATGTAGTGTAGTTTAATCCTTACCTCACATCCCAACTCCATCTGGTTCTCCTGTAGTCCCCCCCCAAAGTTCCAAAAACTGCCCACCAGGAGGCTAGCAGGTCCATATAGGACACTGCCTGCTACCTGGCCTCCCGGAGATTCCTGCCATGCGTGCTGCAGCCCTTCTCCCCCCTCCCTCCCCCTCCCTCTCCCTCCGGTTCTACTATCCCTCCCCCTAGCTAAACCCCCTTAATATTCTGTTCCCCCATGTCCCCCAGCCCCAACCGCATGTTTTTTTTTTTTAAAAAGCTCCACAAACTCTTACTTACCTCTCCGCTTTTCTCCGCTGCACTAATGACCGGCAGCCCGCGTCCGTGATTGGCTGCCGCTCAGCCAATCACAGACGCGACTGCCGGTCCCCCCCTCTGCTTGCATCTCGCAAGCAGAGGGCCGGCAGTGCGGCGGAGGATCGAGGGAGGTAAGTAAGAGTTTGGGGGGCTTTTTGAAAAACAAAACATCGGGTTGGGGCTGGGGGACATGGGGGAGCATAATATTAAAAATCTATTTTAGGGGTGGACATAGCCTTTAACAATGTCATCATATTTAATCATGGTTAGTAATGTCATCAGTTATAATTGATGCTTAGCTATGTCTCAGTTTTAATCATGGTTGGCCATGTCATCAGTTATATCAGTGTTTAGCTATGTCATCAGTTATAATCGTTGCTAGTTATGTCATCAGTTAATTGTTGCTTACAGTTTTTTGTCTCAGGTACATCTCTGACACAGGACAAATTGAAACTGTGTGTATTATAATGAACACCTGTTGTAAAATAGAGTTGAAGTTATAGAAAATAAAGTTATAAGCTGAGCTGCCCTAGTATATTAGCCTAACTATGTAAATTATCTACAGAAACACCTGGCAGGGAAAGGAGTCAGAAAACACAAAGTACATTACTACAGGCATCATTCGTTTCAAACGGGCATTTCGGGGTCCTAGGACTGTCAGTGTAATCATAGTAAACCTGAATAATATTACAATAATGACTAAACATAGATCTGTGTGAGACTGCCGGTAACAGTAGTTTAACAACAGCTAAAGATACAAAGTACGTATCAAAAAGTTCTATACAGAATTTATCTCTAATCAGCCACCGTCAGAAAGATTGCTATCAAATTCCGATTGGTTTATTAATTATTTCATCAATCTGGTTCAAGTACAGCTCTATCTATCTATCTATCTGTCTGTATGTCTGTCTATCTATTTATCTATCTCTGTCTATCTATCAACAAATAGAAGATATTGTGCACTCAACCTTCAGGTGATACAGATACCAAGGTCATCCACCCGTAGAACAAGATACAGAGCACTTACAGGACTTGTGCAAAAGATTACATTTTATTCCAGTGCGATATCTATCTATCTATCTATCTATCTATCTATCTATCTATCTTCTATCTATCTATCTATCTATCATCTATCTATCATCTATCTATCTATTATCTATCTATCTATCTATCTATCTATCTATCACTATCTATCTATCTATCTATCATCTATCTATCTATCTATCATCTATCTATCTATCTATCTATCTATCTATCTATCTCTATCTATCTATCTATCTATCTATCTATCATCTATCATCTATCATTTCTGTGTCTATAATCTGTCTATCTATTATCTATCATCTATCTATCTATCATCTATCTATCATCTATCTATCTATCTATCTATCTATCTATCAACTATCTATCTATCTACTATCTTTATCTATCTATCATCTATCTATCTATCTATCTATCTATCTATCTATCTATCATCTATTCATCTATCATCTATCATTTCTGTGCTATAATCTGTCTACTATTATCTATCATCTATCTATCTATCATCTATCTATCATCTATCTATCTATCATCTATCTATCTATCTATCTATCTATCTATCTATATATCATATCTATCTATCATCTATCATTTCTGTGTCTATAATCTGTCTATCTATTATCTATCATCTATCTATCTATCATCTATCTATCTATCATCTATCTATCTATCTATCTATCTATCATCTATCATTTCTGTTTCTATAATCTGTCTACTATTATCTATCATCTATCTATCTATCTATGGTACCTATCTATCTATCTATTATCTATCTATCTATCTATCTATCTATCTATCTATCTATCTATCTATCTATCTATCATTTCTGTGTCTGTCTATCTAGCTATCTATCATTTCTCTCTCTATCTATCTATCTATCTATCTATTATTCTGTGTCATATCTATCTATCTATCTATCTATCTATCTTCTATCTATCTATCCATCCATCTATCTATCAAATCCAATCAAAAGAGCTTTATTGGCAGGATCAATTTACATTTTGATATTACCAAAGCAAATATGTATTTTGGAGGTATAGAGAGGTTCACAGTAGGGGGACATGGTATCAATGGTAATTAATTGTACTATAAGGGGTATATTGGGTTTTAGTCTTTAAGTCGATTGGGGAAGTATAAAGGGATAATTGGGCAAGTAGTCCTTGGACATTGAGTTCATTTATGTCCCTCTCAGTCTGTGACATGCCGTTACATAGTGTGCCCATATTTGCTTGGTTCCTCCTCTCCCAGCAGGATAGAGTTTTCTCTCTCCATCTAAGCAGTTGAAGTCTGGGATAAAGTCCGACAGCATCTTGAAATGGGGGTCCCGTATTGCTTTGTATTTGGGCAGTGTAAGGAAGTGGGTCTCATCTTCTAAGGTTCCCTGGTCACAGTGCTGGCACAGTCTGTTCTCTCTTGGTTTATATGTCGGTCTGTGTCCGCCAGATTTGATTTCTAGGCTGTGTGCACTCCGTCTGTTCAAGACTCAGGACTTGTCTCTCAATAGGGTTTTTGATATTCTCCAGGTAGGGGGCCAGTTTGTAGTCTCGTCTATCTATCTGTCTACTATCTATCTTCTGTCTATCTATCTATCTATCTATCTATCTATCATCTATCTATCTATCTATCTATCTATCTATCTCTATTATCTATCTATCTATCTATTTATCTCTGCTATCTATCTGTCTATCTATCTATCTATCTATCTATCTCTGCTATCTATCTATCTATCTATCTATCTATCTATCTACTATCTATCTATCTACTATCCTGCTATCTATCTTCTATCTATCTTCTATCTATCTATCTATTTATCTATCTATCTATCTATCTCTCTATCTATCTATCTATCTCTGCTATCTATCTATCTACTATCTATCTATCTATCTATCTATCTATCTATCTATCTATCTATCTATCTATCTAACTCTGCATCTATCTATCTATCTATCTACCTCTGCTATCTATCTATCTATCTATCTATCTATCTCATCATCTATCTATCTATCTATCTATCTACTCTGCTATCTATCTATCTATCTATCTATCTATCTATCTATCTATCTATCTAACTCTGCTACTATCTATCTAATCTCTGCTATCTATCTATCTACCTACCTATCTATCATCTCTGTGTCTATCATCTATCTGTTATCTAACATCTATCTATCTACCATTTGTCTGTCTATCTATCTTAATCTAATTGTGTGCACTCAGTCTATTAACGCTTTACATGTAATTGTAACAGTGTAACAGATCTGTCTAAAACAAATAGAAAAAAGTGTTTCGCGCTTCAACTCTTCCAAATATAAAAAAAGACTTTATTGGTTCAGTTTAAAAATCAGCATATAGAGCCATCACAGCCAACACAGATCTGTCTAGGTTTTTTTTAATATTCTCCAGGTAGGGGGCCAGTTTGTAGTGTCTGTCTGTCTGTCTGTCTATCATCTCTCTCTCTCTCTCTCTCTCTCTCTCTATATATATAATTTTGTGGATTTATATAGCGCTAACACTTCCGTAGCGCTTTACAATTACATGTATACATTCACATCAGGCTCTGCCGAAGAGCTTACAATCTAGCACATATATGACCATGCAACCTATCAGTATGACTTTATGATTGTGGGGGAAACCTGAGTACCCAGAGGAAACCCACGCAAGCACAGGGAGAACATCAATCTCTTATCTCTTTATCTATCTATATCTATCTATCTATCTCTTATCTCTCTATCTATCTATATTTCTTAAATCTATTTATCTATCTACTAGAAAAGTTAATTTATTTCCCCTACTACCATTAGTGAAACTGTATTCTAATTGAAAAAAAAAAAACCTTATGCAAATCTGCAACAATTGTTTTTCAGCATTGAATATATTAAATTCTATCTTAATATATAAATGAATGTATCTTTACCTCGATACATAAACAGGGAAGCATATATTCATATTTCAGGGTGGCGTTCTTCATAGCATTCAACTGTAAGAGACAGTCATGTATCAATATGGTTCAGCCAATC
This sequence comes from Hymenochirus boettgeri, assembly GCA_019447015.1. NCBI lineage: Eukaryota > Metazoa > Chordata > Amphibia > Anura > Pipidae > Hymenochirus > Hymenochirus boettgeri. Next base: position 247,554,499 of record CM033472.1, read on the forward strand.
CGATTTACAAAGGCTTAGGGCTAAGCCACACTAGTGCTCACAAGTTTTGTGACTTGCTCAGATTGTGCAGATAACAGCGGAACATGGATGGAACGCATGTCAAACGCGCGCATGCTTTTCCCGTCTAATAATTACACTTGAGCATTCACGTAAAGAACTACTGAAAAGACCTTGTTTACATCCGATACAAATTTCCAGCAGGTCCGGTAAGAAAAAAATACAGGGAAAGGCATTTCCCTGAAGACCAAAATTAGAGATCAACAATTTATTTTTGATATTGGCCATATTATATGTTGCTGATAATAATGCTATGTGTGTGACTACCATTGCATTACCATAATTACAGGACCTTTCCCACGGGTATAGTTTTTATGGTGTCCCTTGGTACCTGGGTGGCACTGGCTTTAGAAGAAAAGCAATATTAAGGTAGAGAGCACCGTGAAACTACAGGGGCCAAGGGAAGATTGGTGGCTGGGCCCCTGACACTCCCCCTCCCCACACCCGCGATCACTATTTTTAAACAGCGGATTATATGTATGCAGTAAAGATACGTTGTATCAGCTGTTTAAAAAGCCGGAATCGAACCAAGAAAGTTTTAGACAGCGAACGCGGACAACCCAGGCCCACCCCCCCCGTCTTGGGCCCGATAGTTTATACCACTCCATAAACTACATTAGAACTGGCAGCATGCCTTTACACAGAGCTTCCAATTGGGATTAGAGGAAAGAGAACAGTATTTTTGGTCTGAATAAAATTACAATGCCCAATCTACATATGAAACCAGGACAATAATGTCCCCCTATCGGCAATATATATAGATTGCCCTTTATCCTACACAGTTGTGCTGCCATCTGATTAAGCAATCCTTACTTTGGGGTCTTGTTTCCTGGCAGGGGTCACAGGCCGATTCTGGTAACACAGACAGTGATGGCATCTGGACCCTGAGGTATGAAGACGTTAATTTCCTTTCGCTCTGGATGTGTGTAAACTGGAAATCTGGTTCTGTTTCAAGACAGAGAATAATAGGTCAGAAAGCAATATAAGGCAAAATGTTCATGAGGAATATCAACATGGAACAACATAACATTCCAATATTTAATTGAAATTTTATTTGCCCTTTTTTGCTTGTCTTGTTGCAAAATCAGACTGACATTGAAGACAGAGTTATTAGGCCAAAAATGTAATGTTTTGCCAATGTCAAACGGCAGAATCAGCAATTTTAACCTCTGTTCTGATTGGCCTAAACAGTTTTTGAAGGGCAGTTGTTTAATGGTCCGAGGTGCCAGTGGAGGAGGGTCTATAGGTGCCAAACAAGTGGAGGGGCCAAGTGGGCCTGCATGGTGAAGGGCTAGGGGGGCTGCAAGGGAAGAGCCATGGGGGGCCTGCTGGGAAGGGCGCGGACCAGCAAGTGAGATGCATTAGAAAAAGAAAAATGTACACCCCTTAACACACTGCTGTGGGCTGTGCTGTTCTAACGCGCCCCCCCTTCCCCTTCGGCCCCCCCTCTTCACTGTAACTCAATCTCTTCCTGGTTTCTTCTACTTTCTCCTGCACTGAGCATGTGCAACCGTAGAATAGAAGAGGAACTAGTATTTGTGACCGCAATTCAGGTTTGGGGATGAATTACAAGTTGATTAAGGACCTGGTCTCTGGTTCAAAAATTACTTGGAAAAGTGAGCGATATATTGTTTTTATCCATAAATATGGTCTGTTTAATTTTGAAGAAGGACAATGTTTGTTTTCTGGAAAACAGAGTAAATAATATGTGTAAATGTATGTTGGATTTAGAAACATTATGGTGCTAAAACCATGAGAAAAACCTTACTGGCATTCCTGTCTTCCTGATAAAAGGTCTTTGTGATCCTCAGGCCATAATCAGGAACGGTTAAAAGTGAGACGTGGACATTCTGCCTGGGTTTCCTCTCAAACAGTCGTACTGGATTTTCCACTGTGGAGACGAAGATGTAAACTTATTATATGTAGTGTTGAATTCAGTAAGATCAACTAGAATGTTTTATGCGCAACCACATATTGAATACTTGCGCCGGCTGCGCGCGCTTTTGCGATATCCATGCAGCCAACGCGAGATGGTGTTAAAGTCACGGTAACTGATATTGAATCGGTTAGTGAGACTTTACCCCATAATGTAGCACTGCGGTGATTTGCCCCTTACAGTGTTATATATAGAGTTACCTGAACATATATAAAAGCACAAGGCCGCAGGCCGAGCACTTTAATACAAGGCAGAGAACTCGGAGGTGACAAAAATCTTATGCATAAACCCAATAAAGGACACATTACCAGTAAGATCAATCTATTGCCTGCTACATGGAACACAAATTGGACACACCCATTGAATCCTTTCCACATATTGAACTATATGATGGGAATCATCTCCTGATGTTTGAGAGTACACGCTGCTGCAGCCATTTTGAATTCCTTTCTGGAAACATATATTTTTACATAATTTGAATCCCTTATATTACACTGCAAGTATCCCTTGCGTTATCCCTTAAATATATATTGTAACTCTGTGCTTATTCAAACAAGGGCAATATTTGCATGGGTTTCCGTGATATTTTGATAACATTCCATAAATTGTATGTGTGATACCTAAAGCCTTTAGCAATGTCCTTCGGAAGAAAATCCAAATTACTCACCAGGGTTTCAGGGGTAGGACCCTTTTCACAATTTTTCAAAGATTTGAATCTGTTAATGCTTTCCTCCAAGGTTTGTATGATCACTCCATGTAGCAAGGGAGACCTGCAAAGTGAATGGAAAAACGTATATTGGTCTGGCTGGACAGTAGTCTATGGATATAATATGGGAATATAAAGGGTTCATTCCTAGTATAAACGTAGGGGATTGGGTATGATTGGACAGGTAGTCTATGGATATAATATGGGGAATATAAAGGGGTTCAGTCCTAGATATAACAGTAGGGATATGGGTATGAGGGACAGGTAGTCTATGGATATATATGGGAATATAAAGGGGTTCAGTCCTAGGATATAACAGTAGGGGATATGGGTATGATTGGACAGGTAGTCTATGGATATATGGGGAATATAAAGGGGTTCAGTCTCGGTATATAACAGTAGGGATATGGGTATGATTGGACAGGTAGTCTATGGATATAATATGGGGAATATAAGGGGTTCAGTCCTAGTATAACAGTAGGGAATATGGGTATGATTGGACAGTAGTCTATGGATATATATGGGGAATATAAAGGGGTTCAGTCCTAGGATATAACAGTAGTAGGGATATGGGTATGATTGGACAGGTAGTCTATGGATATAATATGGGGAATATAAAGGGTTCAGCCCTAGGTTAACAGTAGGGGATATGGGTATGATTGGACAGGTAGTCTATGAATATAATATGGGGAATATAAGGGGTTCAGTCCTAGGATATAACAGTAGGGGATATGGGTATGATTGGACAGGTAGTCTATGGATATAATTGGGATATAAAAGGGGTTCAGTCCTAGATATAACAGTAGGGCATATGGGTATGATTGGACAGGTAGCTATGATATAATATGGGGTATATAAAGGGGTTCAGTCCTAGGCTATAACAGCAGGGGGATATGGGTATGATTGGACAGAGTCTATGGATATAATATGGGGAATATAAAGGGGTTCAGTCCTAGGATATAACAGTAGGGCATATGGTATGATTGGACAGTGTGTCTATGGATATTATATGGGGAATATAAGGGGTTCAGTACTAGGATATAACATAGGGATATGGGTATGATTGGACAGGTAGTCTATGGATATAATATGGGGAATATAAAGGGGTTCAGTCCTAGAATATACAGTAGGGCATATGGGTATGATTGGACAGGTAGTCTATGATATAATATGGGTATATAAGGGTTCAGTCCTAGGATTAACTAGGGCATATGGGTATGATTTGACGGTAGTCTATGGATATAATATGGGGAATATAAAGGGGTTCAGTCCTAATATAACAGTAGGGCATATGGATATGGTTGGACAGGTAGTCTATGCTATTAATATAGGGAATGTAAAGGGGTTCAGTCCTAGGATATAACTGCAGGGGGATATGTGTATGATTGGACAGGTAGTCCATGGATATAATATGGGGAATATAAAGGGGTTCATTACTAGGATAACAGTAGGGGGATATGGGTATGATTGGACAGGTAGTCTATGGATATAATATGGGGATATAAAGGGGTTCAGTCCTAGGATATAACAGTAGGGCATATGGTTATGATGGACAGGTAGTCTATGATAATATATGGGGAATATAAAGGGGTTCAGTCCTAGGATATAACAGTAGGGCATATGGGTATGATTGGACAGTAGTCTATGGATATAATATGGGGAATATAAAGGGGTTCAGTACTAGGATTAACAGTAGGGGATATTGGTAGATTGGACAGTAGTCTATGGATATAATTGGGGTATATAAAGGGTTCAGTCCTAGGCTTAACAGCAGGGGGATATGGTATGATTGGACAGGTAGTCCATGGATATAATATGGGGATATTAAAGGGGTTCAGTCCTAGTATTAACAGCAGGGAATATGGGTATGATTGGACAGGTGGTCTATGGATATTATATGGGGAATATAAGGGGTTCAGTACTAGGATATAACAGTAGGGATATGGGTATGATTGGACAGGTAGTCTATGGATATAATATGGGGTATAAAGGGTTCAGTCCTAGGCTTAAACACAGGGGGATATGGGTATGATTGGACAGGTGGTCTATGGATATTATATGGGGATATAAAGGGGTTCAGTACTAGGATATAACAGTAGGGGAATGGGTATGATTGGACAGGTAGTCTATGGATATAATATGGGGAATATAAAGGGGTTCATTCCTAGGATATAACAGTAGGGGATATGGGTATGATTGGACAGGTAGTTATGGATATAATATGGGGAATATAAGGGGTTCAGTCCTAGGATATAACAGTAGGGGTATGGGTATGATGGGACAGGTAGTCTATGGATATAATATGGGGAATATAAAGGGGTTCAGTACTAGGATATAACTTGGGGGTATGGGTATGATTGGACAGGTAGTATAGTGATTAATATGGGGAATACAGGGTTTCAGTCCTAGGATATAACATAGGGGATATGGGTATGATTGGACAGGTTAGTTATATATTGGGGAATATAAAGGTGTTCAGTACTAGGATAAACAGTAGGGGATATGGGTATGATTGGACAGTAGTCTATGGATATAATATGGGGAATATAAGGGGGTTCAGTACTAGGATATAACAGTAGGGGAAATGGGTATGATTGGACAGGTAGTCTATGGATATAATATGGGGAATATAAAGGGGTTTCATTCCTAGGATATAACAGTAGGGATATGGGTATGATTGGACAGTAGACTATGGATATAATATGGGAATATAAAGGGGTTCAGTACAAGGATATACAGTAGGGATATGGGTATGATTGGACAGGTAGTTATGGATTAATATGGGGAATAAAGGGGTTCAGTCCTAGGTAACAGTAGGGGATATGGGTATGATGGACAGGTAGTCTATGGATATAATATGGGGAATATAAAGGGGTTCAGTCCTAGGATATAACAGTAGGGCATATGGGTATGATTGGACAGGTGTCTATGGATATAATATGGGGAATATAAAGGGGTTCATTCCTAGGATATAACAGTAGGCATGGGGTATGATTGGACAGGTAGTCTATGATAATATGGGGATATAAAGGGGTTCAGTCCTAGGATATAACAGTAGGGGATGGTTATGATTGGACAGGTAGTCCTATGGATATAATATGGGGATATAAGGGTTAGTCCTAGATATAAACATTAGGGCATATGTATGATTGGACAGGTAGTCCTATGGATATAATATGGGATTATAAGGGGTTCAGTACTAGATATAACAGTCGGGAATGGGTATGATTGGACAGGTAGTCTATGGATATAATATGGGGAATATAAGGGGTTCAGTCCTAGGATATAACAGTAGGTGTATGGGTATGATTGGACAGGTAGTCTATGGATATAATATGGGGAATATAAGGGGTTCAGTCCTAGGATATAACAGTAGGGGATATGGGTAATGATGTGGACAGGTAGTCTATGGATATAAAATGGGGAATATAAAGGGGTTCAGTCCTAGGATATAACAGTAGGGATATGGTTATGATTGGACAGGTAGCTATGGATATAATATGGGGAATAAAGGGTTCAGTCCTAGGATAACAGTAGGGATATGGGTATGAGGACAGGTAGTCTATGGATATAATATGGGGAATATAAAGGGTCAGTCCTAGGATATAACAGTAGGGGATATGGTATGATTGGACAGGTAGTCTATGGATATAATATGGGGAATATAAGGGGTTCAGTCCTAGGTATAACAGTAGGGAATAGGGTATGATTGACAGGTATTATGGATATAATAGGGAATTAAAGGGGTTCAGTCTAGGATTAGCAGTAGGGGGATACGGGTATAAGTTTTCTCATTTCCAACTTGATCTTGAAATGGGGTCCCTTATTGGTTTGTATTTGGGGCAGTGCAGAAGGAAGTGGGTCTAGTGTTCTGAGGTTCCCTGGTCACAGTGCTGGCACAGTCTGTTCTCTCTGGTTTTATATGTCTGTCTGTGTTGGCCAGATTTGATTTCTAGGCTGTGGGCACTCAGTCGGTAATCGATAGATCGATAGATAGATAGATAGATAGATAGATAGATAGACAGATAGATAGATAGATAGACAGATAGATAGACACGAGACTACAAACTGGCCCCCTACCTGGAGAATATCAAAAACCCTATTGAGAGACAAGTCCTGAGTCTTGACAAGACGGAGTGCACACAGCCTAGAAATCAAATCTGGCGGACACAGACCGACATATAAACCAAGAGAGAACAGACTGTGCCAGCACTGTGACCAGGGAACCTTAGAAGATGAGACCCACTTCCTTACACTGCCCAAATACAAAGCAATACGGGACCCCCATTTCAAGATGCGTGTCGGACTTTATCCCAGACTTCAACTGCTTAGATGGAGAGAGAAAACTCTATCCTGCTGGGAGAGGAGGAACCAAGCAAATATGGGCACACTATGTAACGGCATGTCACAGACTGAGAGGGACATAAATGAACTCAATGTCCAAGGACTACTTGCCCAATTATCCCTTTATACTTCCCCAATCGACTTAAAGACTAAAACCCAATATACCCCTTATAGTACAATTAATTACCATTGATACCATGTCCCCCTACTGTGAACCTCTCTATACCTCCAAAATACATATTTGCTTTGGTAATATCAAAATGTAAATTGATCCTGCCAATAAAGCTCCTTGATTGGATTTGATAGATAGATGGATGGATAGATAGATAGAAGATAGATAGATAGATAGATAGATAGATATGACACAGAATAATAGATAGATAGATAGATAGATAGAGAGAGAAATGATAGATAGCTAGATAGACAGACACAGAAATGATAGATAGATAGATAGATAGATAGATAGATAGATAGATAGATAGATAGATAGATAATAGATAGATAGATAGGTACCATAGATAGATAGATAGATGATAGATAATAGTAGACAGATTATAGAAACAGAAATGATAGATGATAGATAGATAGATAGATAGATAGATGATAGATAGATAGATGATAGATAGATAGATGATAGATAATAGATAGACAGATTATAGACACAGAAATGATAGATGATAGATAGATATGATATATAGATAGATAGATAGATAGATAGATAGATAGATGATAGATAGATAGATGATAGATAGATGATAGATAGATAGATGATAGATAATAGTAGACAGATTATAGCACAGAAATGATAGATGATAGATGAATAGATGATAGATAGATAGATAGATAGATAGATAGATAGATAGATGATAGATAGATAAAGATAGTAGATAGATAGATAGTTGATAGATAGATAGATAGATAGATAGATAGATGATAGATAGATGATAGATAGATAGATGATAGATAATAGATAGACAGATTATAGACACAGAAATGATAGATGATAGATGATAGATAGATAGATAGATAGATAGATAGAGGATAGATAGATAGATAGATAGATAGATAGATAGATGATAGATAGATAGATAGATGATAGATAGATAGATAGATAGATAGATAGATAGATAGATAGATAGATAGATAATAGATAGATAGATGATAGATAGATGATAGATAGATAGATAGATAGAAGATAGATAGATAGATAGATAGATAGATAGATAGATAGATATCGCACTGGAATAAAATGTAATCTTTTGCACAAGTCCTGTAAGTGCTCTGTATCTTGTTCTACGGTGGATGCACCTTGGTATCTGTATCACCTGAAGGTTGAGTGCACAATATCTTCTATTTGTTGATAGATAGATAAGATAGATAAATAGATAGACAGACAGACAGACAGACAGATGGATAGATAGAGCTGTACTTGAACCAGATTGATGAAATAATTAATAAACCAATCGGAATTTGATAGCAATCTTTCTGACGGTGGCTGATTAGAGATAAATTCTGTATAGAACTTTTTGATACGTACTTTGTATCTTTAGCTGTTGTTAAACTACTGTTACCGGCAGTTCACACAGATCTATGTTTAGTCATTATTGTAATATTATTCAGGTTTACTATGATTACACTGACAGTCCTAGGACCCCGAAATGCCCGTTTGAAACGAATGATGCCTGTAGTAATGTACTTTGTGTTTTCTGACTCCTTTCCCTGCCAGGTGTTTCTGTAGATAATTTACATAGTTAGGCTAATATACCTAGGGCAGCTCAGCTTATACTTTATTTTCTATAACTTCAACTCTATTTTACAACAGGTGTTCATTATAATACACACAGTTTCAATTTGTCCTGTGTCAAGATGTACCTGAGACAAAAAACTGTAAGCAACAATTAACTGATGACATAACTAGCAACGATTATAACTGATGACATAGCTAAACACTGATATAACTGATGACATGGCCAACCATGATTAAAACTGAGACATAGCTAAGCATCAATTATAACTGATGACATTACTAACCATGATTAAATATGATGACATTGTTAAAGGCTATGTCCACCCCTAAAATAGATTTTTAATATTATGCTCCCCCATGTCCCCCAGCCCCAACCCGATGTTTTGTTTTTTCAAAAAGCCCCCCAAACTCTTACTTACCTCCCTCCGATCCTCCGCCGCACTGCCGGCCCTCTGCTTGCGAGATGCAAGCAGAGGGGCGGGACCGGCAGTCGCGTCTGTGATTGGCTGAGCGGCAGCCAATCACGGACGGGGCTGCGGTCATTAGTGCAGCGGAGAAAAGCGGAGAGGTAAGTAAGAGTTGTGGAGCTTTTTAAAAAAAAAAACATGCGGTTGGGGCTGGGGGACATGGGGGAACAGAATATTAAGGGGGTTTAGCTAGGGGGAGGGATAGTAGAACGGAGGGAGAGGGAGGGGGAGGGAGGGGGGGAAGGGCTGCAGCACGCATGGCAGGAATTCCGGGAGGCCAGGTAGCAGCGCGTGTCCTATGGACACCTGCTAGCCTCCTGGTGGGCAGTTTTTGGAACTTTGGGGGGGACTAAGGAGAACCAGATGGAGTTGGGATGTGAGGTAAGGATTAAACTACACTACATGGCGGGGCAGTAGTTGGGGGGATTATAGTTTTGGGGGTGGACATGCCCTTTAAGCAACAATTATAACTGATGACTAAGATAGCCAACGATTATAACTGATGATATAGCTAACCAACGATTAAACTGATGACATAGCTAAACACGGATTATAACTGATGACACAGCTAAACACGGGTTTAAACTGATGACATAGCTAAACACTGATTATAAATGATGACATAGCTAAACACAGAGTATAACTGATGACATAGCTAAACACTGATTAGAAATGATGACATAGCTAAACACTGATTATAACTGATTACATAGATAACCAACACTTAAAACGGATGACATAGCTAAGCAACAATTATAACTGATGACATAGCTAAGCAACAATTATGACTGATGACATAGCTAAGCAACAATTATGACTGATGACATAGCTAGCAACGATTATAACTGAGACAGCGATAAGCCATGTTTATAACTGATGACATACCTAAGCAATGTTTATAACTGATGACATAGCTAGCAATGTTTATAACTGATGACATAGCTTAACGATTATAATAAACAGCAAGAAATGAGAAGAAATGAGAGAAACAGTGTGAATTTATCCAATTCCAACAGGGGAAAATTATTATAGATTCCTCGACATTATAACAACCAGTATTAGTTTACTTGATATACAAGATTAAATAATTGCACTGATGAGTGTAGTGAAGAAATCTTCATAAAAAAATATTAGTATACAACATATGTGGGTTGTTTTTCCTCCAGACGGGCCCCATTATTGGAATGTTACCTGGTCACACGCTAATAATCGGATGGAAATGAAGTTCAGATCTTACTGTCCACTGCTGCCCTCTGCCTCCTCTGTGAAAAATACAACAACACCTGCACATTATCTCTACTGTAAAGATGGAGACACAGGAGTATTAGAGTCTAGAAATAGAATGGTTAAAGTGAGTATTTTCAACATTAAGCTCTTGGAGACTGGATCCCTCTATGAGGTTTCCTAGCCATTCTCTGTGTGGCTATTAACATATATAGACTATTTACTGTGTAATATAAGAGTCCCAAAGGTGTTCAATATAAAGTTTAAGCAGAAAATGATACAGGTCATTTAAATTCAATTGACTTCTAAATACTAAACAATATAATAAAAAATAAATAATACAGAGTAAAGCGTACATAATTGACTATATAATGCACAGTATGTGGAAGGTTATCTCATATTTTACATGATTTTGCTGTTTGTTACCGTAATCTTGCTTTACCAAGCGCCCTCTTATGTTAAGCTGGGTTTCCCCTCTTGATACTATCCATTGAACCTACCAATGGATATATACAATTCAAAGAATCCCAGCACAGTGCATGTCATTGTAGCGCAAATGTATGGTAACACGGGTGAAACGGGTGCCGATCCTGCGCTGTTCACGCGCTTTGCTGTCCGCCACAGTGATGTCTCAGCCTAAAGTTCAAGAAATGGTGTCATTTAATTAATTATGATCAACCATGAGAAAGTTTCTGGGATTTTGTTCCCCTTCCTCCAGTGACAGTTTTTTTGTGCTCTACCTTGTGCAATGGATAATGATGTGACCCCAGTACAGTTATTTCTCTGTTGTATAAAATGCACAATGTAGTAATCATTTTTAATTGTAAACCGATATCTGCATTGACAGGTATTTGCACTGACCGTATTGAAAAAGACCCCCATCTCTGCTTTAGGTAGGAAATCATTTATGAATATTCCGATAAATACATAAACATAAAAGAGTGGACGTGGTGGGTAACCTTTGGTGCTCAAATCTTCCATAGTCTGCAGAAATATATCTATATATCTCACAGCAGAACCTTGTATGGGATTCTGGGGTCTGTAGTTTTAGTACAGGGTGAGTAAGGACAATCACTGCATCTCCACTATCATAGATGGGGTGTTCTCTACCTACAGTATCTGGTGTACAACTCTGCATTGAGTGGGGGGTTACATGCAAGGATCGGCACTGGGGGCCATATACTACAATGGACTGTACCGAGCAGAATTTGCTGAAATATAATAAATATAAAAGTCAGCAGAGCTGTGCACACAGGATTGAAAAGAGCTTACAAAACCCTGGGGAGAAAGCTAATGTGGTATGCAGAGTGCATTAGTTCTGGATCTGTACAGATGTTCTATATCTGCAAACGAGGACAATATAATAAATAAGAGGGAACATTGTGTACAGATTTATTCTGCACAAAGGGGAACTAGGTCAATTTATCAACAAAGGCTAAAAACAATTAAGTCCACTTCATAGTAACTTTTAACGGACCTTAATGTTCTGTTTTCTTAATTTTTATTTCATACTGTTCAGAACCGGAGCCACATTAAATGCCCTGAAAAAAGAGGTAATGTATCTACTCATTGGTTCTTTGAGAACTGGAGAATAAATGTCATAGTTCACTTTGCCTTTAATATTCACTTTTTAATCATTAATAGCTTAAATAAAAGGGGCCCCAATACAGAACCACTACTGCAAATCCAATTAGATAAAGATCCATTGCAAACTGCTCCCCATTACACAATCTACCAACCAAATTTATGTCCATGAACAAATAAGTTTTTAATGTTTTTTTCTAACTTAGTTTATTCATTAGTTGCTTGTGGAGCACAGTATCAAAAGTCTTAGTAAAATCTATGTAAACCACATCAACTACTGCTACACCAGAATTCAAATTCTCACGCGTTGTTTCCCTATCACTCTGAATCCATGCTGATTCCTAGTCCTCACGCCAGTCAGGCACAATTTATGGTTTTTCTTTACGACTGGGATGTGACAGAGGAAAGCAGATTTCTCTTGTCCGTTGGTTGTGGTCTCCCGGGTTCCTGCAAACTCAGTGCTGTAATATGCAAGAGGAATAATAGCAAAGCAGAGTGTGATCAGAGCTTCCATCTTAACGCCACCAAGGTGAGATTCATTTCTACCATACAATTTTATCATTATTTTATACCTGGCACATTGGCTTCAGGGACATTATTTGATAATCATATATAGTCAATGTTAGGGCCATAGAGACATTATCCAATCATAGTATAATCAATTTTAGGACCATAGAGACATAATCCAGTCATAGTATAATCAATTTTAGTGCCATAGAGACATTATCCAATATAGTATAATCCATTTTAGGACCATAGAGACATATCCAATCATAGTATAATCCATTTAGGACCATAGAGACATTATCCAATCATAGTATAGTCAATGTTGGGGTCATAGAGACATTATCCAATCATAATATATTTAATTTTAGGACCACAGAGACATATCCAATCATCCGCTTTATTTTGTTTGCTACAGTGACAAATGTTATTTCTTGCAGGTAAATAAAGCTGGAGCGGGAGAAGTACACATTTTCACCTTCGTTCGTGACACTGGCAGCTGCTTTCAGGTAGACTGTGATCAGCAATCTCTGTTCCATAATAGTTTATTCATTGGGGCACCATTAATGTCTTTATTTGCTAAGGTATATTTGGGTTGGTATAAACAAATAGGAGCTGCCATACAGTTATATGATTCAACAGAAACAGGAGGGAGCATGTATAGGTGCATGCAGAACTGGGGATGTGGGTAAGCAGAACAAGTGGAAGTAAAAATATGCAAAAAAGAAATTGCTTCTCAGGACATGATAAAAATGAGTAATGTGAGCTGCTAGGCACATTGTCAAAGACATTGTGCCAAGACAACTAAAGTAGAACTGTCATATATTAATGACACTAATGTCTAAATATCTTGGCTAAATATGTTCTCATTGAAAATTGTCAGTGTAAAAGCAATCAATGGCAGCTTTCTTTTTTTTTGTAAACAAAGAAGACATGAACAACTTTACTTTTTGTTGTGTAAAAGACATATGTTTACTTTTGTAAGAAAGCCTTTGGGTCAGGTTTGAGAACCTCTGTGCTTTGTTTTAACATTTACCTCCATTACCTCCTCGGGAAGTGGATTTTTTTAAAATCTGAAAGGGTCATAGTTGCCTTTAAAAGATATATCTGACCTACAGTTGTCTGTCATTGCATAACTCTTGTACAAGGCCTAAGCCCATTAAAGTAAATGTAGCAATAGATGTTGACTGCCCCATAAATCAGACTGGTAAGTGTCTTTATTCCTTGATGTAGCTAATTCATGTGTGTTCTGTGTTTACCCGATAGGTTTGGCGATCTTATGTCCAGTTGGCACATAAACGTCTCATCTGCCCAGATTGTAAGTAGATTGTCAACAGTATTTAAAGTAACTTTTTTTTACATTCATATATGGCTATGTACAGATATATAAACACACTATCACTTTAACCAAAAACACCATTTGTTCACCTCTCTAGATGATAAACTTCTCCCAGAATTCCCTGTCCGTTTTTGTTGGACCCATATTAAACATTTTGATTGGCTGCCACCTGGCTCAGATCAATATATAGAAAATTGGGCTGTTGTACGTCAATAATAAAGTGCAACTAGAGACCAAAAATATAATACATACACACAATAGAATTCCAGCACACAAACAATTCTAATTGCACATTGGCTAACTCCATAAGGTTGCGTCTACAGCCTGCTAAACCCTGGATATAAAAAGCAATAGTTCAATAAGTTGGCCAAATTATTTAAGCCCAGTCCCCACGTCACAGGTGGCTTTCTTTAACTGGGTCCCACCTACTGGTACTTGCCTATTGGCTGCATGAGCTGACAGCTTCTCCTGTGTGGCCTGGATGCTTAAGCTGACTCTCTAGTTCACATGATGGGCAAGCTATGGCTCTCCAAATGTTTGAAAACTACAACTCCCAGCATTCTATATGCTTCCCTCTGTAGTTGAGGAATGCTGGGAGTTGTAGTTTTCAAAATCTGGGAGCGCAGGTTGAGGATCACGCTCTACTTTAAAGTGCTAAACGAGTACAAAACTAACTCTGGGTGGAGTACAATTTCCCAGAAGGCTTGGTCAAACCTTCAATGTAACGCACAGTATATAAAAAAATTGGGCTGCAATTAAAGTGCAACTGGAGACCAAAAATATAATACATACAAAAAACAGAATTCTAGGGCATTCCATTCAGCATTCACACTAACTAATAAACTCTTAGGTAGAGCTCTGATTGACTGACCTATAATAATGCTACAGAGATATCTGGATACATTTCTTTCTGATAGTCAAAAATTGTACCGTTTCCTGCAGATTCCCATAAACACTTGGGATTGATATCCTTAGCTTCGGTCCTGGTTATTTTTACATTGGTTTTTCTCTGTTCTGGATTTACCGACGGATTTGCAAAGTATTTACAGGTAAGGTAGTTGTTAGCAGAGCTTGCCAGTAACTTTACCAACTAAAACTGTCCCAGGTTACAGACCTCATTTACTTGATAGCCCTTTAAAGGGCATGTCCACCCCTTTTTTTAACTTTTCATATATTTTACATATTGGTCCCTCAGCCCCAACGCCGTAATAAATTTTTAGAAAGTGCCCGATATGTACTTACCTTCCCTCTATCTTCCGCGGCACTCTCCAGTCCCTCTGCTTGCACGGAAATGCAAGCAGGGGCGGGGACCGGCAGCCGCGTCCCTGATTGGCTGAGAGGCAGCCAATCAGGGACGCGGCTGCCGGCTGCTCGAATGCCGGAGGATGGAGGGAAGGTAAGTAACTATCAGGGCACTTTCTTTGAAATCTATTACAGCGGTTGGGGCTGGGGGGTCAATAATATATATCATGGGGAATTTACACTAGGGGGAGGAGAAAAACGGGAGGGAGAGGGAGGGGGGAGGACTTCTCTGCGCATGCCTCAGACCTTGTCGAGGTTGAGGCAGAGACAAGCGCAGGATGAGTCACTGGGAGCTTCTACACTACCCTTTCCTGGCTTTGGAGGGGCACAGCATGGCAACCATAAGGAGCTGGGATGTAGGTAAGGATTTTTGTACACTACAGAGTGGGGCCAGTATGGGGTTAAATTTGAGTTTTGAGGGTGGACATGCCCTTTAATTTATACACAGTCATGTGACACTGATTACAAAGTAAGCACATATGATAGCTAAATCATGGTTATTAGCAAAGCACCAATCATAACTGATTATAGCAAAGTTAAAAGGACATACCCATAGTCCCAAGTGCTATTTGTACCAGCTTATTTTATGCATTTGTAATGAGATATTAAGGATAATTATTGTCCCCATTCTGGCAGAGTAAGCAGTCTCCTCCCTCCATGCAATCAATCAAGGATGTGAATGCTGTATCACAGCCATAATTAAATGTGTTTTGCCTGCTCTCTTCTCTGCACACGCTCATGCTAAAAAAAAAAAGCTCATTGAGCAGAGGGAGGAGGCAGATACCTTTGCCAGAAAGGAATAGAACTTATTGTTAATATTTGGTTACAAATACATGTAATAAACTGGTAAAATAGCATTAGGGGTAGCAGGCAGATAATGCAAGTCACAATTTTTTGTTTTAGGGTGAACATGCCCTTTAAGTGTTTATAGGGATATAATTTACAGGTTGTTATGGCTTTGTGTATTATAAACTATTTATACAGACAATTTCTTCAGATGCTTCATTTGGACATATTTTACATTTTTCTGTGATTATGAAGATAATATATTGATTTATTTTTCCCTAACCCCCCAATGGAGTCGGACGGTGCTGTGGTAATTCTCCAGATTCAGCAGAGTATAAAACCCTTATTTGTACCTTTGCTGATTTTTGCAAAGCATTTTGGGCTGTGAGGTCATCCTAGACATGTGGGATATGAACACAGTTAGTAGATTGGAATGACACCTTGGTTCTATCAAAAGAGAGAACTAGTGGCACAAAGAAAGGGGAACATTATAATTATGTGGACAAAGAAGGCAGGACTATGTACGATCATGGAGAAGCAGGAAGCTGAAAGCTATGAATGGACAGCCCAGTAAATCTGTTTGGAGCTGCTATGTCCTGCCTAATGAAAGACTTTGATGGTGAGGAGGACCATCTACAGGACTGCACTGTTGTCTACTTTGAAGGTTTTGTGAAACAGGATATTCCCCTAGTCTTAGAAACATCAGCAGGTTCCACTTATTTAAGGATCTTTACCAGTTGCTCAGAAGCGCAGGACACAACTGCCTTTCCCCTCCCTGCCTTATTAAGGCAGCTACCAGGTACCTCAAGAGAGACTGGTGAGTTCAGAAAAGAGCAAAGGTCTGCAGCCGCATGTGGACTCTACCGACAGAGGCTTGGCCAACAATGCTCTTAGTAGTGGGCATATAAAGGGATCCGTTACCATTACGATGTGGCATCACCCCATCTCCCTGGATGTCCCTGGAAGCAGGAGTATCTGGAACATGGATGTCAGTTGGGGTCAGCAACAGCTTTGAGAGGGAGAATGTGCAACGTTATAGTAAAACGTGCTGGGGATCTTGTGTGACAAAATAGTGCAGTATATGGCTTCTTACCCCCAGGGCCAGCTTTACTGGTTGGTTACCACTGTCTAGGATATTTCCCTTCATTTTATTGTTTTAGCAAATTCCTAACTTATTAATTATTTCAGAAAAAAACACTTATAACGTGAAACGTGTATATTTGTGGCTGGTACAGGTAAATGCATATGTCTATTTAATGTAAATGTTCACCCCTCCCCCCCCCCAACCACTCGCTGCTCTTGAGGTCATGTTCAATGACTCAAATAGCTGTAGGAGGCGCCTGCTTTACGAACTGACTAAGGACCCTATTGTATGTGCGGTATCGCTATTTAGTGATAAAGGTACATCCGCGGTCATACATATATGCCGAACGTTAGTTAGTTAACAAATGTTCGGTCAGTAAAATACCATTAAACCGAATGTTAAAGGCACGGTATAGCAAAGAAGCCATATGTGATAAAGGTGGCGACAGTGCGGGAGGGACCAGCAATTCAGGGTAAAAATATCTTCTTAAAGCGTGCCAGGGAAAAGAGAATTATTGGGGAAATGTGTTTTTGGCCAAGAGGCTAGCCAACAATGCTCTTAGTAGTGGGCATATAAAGGGATCTGTTACCTTACGATGTGCATCATCCCCATCTCCCCAACCCCTGGATCGTCCCGGAGGCAGGAGTATTCTGGAACATGGATGTCAGTATGGGGTCAGCAAGCATGAAAACAAAAAAAATGGTTAAAAAAAAAAAGAGGGTGAATAAGGTTGGACTTGATGGACTTGATGTCTTTATTCAACTCAGTTACTATGTTACTATGTTTTGGGGGGTCTGTTAGTGACTAAACATGTGTTAGTGGGATGAACGTGAAAGTTCTGTGACCACTATATGCAGTGAACTGTTATATATGCATTTGCCCACTCTGACTTGAGGACCATTCCTACTTCCCCAAAGCCCTGTTTTCAGTATATGGCTTGTTATGCAAAGGACAAGCTCAACAGCCTGAAAGTGAATTACATAGAGAGAGTGCAACAATTTCTATCCAGAAAGGAAAAAACGTCAAAGCAGAAACACCCCAATAGCCCCAATAAATACAATAGAACACAATATTCCAATGATAAACCCATAATAGGAGGGTTAATGACATGTGCCTATGGGGGTGTACACTACGATCGCTACATAAACATAAAACATCTGTATCTGTCCTTGTTTACCACCTAATGTTTGGGGAGTTTGGTTGCAATTTAAAGTCCCATTTTTTGTTCATTGTAAACTAAACAGAGCTTTACAATCTGCCTGAACCTAGATAATAAGCGTCAAACTGTAAACAGGAGTTTCTGGGTAACAAGCAGTTTATACCATGCGTTTATATTGTCACGGACGCTTAATTACTAACCCTCCTGAATTCACTAACAGTAAGAGCTATGAAGTTTATACAGAACAAATCAATAAATGTGTTTTATTAAATATAAAGTAAAGCAATAATGCAAGGACTGATACATAAACCTACCACTTAAAGGGCCTAGTATTTTAGATACATCAAAAGGAAGGTTTTTTTGGTTTTGGTCTTTAGTTCCCCTTTATTTAGAAATTGCAAGTTTGACCATCGGTGATTATAAGTCATTGTGCATTTATTCAGCTATAAAATAATGTACCTTTCATGTATTTATCTATTTATATATGTTTGTACAGACAAATGTGTATGTGAGTTGCATATGTAAACAGACGTATATATACGAGAGCTGTGACCTTTGTATTCCAGGTAGTATAGTAGCGGACATTCTCTAAAGAAAACAAGGCAATCATTTTATGTCCAATGCTGTGATGTTTTATAACTCTATTATAATTTCCACTCACGTACAGTATATGAATACAAACCAAAGGCCAAGTTAATGGTAATTACAAAAGATGAAGACTCCTTTATAAAGATAGCTCACGCATTGGTGCCCGCATGTGCTGCGATCATTTTCGGCATCGGCACATGCAAATCGCACATATATGATGATCGCCTTCACTTTGATATGGATCGCAGCACACAGTCCCCAGAGCACCTAATGTGGCCAGTCCCATTGGCCAACACTAGCGGCGCTTTGTAGAAGTAATTGGATTGCATCTTAAAAACAACAGTGTGGCCTAGCCCCACTAAAATCATGATTGGTCTACTTTGGGTGATTCTTAGGAAACGTATATAAGGCAGCATTTGCTAGAGTATTTAATGGAAGTTAAATACCTGTAACCTGGCTGTATTGCATCACAGTACCGACAGCACCAAGATTTCTCAATTGCTGTTGAATTTAAAGGGCATGTCCACCCCCAAAACTACAATTTAACCCACAACTGTCCCCACGTGTAAAGTTTAAAATCTTTACCTTACATCCCTGCTCCAAGGTTCTTGTAGTAACTGTACTAAGTCCAGAAAGCTGCAGTCATCGGTCCTCCCTGCTATTTTGCTACCTCAACCAGGTAGGACATGCGCAAGGAGCCCTCCCCCTCCCTTTCTCCTGCCTGATCTATCTTTTTAAAACTGTGCCCTAAGTTAACAATTTTGCTGTAGTATAGGGCCTCTATCCCACCCCCAACCGTTAGTCTGTCAAAAAAAGATCCGAATGGTACTTACAATCCTTCGTTGCCCCATGTTCACAAAGCTGGAGCCACGTCGTGATTGGCTGACTTACAGCCAATCACAGACCCGGCTGCGGTACGGGCCCCTGCTTGCAGTTCCAGCAAGCAGAGGGCCTAGATTGAGTCGGGGAACAAAGGATTGTAATTATTGTTCTGAGCTTTTTGGCACAATCAAACCTGGCGGTTGGGGGTGGAATAGGGGCCTGCACTACAGCAAAATTTAAGGTGGAGATACCATTTAAGCAAATTTTTAAATACATGAACTGAACAAAACAAGTGAGATCTGGGTCCGAAAACCACCATTATTATTGAAGGAGAACTTAAGTGCATTCTTTCCTATACAGTTCAATGTACGCTGCATTGAATACGCTGAAATAACACAATAAATGTTATAGACTGTGGGAACACCAATAAATGTTATAGGACGTGGAACACCAATAAAAGTTATAGGACTGTGGGACCAATAAAAGTATAGGACGTGGGGAACCAATAAAAGTTATATTACGTGGGAACACCAATACAAGTTATAGAACTGTGGGGACACCAATAAAAGTTTATTACTGTGGGGACACCAATAAAAGTTATAGGACTGTGGGGCACACAAAAAGTTATAGAACTGTGGGAACCCAATAAAAGTTAAGGACTGGGGACACCAATAAAAGTTATAGGACTGTGGGAACACCAATAAAGTTAGGACGTGGGACACCAATAAAAGTTATAGGACTGTGGGACACCATAAAGTTATAGGACGTGGGACACCAATAAAAGTATAGACTGGGACAACCAATAAATAAATGGAACATAAGTTATAGGCTGTGGAACACCAATAAAAGTTATAGACTGTGGGACCCAAAAGTTATAGGACTGGGGGACACCAATAAAAGTTATAGGACTGTGGGGACACCAATAAAAGTTATAGGACTGTGAGGACACCTATAAAAGTATAGGACTGTGGGGACACCAATAAAAGTTATAGGACTGTGGGACACCAATAAAAAGTTATAGGACGGGGTGACACCAATAATGTTATAGGACTGTGGGATCACCAATAAAGTTATAGGACTGTGGGGACACCAATAAAAGTTGTATACTGTGGGCACAATAAAAGTATAGATGTGGGGACACCAATAAAGTTATAGGACTGTGGGAACCACCAATAAAAGTTATAGGACTGTGGGGACACCAATAAAAGTTATAGGCAGTGGGGACACCAATAAAAGTTATAGGACTGTGGACACCAATAAAGTAAGGACTGTGGGACACCAATAAAAGTTATAGGACTGTGGGGACACCAATAAAGTTATATTACTGTGGGGACACCAATAAAGTTATAGGACTGTGGGAACACCAATAAAAGGTTATAGGACTGTGGGAACACAAAAAAGTATAGGATGTGGGACCATAAAGTTATAGGACTGTGGGGACACCAAAAATGTTATAGGACTGTGGGAACACCATAAAAGGTTATAGGACTGTGGGGACACCAATAAAAGTTATAGGGACAGTGGGGACACCAAAAAAGTTATAGGACTGTGGGGCCACAATACAAGAATGTGGGACACCAATAAAGTTATAGGCTGTGGGACACAATAAAAGTTAGATTAGTGGACACCAATAAAAAGTTATAGGACTGTGGGACACCAATAAAGTTATAGGACTGTGGGAACCAATAAAAAGTTATAGGACTGTGGGAACACAATAAAATATAGGATGTGGGACACCAATAAAAAGTTATAGGACTGTGGGAACACCAATAAAAGTTATGGACTGTGGGACACCAATAAAAGTATAGGACTGTGGAACACAAAAATATGGATGTGGGGACACCAATAAAAGTTTAGGACTGTGGGGACACCAATAAAAGTTACACAGACTGTGGGACACCAAATAAAAGTTACGACTGTGGGACACCAATAAAAGTTATAGGACTGTGGGACACCAATAAAAGTTATAGACTGTGGGACACCAATAAAGTTATAGGACTGTGGGACACCATAAAAGTTACAGACTGTGGACACCCATAAAAGTACAGGATGTGAACACATAAGTTACAAGACTGTGGGACACCAATAAAAGTTACAGGACTGTGGGGACACCAATAAAAGTTATAGTACGGTGCGGACACCAATAAAGTATAGGACTGTGGGGACCACAATAAAAGTTATAGGACTGTTGGGAACACAATAAAGTACAAGACGTGGGGCATGGATGAGAAAGTGTGAGGTACTGTGCTGTTTGAATAAATCAGTTCCCTAATTCATGTTTTGTCTTGAACAATATAACAAGGGAGACATAACAGACCCAATAAAGTTAGAGACTGTGGGACACCAATAAAAGTTATAGGACTGTGGGAACACCAATAAAAGTTATAGGACTGTGGGACACCAATAAAAGTTACAAGACTGTGGGACAACAATAAAAGTTATAGGAACTGTGGGAACAACCAATAAAAGGTATAGGACTGGTGGGAACACCAATAAAAGTTATAGGACTGTGGGAACACCAATAAAGTATACGTGGGAACCAATAAAAGTTATAGGACTGTGGGAACACCCAATAAATTAAGGACTGTGGGAACACCAATAAAAGTTATGGACTGTGGGGAAACCGTATAAAAGTTATAGAAGTGGGAAAACCAATAAAAGTTATAGACTGTGGAACACCAGTAAAAGTTAAGGACTGTGGGAACACCAAAAAGATGTTAAAAGACTGTGGGGGACACCATAAAAGTGATATAGGACTGGGGGACACCAATAAAGTTATAGGACTGTGGGGAACACCAATAAAGTATAGGGACTGTGGGAACACCATAAAGTTATAAGGATGTGGGAAACCAATAAGTTATAGACTGTGGGAACACCATAAAGTTATAGGACTGTGGGACACCAATAAAGTTAAGGACTGTGGGAACACCAATAAAGTTTAGGTAGGGAACACCATAAAAGTTATAGGACTGTGGGGACACCAATAAAGTTATGATGTGGGGACACAATAAAAGTATAGGATGTGGGAACACCAGAAAAGTCATAGACTGGGAACACCAATAAATGTATAGGATGTGGGGACACAATAAAAGTTATAGGACTGTGGGGACACCATAAAGTATAGGATGTGGGGACACCATAAAAGTTGGACTGTGGGGACACAATAAAAGTTATAGGACTGTGGGAACACCAATAAAAGTTATAGGACTGTGGGAAACCCAATCAAAAGTTATAGGACTGTGGGGACACAAAAAGTTATAGGCACTGTGGGGAACACAATAAAAGTCATAGGACTGTGGGACAACACCAATAAAAGTTATAGGACTGGGGAAAACACCAATAAGTTATAGGACTGTGGGAACACCAATAAAAAGTATAGGACTGTGGGGACACCAATAAAAGTTAAGAAGTGGGAACACCAATAAAAGTTATAGGGGACTGTGGGAACACCAATAAAAGTTATAGGAGTGTGTGGAAACACAATAAAAGTTATAGACTGTGGGGACACCAATAAAGTTATAGGACTGTGGGGAACACAAAAAAGGTATGGACGTGGACACCCAATAAAGTTATCGGACTGGGGAACACCAATAAAGTTAAGCTGTGGGGACCAATAAAGTATATAGGGGTGGGGACACCATAAAGTTATAGGGACTGTGGGAACACCAAAAACAGTGTATAGGACCTGTGGGAACACCAATAACAGTTATAGGACTGTGGGACCCAATAAAACGTTATAGGACTGTGGGACACCCCAATAAAAGTTATAGGACTGTGGGGAAACACCATAAACGTTATAGACTGTGGAACACCACAAAAGTTATAGGACTGTGGGAACACCAATAAAAGTTATAGGGACTGTGGGGACCCAATAAAGTTATAGGGGACTGTGGGGAACCAATAAAAGTTATGGATGTGGACACCAAAGATAGACGTGGGAAACACCATACAATAAAGTTATAGGACTGTGGGGACACCAACTATCTCTGCTATCTATCTATCTATCTATCTATCTATCTATCTATCTATTTATCTATCTATCTATCTATCTCTGCTATCTATCTATCTATCTCTGCTATCTATCTATCTATCTATCTATCTATCTATCTATCTATCTATCTATCTATCTATCTATCTATCTATCTAACTCTGCTATCTATCTATCTATCTATCTAACTCTGCTATCTATCTATCTATCTATCTATCTATCTATCTATCTATCTATCTATCTATCTAACTCTGCTATCTATCTATCTATCTATCTATCTATCTATCTATCTATCTATCTAACTCTGCTATCTATCTATCTATCTATCTATCTATCTATCTATCTATCTATCTATCTAACTCTGCTATCTATCTATCTAACTCTGCTATCTATCTATCTACCTACCTATCTATCATCTCTGTGTCTATCATCTATCTGTTATCTAACATCTATCTATCTACCATTTGTCTGTCTATCTATCTTAATCTAATTGTGTGCACTCAGTCTATTAACGCTTTACATGTAATTGTAACAGTGTAACAGATCTGTCTAAAACAAATAGAAAAAAGTGTTCTGCGCCTTCAACTCTTCCAAATATAAAAAAAGACTTTATTGGTTCAGTTTAAAAATCAGCATATAGAGCCATCACAGCCAACACAGATCTGTCTAGGTTTTTTTTAATATTCTCCAGGTAGGGGGCCAGTTTGTAGTGTCTGTCTGTCTGTCTGTCTATCATCTCTCTCTCTCTCTCTCTCTCTCTCTCTATATATATAATTTTTGTGGATTTATATAGCGCTAACATCTTCCGTAGCGCTTTACAATTACATGTATACATTCACATCAGGCTCTGCCCGAAGAGCTTACAATCTAAGCACATATATGACACATGCAACCTATCAGTATGACTTTATGATTGTGGGGGAAACCTGAGTACCCAGAGGAAACCCACGCAAGCACAGGGAGAACATACAATCTCTTATCTCTTTATCTATCTATCTATCTATCTATCTATCTCTTATCTCTCTATCTATCTATATTTCTATAAATCTATTTATCTATCTACTAGAAAAGTTAATTTATTTCCCCTACTACCATTAGTGAAACTGTATTCTAAATTGAAAAAAAAAAACCTTATGCAAATCTGCAACAATTGTTTTTCAGCATTGAATATATTAAATTCTATCTTAATATATAAATGAATGTATCTTTACCTCGATACATAAACAGGGAAGCATATATTCATATTTCAGGGTGGCGTTCTTCATAGCATTCAACTGTAAAGAGACAGTCATGTATCAATATGGTTCAGCCAATCCGATTTACAAAGGCTTAGGGCTAAGCCACACTAGTGCTCACAAGTTTTTTGTGAGCTTGCTCAGATTGTGCAGATAACAGCGGATTACATGGATGGTAACGCATGTCAAACGCGCGCATGCTTTTCCCGTCTAATAATTACACTTGAGCATTCACGTAAAGATAACTACTGAAAAGACCTTGTTTACAATCCGATAACAAATTTCCAGCAGGTCCGGTAAGAAAAAAATACAGGGAAAGGCATTTCCCTGAAGACCAAAATTAGAGATCAACAGATTTATTTTTGATATTGGCCATATTATATGTTGCTGATAATAATGCTATGTGTGTGACTACCATTGCATTACCATAATTACAGGACCTTTCACACTGGTATAGTTTTTATGGTGTCCCTTGGTAACCTGGGTGGCACTGGCTTTAGAAGAAAAAGCAATATTAAGGTAGAGAGCAGCCGTGAAACTACAGGGGCCAAGGGAAGATTGGTGGCTGGGCCCCTGACACTCCCCCTCCCCAGCACACCGCGATCAGCTATTTTTAAACAGCGGATTATATGTATGCAGTAAAGATACGTGTGATCAGCTGTTTAAAAAGCCGGAATCGAACCAAGAAAAGTTTTAGACAGCTGAACGCGGACAACCCAGGCCCACCCCCCGCCGTCATGGGCCCGATAGTTATACCACTCCATAAACTACATTAGAACTGGCAGCATGCCTTTACACAGAGCTTCCAATTGGGATTTAGAGGAAAGAGAACAGTATTTTTTGTCTGAATAGAAATTACAATGCCCAATCTACATATGAAAACCAGGACAATAATGTCCCCCTATCGGTCAATATATATAGATTGCCCTTTATCCTACACAGTTGTGCTGCCATCTGATTAAGCAATCCTTACTTTGGGGGTCTTGTTTCCTGGCAGGGGGTCACAGAGCCGATTCTGGTAACACAGACGAGTGATGGCATCTGGACCCTGAGGTATGAAGACGTTAATTTCCTTTCGCTCTGGATTGTGTGTAAACTGGAAATCTGGTTCTGTTTCAAGACAGAGAATAATAGGTCAGAAAGCAAATATAAGGCAAAATGTTCATGAGGAATATCAACATGGAACAAAACATAACATTCCAATATTTAATTGAAATTTTATTTGCCCTTTTTTGCTTTGTCTTGTTGCAAAATCAGACTGACATTGAAGACAGAGTTATTGAGGCCAAAAATGTAATGTTTTGCCAATGTCAAAACGGCAGAATCAGCAATTTTAAACCCTCTGTCTGATTTGGCCTAAACAGTTTTTGAAGGGCAGTTGTTTAATGGGTCCGAGGTGCCAGTGGAGGAGGGTCTATAGGTGCCAAACAAGTGGGAGGGGCCAAGTGGGGCTGCATGGTGAAGGGCTAAGGGGGGCTGCAAGGGAAGAGGCCATGGGGGGCCTGCATGGGAAGGGCCAGGGGACCAGCAAGTGAGATGCATTAGAAAAAGAAAAAATGTACACACCTTAACACACTGCTGTGGGCTGTGCTGTTCTAACGCGCCCCCCCTTCCCCTTCGGCCCCCCCTTCAGTCACTGTAACTCAATCTCTTCCTGGTTTCTTCTACTTTCTCCTGCACTGAGCATGTGCTAACCGTAGAATAGAAGGAGGAACTAGTATTTGTGACCGCAGATTCAGAGGTTTGGGGATGAATTACAAGTGATTAAAGGACCTGGTCTCTGGTTCAAAAATTACTTGGAAAAGTGAGCGATATATTGTTTTTATCCATAGAATATGGTCTGTTTAATTTTGAAGAAGGACAATGTTTGTTTTCTGGAAAACAGAGTAAATAATATGTGTAAATGTATGTTGGATTTAGAAACATTAATGGTGCTAAAACCATGAGAAGAAACCTTACTGGCATTCCTGTCTTCCTGATAAAAGGTCTTTGTGATCCTCAGGCCATAATCAGGAACGGTTAAAAGTGAGACGTGGACATTCTGCCTGGGTTTCGCTCTCAAACAGTCGTACTGGATTTTCCACTGTGGAGACGAAGATGTGAAACTTATTATAATGTAGTGTTGAATTCAGTAAGATCAACTAGAATGTTTTATGCGCAACCACATATTGAATTACTTGCGCCGGCTGCGCGCGTCTTTTGCGATATCCATGCAGCCAACGCAGAGATGGTGTTAAAGTCACGGTAACTGATATTGAATCGGTTAGTGAGACTTTTACCCCATAATGTAGCACTGCGGTGATTTGCCCCTTACAGTGTAATATAATAGGAGTTACCTGAACATATATAAAAGCACAAGGCCGCAGGCCGAGCACTTTAATACAAGGCAGAGAACTCGGAGGTGACATAAAATCTTATGCATAAACCCCAATAAAGGACACATTACCAGTAAGATCAATCTATTGCCTGCTACATGGAACACAAATAGTGGACACGACCCATTGAATCCTTTCCACATATTGAACTATATGATGGGGAATCATCTCCTGATGTTTGAGAGTACACGCTGCTGCAGCCATTTTGAATTTCCTTTCTGGAAACATAATATTTTTACATAATTTGAATATCCTTATATTACACTGCAAGTATCCCTTGCGTTATCCCTTAAATATATATTGTAACTCTGTGCTTATTCAAACAAAGGGCAATATTTGCAGTGGTTTCCGTGATATTTTGATAACATTCCATAAATTGTATGTGTGATACCTAAAGCCTTTAGCAATGTCCTTCGGAAGAAAAATCCAAATTACTCACCAGGGTTTCAGGGGTAGGACCCCTTTTCACAATTATTTCAAAAGATTTGAATCTGTTAATGCTTTCCTCCAAGGTTTGTATGATCACTCCATGTAGCAAAGGGAGACCTGCAAAGTGAATGAGAAAAACGTATATGGGTCTGGCTGGACAGGTAGTCTATGGATATAATATGGGGAATATAAAGGGGTTCAGTCCTAGGATATAACAGTAGGGGATATGGGTATGATTGGACAGGTAGTCTATGGATATAATATGGGGAATATAAAGGGGTTCAGTCCTAGGATATAACAGTAGGGGATATGGGTATGATTGGACAGGTAGTCTATGGATATAATATGGGGAATATAAAGGGGTTCAGTCCTAGGATATAACAGTAGGGGATATGGGTATGATTGGACAGGTAGTCTATGGATATAATATGGGGAATATAAAGGGGTTCAGTCCTAGGATTTAGCAGTAGGGGGATACGGGTATAAGTTTTCTCATTTCCAACTTGATCTTGAAATGGGGGTCCCTTATTGGTTTGTATTTGGGGCAGTGCAGAAGGAAGTGGGTCTAGTGTTCTGAGGTTCCCTGGTCACAGTGCTGGCACAGTCTGTTCTCTCTTGGTTTATATGTCTGTCTGTGTTGGCCAGATTTGATTTCTAGGCTGTGGGCACTCAGTCTGTAGAGATTCAGGACATGTCTCTCTTTAGGGTTTTTGATGTTTTCCAGGTAAGGGCCAGTGTGCAGTCTCTATCCACTCCCTGGTATATAGTACAATTCAGTGACTTTTTAAAGAGGAACCGTTTAAATGAAAGGCCAGGCCAGGTTCCCACCTTTAAAATGAGCCACCAACCACCTCTCTATGTGCTGCACAGCCCAAGATATGAAGAAATCACAGATCAGAAAGTTAGGGGGTGGGAGGTTCTGATTTTGCCAGGGGCCAATGAGGAGGAGGAGATACGGGGAAGATGTCACACTGATTCAGAGCAGGAAGTACAGGGGATCTGGTGATGCTGCTACCATATCACACACAAAAATATAAATATCTTCAAAACGATGTAAAAAAAATAAATAATGAAAGTAAATTGCAAAAATGCTCCGGAAGGCAATTCCTGTCCATTTACCTAAAGTCATTTTTGGACAACAGTTACCCTATTCCCCCCCATTTATCCACATAATCCAATTGGCTCTTGGTTATGACTGCTATAAGCTGAGATTTTGACTGGCTGAGTGGATGTGGGGTTGAGATTAGTAGGGAGCTGATGAGTTGTTTCAATGCAAATGGCTATTTCTTGTCTTTTTAGTGTAGTGAGGCTCTTTAATGGTATGTTGGGGCTACTGTCCTGTAGCTGAGCCCAGAATGATCGTGCCCTTATTTCCAGCCTGCGTTGTGGTAACACTGCATAGTAAATACACACAGAGCCAGCTAAAGGTGGCCATATATATGAACTATAATAGGTAAATCGTATATAGGGGATATTCCCAACCAATCGGAGTGCCGACGATCGATCAGGAAAGACGGAAAATTTCTGTCAGACGGCATTGGCTCCCTTTACTTTAATACCATTGAATGGCCAACTTTACACACAGCACCTGATAAATAATCACAGACATTGCACTAGTGGTTAGACTGTTTGATACTGAGATCTACAGCCTCTACACTGGTAATTATGTACCTATCTGGATTCCGCCTTCTGCCCTAAACAGGTCAAGCAGGCAGCTACAGGACAAGCAATTATTCCAGAGAATGAAACGGAACTGACTGAACCTGGAATGTTTTTGTTTGTTTTTTCTAAATCTTTAATGAATTACCTGTAGCGTTCAGTAAAATATTAACCCGAATACAAGGCTGGCATTCCTCAACAATGGTGAGCGGATTGCACAAGCTGACAGCGGAGAGAGAGAGGGCATCTGGGTTCACAGGTCTCGTCTTGTTCAACGTAATCGATGGGACGAAATAAACTTTCCCTGCAGAATAATGTTAGTAGAGCGCAGTTAAAAACAGAGAGCACGTAAATTAATAAGCAACTTGGAAAGCGTGTATCAACTAAGAAATTAGAAATCATAAAAGGAAAACTTATGGTAAACAAAAAATATACAAATGTGCCAGAAGATGAACCCACATTATTACCTTATCCTTCTAGCCAATCAGAGCAGGGGGCAAGCCTTGCCAATATGGCTGGGTAATACCAGCTCTTATGCACAAGGAATTTCAGTTAACAGAACTTTTAAATAAAAAAACTTTGGCAGCAAAAGGGTACGGAAACAAATTGTGCTACTTTTATTTTTTTGTTCTCATTACAAGGGAACTGTAGACTAAAACATCTGGTGTATACTGACTAATAACCTATAAACCAAATAAAATATTTTATCACTTGCTTTCATAATTCCCAACCCAAGATTATACATGTGCAAAATAAGCAAAATCTTTCATTACAGCAGTTTTGCAGTTACTTCTGCTTTCAGTTTATTCCTTTTCAAACAGTGCAAGAAGATACAAAGAAGCTAATTGGCTTCTCCTTACTCCTTACTTAAACCACACTGAGCATGTCTGTCCCAAAGGGATTTAAGGGACTAAAGGAATTACATATTTTACAAACGTGTCTGAATTCATTTACCCAGTAGGGCATGTAATGAGTCTATTAGACTTGTATATTGGCTACAGAGGTTTGACATTAGGATTTGATTGTCGATCTGACAGGAACATTGAATCAATTGTAACATTGACCAGTGTGGTGGTTTCACCTTTAGACGGTTCCCGGCCAGATCACGGTTTATATGATTGGAATGTCTGGAAATATACTAATGTATGGGTACCTTTTGGCCTGGTAAAAACTAAACCAAAGTGCATTTCCCCATTAAAGGCTAA
Organism: Hymenochirus boettgeri; assembly: GCA_019447015.1. NCBI lineage: Eukaryota > Metazoa > Chordata > Amphibia > Anura > Pipidae > Hymenochirus > Hymenochirus boettgeri. Next base: position 247,585,039 of record CM033472.1, read on the forward strand.
CTGGTCTCAAAACAAGTGAGGGTTAAATGAAAACCTGCAGTATTTCATTTAAAATGAGCCAACAATCACATCTCTGTCTGGAGCCTGTGAGAAATTTAATTGGGGTGAATGTTCAAACTTCCTGCTTCCAGTAGATTGAGTGACATCGCCTGACCTCTGCCACGCCCCTCCACCCCGGGGGAGAAGCATGCTCAGTTAAGACTTTATACTGGGGAAATCAGGAAGTACCTGGGGAAAAAATTGACAGTTGAGAAGGGAAGCCTAATAATGCAGGCAAAGGCTGGTCACATGACTACAAGCTGAAAACAGGAAGTAATATTACTGAACCTTTCCAGCAATAACTTCTCACCAATTTTATCTAGAGATGTGATTTAGATTTTATTATAAAGGTAAGATGGAAGGATTTTTATATAATCCTTACTAGTTTGGAAGAATTTTCTGACCACAGTTACCCTTTAAGATCACCAAACATGCAACTTTGTTAATAAAAATGGGAACTTTTGCTAGACGGGACCATGAGTTTGGTTCCAACGTACTGTGAAGACAGATACCGATGGGAAAATGTTTTATCCCAGGACAGTCCATTTCCAATTTTGGGGGCATGGCTGAGGTGGTACCTTTATTTTGCAATGCATTTAAAAAAAATAAATAAATAAGAATAAAATAGAAAAAATACTTACTTTTAATGAAATCCTGCAAAAGAAAAAAACAAAACAAAAAAATCAGTTATACACTGAACAGCAGCAATACCCTTTATTTAACAGTTCAAAAAGAATGGTAGATTTGAATTCTAAATGGGACTGTCTACTGGATGTGTCATATTATTTATAAGGATGGATAGTTTGACTGTTTCAATGTAGTCCTACACCCCCTAGTGGTCAAAATAAAAAACCATGGCATCCATAGCAAAAAAAAGGGGGAGATTTACACTAAGAAGAATTAATTATGGTCACTTTCTGATTGGCCTCACTTATGCAGACACACCATACAATGTGCTTATACAATCTTCATACAACCTTTTCAACAACAATTGTTCAGTAACAACAAGGGTTACCTATAATGTGTAAAAAGGACTAAAGGTGGAAATATGAAAAGATTGTCATAAGCATTAATGGTGTTAATACATAAAGCATTTAAACGACAACTACACTGTGCATTTTTTTTAATAATGGAAAGTACCTGGGGTAGGAGGTAGGATTATTTATTCCTACCTTCCAATATTATTTATTTGAGGAGCTTCAGCATGTACAGTTTTCATCTGCCAGTTTAGTGCCCTGGGATTTCCTGTATTAAAGATAGTGGTGAAGCACTGAGAAAGCCTGGCAGAAGTAGTTTTCATTGTGCTGGCACTCCTCAGAGAAACAAAATTGGGAGGTTGGAATTACCAATCCTACCTCTCAGCCCCAGCTACTTTTAATTTAAAAAAAAAAACCATTATATTTACTATATGTATGTATATGTTTATTTAGCGCCACTATACGTACAATATAAAGTCATTTCCTTAACCAAACAATAAAACAGAAACAGCCCAAAGGAAAAGGGATCTTTACTATATTAAATCTACTACACACACACACACACACACACACACTCCTTAACCAAACAATAAAACAGAAACAGCCCAAAGGAAAAGGGCACACACACACACACACACACACACACACACACGCACACGCGCGCGCGCCTTGTTATTCAAGTTACACCAGGTCCACATAACATCACTGGGTGAAGTGCACATTGTGCAGTGTTCCAGATATTATGGAGGCACCTAGATGGCCCCTTACGGCCTGTACATTCGCTCTATGGTTATGTGATTAGCGCAGCACAATGTGCACAGAATCCTATGTTTACAAATGGCCCCAGGTTAAGGGGAAAAGGTGTTCAAAGTAATTTGCTAAACTGGATATAATATCAGGGACGCGGACACGAGGTGCCAGTTCTACCAGCTGGGCAGGTTTCATGGAACAGAATAACTGAAAGGTTAGACAGATCCGTTTATTATATTTTTACTTTCCCTTTATTCTACACACACGTCTTCACAGGTGGCTGAGCAACTGCTAATGTTTGTATGTCAGATAATCCAGAATCTGAAATAAAGCCACATGGATGGATAACAGCAAATGCACTAAAATGATAAATCAGTGAACGATCCCAGTGTCCGAAAGTAATATACTAGTTATTCTGAATAATATGGAATCGTACCACATAACCTGCCACTCTCTGTTCATTTCCAGTTCCATTCTGTAGCATCTGTTGTCAAGTTTATGTGCCATTTCTAAACAGATTGTGATTGGCCCATAATGTCAGAAACTTGGCCAATCAGAACTGATGTTAATGGATTGATGGGGAGAAGCTGTGGGTTAGGATATGGTTCATGGAAACATAAAGCAATTGAGGTGCTGAAAATTCCTAACAGGTGGAATGTTAGAAAGGAAATGCAGGTTTTCTGATTTCTTTATGCCGGTAAAGATTAAAGGGCAAGTACTAACAGGTGAGCCCAATGGACAGTGCTGACAGGAACATAGGGTGTGGAATTAAAAGAAGACATGATGAAGAACATAAGGAAACATATAATTATATGACTAACAGCTGAGCTCATCGGATAATTAACCAGTTATTTAATTCAGTGTCTCCATCTTGATCTTGGAGTTAAGCCAAGGACACACATCCCAAACGGGGAGTAGGATCTACAACCTTCACTTAAGCCCAAGCCTTGTAGGAGCACCATAGGAACAATGGGTTGTTTAAGGTCCCAGACCAGGCCTTAAACAATGGGCCACAAGAGGAACCTGGACTATTGTGAGCAATAGATTCAACTTAATTCTGCTCAACAGTAATTTCATCTTATTATAGAAAGAGATTAAAGGTCATGTTCACCCCTCACACAAACGTTAGCAGATAGAGTAATCACCCCCCCTAAACCTAGTTTACCCTCTTCAGTCCAGATACTGTATCTTATTTTGAACTCCTCTGGACCTTGCCACTCTCTGCCACACTTACGCATTACAGCCAATGACCTACGACTGTCGCCTGCTTTACGGCTGTGCAAGCTTACTCAGAGCTCAGAATGCAGTAAAGGAGGAAGCACAGAGCAGTGGAGTGACCGGAGGATTTTAATGTAGATATCAGGACTGTCGGGACAAAGGTAAGTATTGTAAATTCGGGGTTTGTGGGTGATTATAGTAAGTTTGCGTGGGGGTGAACATGACCTTTAAAATAATTTCCCGGGTTAATTGTATGTTGTTTGATAATTAGCTACAATATTTAATGGAAGGCCAGTAGGTGTTTCCATTTAATCAATTTTAATTAATCGTTTATCTCATTATTTTTTAATACAAAAGAAACTTAAAATAAACCAATTAACCAGCCTGAGACAATCAATAGTTTTCATCTCAGGAATATTTTTTTGGGTACCGGTCTAGTAGCAGGGGGCCAGTCTGGGCCCGCCATTGGGCCGCATGGGCCCCCAGGGGCCTTAATGCTCCCAGGTCTGCCATATTTGAAGCCAATCAAGTTAATCACCTGGACTCGCAAATCATCCCACTGGCTTTCCCAATTTAAAATGAACTGAATAAACCAGTCAAAGTCCAGGTAATTTAACCAAATACCAGATATATAACTGATTAACTTTTCAATAAACCAAAGCAGATTGATACACCTAGGGCACAGTTATTATAGCTCTATTATATTCAGTGGTTACTACTCACTGGGTCCAATCAGCTTCAGCAAAAATGGGGAAAACAAATCTCAGCTTGGTTACTACTCACACACTTCTGTATTTATACCTGTTTAGCAAGATCCCCAAGGTCTATTCAGAATATTATATTAGGTAAGATATAATTGCATAACAGTAAATCTACTGTGGAATGTAGGTCAAACCTTAATTCCATCAAGGTGCCTCTTCTCCCAGAATCCTCTGCACATTACTCACATTACTCTGGATTTCTCAATTGCTAGAGGTCATTGCACTGACAACCCTGTTTTAACTATTGATCATCAGGTAGAATAGTAAATGGAAGTTTTTCAAAATATTGGTTATATAACGCACACATATATAAAAGAGAGAGATTTATCAATGGGAGCTGCCACGTTTTTGCCTTAATTGACATTTACTCCAATAGCTCTAGAAAACACCGCAGGTTATCACAAATAAACAACATTGCCTTCTTCTAGACAAACTATATACAGTATCCTCCACTTAACAGAAAGAAAGTTCAGTAAACACAATAAATAATTACCAACACAATTAATAATTACCTGAAGCCCAGACAGGTGTTCTACCCTGCAGTGCATTGTGGAGCAATGGTTATCTACCGTACATCTACTGGCAGCTGCCCGAATATTGTTAATTTGGCTTGAAGAGACACATTCCTGTTCTTTCTATTTCTTCTTCTTCCGTTTTATTCTTCCGCCTTTGGACTGTATCTCCTCCCACAGTTTCTGAGCCAGAGACATGAAATTCGGTACAGATTTGCGGGGCATATAGGAGAAGTGTAGCTAAGGAATCCGCGGATGCGTTATCGATGTAAAATGGTAACAATCCTCAAATGTGGATATTTCAAAACAGTTTGTTTCATGGTCATAAATACAAATGGTGATACCCCCAACCCCCCACACAGACACAGGTACACCCACCTACTGACCTACCTTTCCATTCCCATGGAAGCCATACTTATAGTCAAAAAACTAATTTTGATCAATCATCAATAAAAGTTAATTATATGGTCATACATGCAAAAACATATACCCCCCACCTCACACCTACTGACCTACCATTTATTCCTTTGGCAGCCATACTTAAAGTGTAAATAAAGTCAAAATAACTAATTTTGATATATCCTCAATAAAAGTTAGTTTTATGGTTGTAAACACAAAAAAGAAATACCTCAACCTCACATGGGTAGACACACCTACTAACCTAACCTCCCATTCCTGTGGCAGCCTTACTTAAAGGGTAAATAAAGTCAAAACATTTTTTTTAATTTATCCTCAATAAAAAATAGTTTTATGGTTGTAATCACAAAAAAAGACATACCCTCTCAACCAGAGCCAGGTACACACACCTACTGACCTACTTATCCATTACTGTGGCCATATTTAAAGGGTAACTATAGTCAAAAAACACATTTTGACTAATCATTCAAAAAGTATGTTTTTTTTTAACTTCTATCCTGACCTACTGACCTACCCTTTCATTTTCATGGCAGCCATATTTAAAAGGTAACTATAGTCAAAAAACAATTTTGACTAATCATCAATAAAGTTTATTTTTTTTAACGCCCAACCTGACACAGGTACACACACCTACTGATTTACTTATCCATTACTGTGGCAGCTATACTTAAAGGGTAACTAAAGTCAAAAAAACTTTTTGATCAATAATCAAAAAATTTGTTTTTTTTAACCCCCAACCCGACACAGGTACACACACACCTACTGACATAGTAACATAGTAGTAATTGAGGTTGATTAAAGACATGCGTCCGTCAAGTCCAACCTTTTCATCCTCCTTTTTAACCCTACCTAACAGTTAATCCAGAGGAAGGCAAAAAAACAGCTAAAAAAGGGGGGGAATTCCTTCCTGAACCCAAACGGCAATCGGAAAGTATCCCCGGATCAACCAGATCTATATGCATCAATACCAGTAATTCTCAACATTCTCCAGTTTTAGAAACTTATCCAGGCCTTTTTTAAAGCTATTTAATGAACTTGCCATTACCACATCTGCTGGAAGACAGTTTCACCGTTCTCACTGTAAAGAACCCTTTCCTAACCTGAAGATGAAACTTCTTTTCTTCCAACCTTAAAGGATGTCCACCAGTCCTCTGATATGACCTATTAGTAAACAATGCACCAGAAAGTTTTGTAATGGCCCATTAATATATTTGTATAAGGTTATCATGTCCCCACGCAAACGTCGCTTCTCCAATGTAAACAGCCCTAACTTGTCTAATCTGCCTGCATATTCAAGCCCCTCCATTCCCCTTATTAATTTAGTTGCCCTTCTCTGAACTGCTTCAATTTTGAAGATGTCCCTTTTGTATTGGGACCAAAACTGCAACCCATATTCCAATGAGGCCTTCAAGTGCCTTGTAAAGAGGGAGAATAATATTTTTCTCTCTTGAATCTATTCCCCTCTTTATACAAGACAATATCTTGCTAGCTCTAGCCGTTGCTGTCTGGCATTGTTTGCTACAGCTAAGTCTGTTATCTCCAGAACCCCCAAATCTTTTTCGATTACAGATACTTACACAGAGTTATTTATGGTGTAGATGGCACAGGGATTATTAAATCCCAAATGCATCACCTTACATTTATCAACATTGAATCTCATCTGCCATTCTGCTGCCCATTTTGATAATCTATCTAGGTCTGCTTGCAGCACTTGCACATCATTTGAAGTTTTAGTTTTTTTCAACTTTAAAGGGTATGTCCACCCTTAAAATCATTTTTTAATATTGATTCCCCTGGCCCCCTTAGCCCCAACCGCTATTTTTTACTCTTAGAAGTTTCCCAACTTTACTTACCTCCCCTCTTTCCTCCACCGCGCTGCCAGCCTCTGCTTGCGAGAAAATGCAAGCAGAGGGGCGGGACCGGCAGTCGCGTCTGAGCGGCAGCCAATCACGGACGCGGCTGCTGGGAGTTCATTTCGGCGGGGGAAGGAGGGAAGGTATAAAAGTTTGGGGAGCTTTCTAAGAATAAAATAGAGTGGTTGGGGCTGGGGGGACAGGGGGAATCATATACTAAAGGGTTTAACACTAGGGAGGGAATGCGGAGAGGGAGGGGGAGGAGGGGGGAGAAGGGCTGCAGTACGCATGCCAAACTTCTCCCAGAGGCCAGGTAGGAAGCAGAGTCCTATATGGACTCTGCTATCCTCCTGGTGGGCAGTTTTGGGGACTTTGGGGGGGGACTACAGGAGAACCTTATGGAGCTGGGATGTGAGGTAAGGATTAAACTACACTACATGGTGGGGCCAGTAGTGGGGGGGATTATAGTTTTGGGGGTGGACATGCCCTTTAAAAGGTAAAACTTTAACAACATGTCTGCGTCAATATCTCATTTGAGTATTTTAACACAAGGTAGTACATTATATAATTTTCCATGTAAAAAACAGAAAGTTACACTTTACAAATTGTATATATTTGAAGCTTTGTATTATCTAAAGTAACACATTATTGGTATCTTACTTCCAGGCCTAAGGGGATTTGAAAGAGTGAGGGGGGAGGGGTTTATGCTCTGCTAGCAGCCTGCGGGGAAGCCTCCCAGACCAAATGGGACCTTGTAATTCTTAAATTCAGTATCTCTTCTCAGGACGTTAAGTGTGATTCAGTCCAGATGGACCATATTTTGCGTAACTTCCAGGCATAGTCTATGTCTAATAATTAGGTTATGGTAGGGCATGTTATTGATTAGTTTCTTTCCAGGTTTTAAGGAGAACTACAGTCCCTAGACAACATGTCCCAATAGACAGAGCACATTCAGAAACACACAACGAGCTGTGTCTCATCTCTCCCTTTGCTGTGGATGCTGGGTGATTTATAAATAACCTGTGAGTACAAGGGGTCAGCTCCCATAATTCACCTTATCTGGGAACACCCCACTAAGTGTGCGCAGTACACATTTACAGGAAACTGCGTCTTGCTTCCGGAAGCTGATAGCCAATCATGTTCAGCTCAGAGATCCCTCCCTCTGACACAGAACACAGATTTCAGTGCAGTTTTTTTGTAAACACATTAGAAATGCTCCTGTACCAACAATGATAATTCCTCTGCTTTTCATACAAAAAGAAAAGTAATCTTTGCAGTGTAGGTCTTTTCTAGCATGGATTAAGGAAACAGAACATTTAACATTTCAGCAAAAATAAGAGTAAGTATAGGGAATTGAATCAGCAACCTTCTATACTGTGTCTTTGTAAAAATAAAGCTTTCTACCAGAATGCCACAATGGCTAAATTAATTATCTAGTACAGTGGAATCTTTATTCATACACAATAATAAAAAAAAATAAAGCGAGCATGGATAACTGAACCTGTGCTCCACCCCCTTTGTGACGTCTTGACATCACGTCAGTCAGCTCCGCCCCCTTTTCCCCACCCTGCCCGGAAGCCAGATTCGGCAGGGTGGGATGTCTGGAATGGAACCTGTGCTGTATGTGCTTAGCATTTGTTCTGCCGGTTCTGGCGGATTGTTGTTTCTTCTGCGATAACTCCTGTTGCCATATATCGCAACTGCCTTGCCAGGTATACTCGAAATTTGGGTATGCGAGGCTGGCGGAATCCTTTGGTTGTTGTAATTTGTTTGAGTTGTAGGCAGGCCTTTTTTTTTTTGCCCATATAAACAAGGTCAGTATCCCATTCAATTTGGGGAGAAGGATTATTTTTCCAAGTTGATTCTTCCTGCCAAGTTTAGAGGTAGGTAGGACCAGGTGTGTATTTTACTTTGGATTGTGTTTAGCAAAGGTTGGATGTTCAGTTCCCTAAAAAATGTAGCAGTATTGGATATCCATATCCGAGATTTTTGAATTGAGTTAAGATTGGGATTTTCCAGGGAAATCCATTGGAGGTTATTGGTCTGAATCTAGTAGACATAGGGCAGATTTCTGCCAATTAATGTATAAACCTGAAAAGGTACTGTATTTTCTATTGTCTCTGCTGTGTGGTTAAGGAGGAGACATGTTATATAGACATAGGATCATGTCATCTGCGTTAGGCCAACTAAATCGGTGATAGTTCCAATGCTTAGTCCCTTGATGTTTGTTTGGTTTGGAGTAGAATTGCCAGGGCTTCTATGGCTATGGAGAAAAGGTAGCAGAGAGGGGACATCCTTGCCTTGTACCTGTCTGCAGTGTTAATTAATCTGACTGAGTTCCATTTATTTGGACTGTGGCATGGGGGGATTATGTAAACATTTGGATCCAATGAATAGTTTGGGCCAAATCCGATCTCTGCATACATGTCCATAGGACTCCACTCCACAGAGTCGAAGGCTCTACAGGCACCAAGTGATATTATAGCTCTGTCTCCCATTTTATAGTGTGGGACCTGAGTATGAATTTGGGTACGTCTGATGTTTATGGAGGTGCTTTTGATTGGCATAAAGTCCATTTGGTCGGGTGAATATGTGGATAATACTTTTGGCAGGCGGGTTAACTATATTTTAGCTAGAGTTTGTAATCACTGTATAGAAGTGATATGGTCTGTAAGCGTTATGTTCAGTGGTTTTTTGTCTGGTTTCAGAATTAAAATTATTGTGGCATCCATCATGGACAGAGGAAGACTGTGGTTTTCAAAGGCTGTGTTAAATGTGGATAGTAGTTATTCTGCAAGTGGTGTTTTTTATAAATTCAGCAGGGAGGCCGTCTGGCCCCGATGCTTCCCCGGGTCATCGCTGCATTGCTTCTGATATTTCTTCAAAGGTTATTTCGCCTCCAGCAGTTGTTTCTGGGGTGTTTGCAGTTGTGGGAACTGAATTAGCTGTAATATATCCATGCTTTGATTGAGTGGTATATCTTGACTGTGTAGCATATTGTAGCGGAAAGTATCTTACAAAGGAATTGAGTATGTCTTTCGTTGCCGTGAGGTGTCCCTCTATTATGTCGTGAATGGCCAGTGTGGCTTGTGTTGGTGTTATTTATTTTTGTCAGACGAGCTAGGAGTTTAGCTGAGACGTTGCCATTTTCATAGTAGTGTTGTTTTTGGAAGAACATCTTGCAATGCGATTTTTCTCTGAGTAGAATATTGCATTGACGTTGTATTTGGCACCAATTGTCTTTTAGGGAGTGTTAGTTAGTTAGTGATTCTTCCTCGATTCGGGCATGCTTTTTAATTATTTTTATTGTAGTATTTAGCATTTTTCTGGCATATGCTTTAAACCAGTTCCCATACTAAATCTCTTGGAGTTGGTTGATTGCTGGTTCTGGGGGAGGGTGACCTTATTTAGGGGGTCTAATGGGTTGTTTATAGTATTGTTGTGCTAGGGGTATGGGTAAAGATTATATTCGAACGAGTTGTAACCAGCAGTTTGTATATCTATTGATTGTTGGGGATTACAAGATGTGTGTTGTTGAGGTTTCTTTTAATAAAAGGGTACTCACTTCACAGTTTAATCATATTGGTGGAGGGAGGGGCTAGAGGATCAGTCAGCTTGTTGTTTATTGTTTCAACATTCATGGATATTCATATGGTCGTTTAAGAATCGTTATGCTGTTCAATGGACTAGACACACGTCGGAATTATAGTTTGGATGATCCATTGTACTTTGAGGAGTGTTATAAATTACATCTAAGATGAGTTTGGGATAATATCTTATAGTATAATGGAATTAGACTGTTACATGGATGGTAACTAGAATTTAGTATTAGTTGTCATGATTGTTGGCTCATTTAGTGTGTGGGAATCATCTTTTGTGTTATTCATATGTTTGGGGTTGAGTTTATCTAGAAACTACATTTAAATGTAACTTTGTTCATACCGCCAAATTGCCTTCCCTTTAAACTGTAGTCCCTTCCCCTAGCAGTCCCTTTAAAATAACAATCCAAATACAGTTATTAAATTTAATATAATAGTTTTGTAACAGTTTTCTAGATATCAATATAGCAGTGTTATTATTTTTTACTACACAAGAACATATGTTATTAACCACATCTAGATATTTATATATAACAATTGGCATATAAATTGTTACAGTATTACCTGTAATTATTTCAAGGCATGTTACAATGGTAACATGGGTATTTAAGTAGGTTATTGGCATTGTGTGTGCCCAGTATTGTTTCAGATGATTAATCTCTGCAATAACAGTAATCTACTGTGGAATGTAGGTCAACCTTAATTCCATCAAGGTGCCTCTTCTCCCAGAATCCTCTGCACATTACTCACATTACTCTGGATTTCTCAATTGCTAGAGGTCATTGCACTGACAACCCTGTTTTAACTATTGATCATCAGGTAGAATAGTAAATGGAAGTTTTTCAAAATATTGGTTATATAACGCACACATATATAAAGAGAGAGATTTATCAATGGGAGCTGCCACGTTTTTGCCTTAATTGACATTTACTCCAATAGCTCTAGAAACAACCGCAGGTTATCACAAATAAACAACATTGCCTTCTTCTAGACAAACTATATACAGTATCCTCCACTTAACAGAAAGAAATTTCAGTAAACACAATAATAATTACCAACACAATTATAATTACCTGAAGCCCACGGTGTTCTACCCTGCAGTGCATTGTGGAGCAATGGTTATCTACCGTACATCTACTGGCAGCTGCCCGAATATTGTTTTTTGGCTTGAAAGACACTTCCTGTTCTTTCTATTTCTTCTTCTTCCGTTTTATTCTTCCGCCTTTGGACTGTATCTCCTCCCACAGTTTCTGAGCCAGAGACATGAAATTCGGTACAGATTGGCGGGGCATATAGGAGAAGTGTAGCTAAGGAATCCGCGGATGCGTTTATCGATGTAAAATGGTAACAATCCTCAAATGTGGATATTTCAAACATTTTGTTTCATGGTCATAAATACAATGGTGATACCCCCAACCCCCCCACAGACACAGGTAACCCACTACTGACCTACCTTTCCATTCCCATGGGAGCCATACTTATAGTCAAAAAACTAATTTTGATCAATCATCAATAAAAGTTATTATATGGTCATACATGCAAACATATACCCCCCCCTCACACCTACTGACCTACCATTTATTCCTTGGGCAGCCATACTTAAAGTGTAAATAAAGTCAAAATAACTAATTTTGATATATCCTCAATAAAAGTTAGTTTTATGGTTGTAAACACAAAAAAAAATACCTCAACCTCACATGGGTAGACACACCTACTAACCTAACCTCCCATTCCTGTGGCAGCCTTACTTAAAGGTATAAAGAATCAAACATTTTTTTTAATTTATCCTCAATAAAAAAATAGTTTTATGGTTGTAATCACAAAAAAAGAACTACCCTCTCACCAGAGCCAGTTACACACACTACTGACCTACTTATCCATTACTGTGGCCATATTTAAAGGGTAACTATAGTCAAAAAACACATTTTGACTAATCATTCAAAAAGTATGTTTTTTTTTAACTTCTATCCTGACCTACTGACCTACCCTTTCATTTTCATGGCAGCCATATTTAAAAGGTAACTATAGTCAAAAAACAATTTTGACTAATCATCAAAAAGTTTATTTTTTTTAACGCCCAACCTACACAGGTACACACACCTACTGATTTACTTATCCATTACTGTGGCAGCTATACTTAAAGGGTAACTAAAGTCAAAAAAACTTTTTGATCAATAACAAAAAATTTGTTTTTTAACCCCCAACCCGACACAGGTACACACACACCTACTGACATAGTAACTAGTAGTAATTGAGGTTGATTAAGACATGCGTCCGTCAAGTCCAACCTTTTCATCCTCCTTTTTAACCCTACCTAACAGTTAATCCGAGAAGGCAAAAAAACACTAAAAAAGGGGGGGAATTCCTTCCTGAACCCAAACGCAATCGGAAAGTATCCCCGATCAACCAGATCTATATGCATCAATACCAGTATTCTCACATTCCCAGTTTTAGAAACTTCCAGGCCTTTTTTAAGCTATTTAATGAACTTGCCATTACCAACATCTGCTGGAAGACGTTTTCACCGTTCTCACTGTAAGAACCCTTTCCTAACCTGAAGATGAAACTTCTTTCTTCCAACCTTAAAGGATGTCCACCAGTCCTCTGATATGACCTATTAGTAAACAATGCACCAGAAAGTTAATTGTATGGCCCATTAATATATTTGTATAGGTTATCATGTCCCCACGCAAACGTCGCTTCTCCAATGTAAACAGCCCTAACTTGTCTAATCTGCTCTGCATATTCAAGCCCCTCCATTCCCCTTATTAATTTAGTTGCCCTTCTCTGAACTGCTTCAATTTAAGATGTCCCTTTTGTATATGGGATTCCAAAACTGCAACCCATATTCCAATGAGGCCTTACCAGTGCCTTGTAAAGAGGGAGAATAATATTTTTCTCTCTTGAATCTATTCCCCTTTATACAAGACAATATCTTGCTAGCTCTAGCCGTTGCTGTCTGGCATTGTTTGCTACAGCTAGTCTGTTATCTCCCAGAACCCCCAAATCTTTTTCGATTACAGATGAACTTAACACAGAGTTATTTATGGTGTAGATGGCACAGGGATTATTAAATCCCAAATGCATCACCTTACATTTATCAACATTGAATCTCATCTGCCATTCTGCTGCCCATTGGATAATCTATCTAGTTCTGCTTGCACTTGCACATCATTTGAAGTTTAGTTTTTTTTCAACTTTAAAGGGTATGTCCACCCTTAAAATCATTTTTTAATATATGATTCCTCCTGGCCCCCTTAGCCCCAACCGCTATATTTTTACTCTTAGAAAGTTTCCCAAACTTTACTTACCTCCCCTCTTTCCTCCACCGCGCTGCCAGCCCTCTGCTTGCGAGAAAATGCAAGCAGAGGGGCGGGACCGGCAGTCGCGTCTGAGCGGCAGCCAATCACGGACGCGGCTGCTGGGAGTTCATTTCGGCGGGGGAAAGAGGGAAGGTAAGTAAAGTTTGGGGAGCTTTCTAAGAATAAAAATAGAGTGGTTGGGGCTGGGGGGACAGGGGGAATCATATAGCTAAAGGGTTTTACACTAGGGGGAGGGAATGCTGAGGGGAGGGGGAGGGAGGGGGAGAAGGGCTGCAGTACGCATGCCAAACTTCTCCCAGAGGCCAGGTAGGAAGCAGAGTCCTATATGGACTCGCATCCTCTGGGTGGCAGTTTTGGGGACTTTGGGGGGGGACTACAGGAGAACCTTATGAGCTGGGATGTGAGGTAGGATTAAACTACACACATGGTGGGGCCAGTAGTGGGGGGATTATAGTTTTGGGGTGGACATGCCCTTAAAAGGTAAAACTTTAACAACATGTCTGCGTCAATATCTCATTTGAGTATTTTAACACAAGGTAGTACATTATTAATTTTCATGTAAAAAACAGAAAGTACACTTTACAAATTGTTATATTTGAAGCTTTGTATTATCAAAGTAACACTTATTGGTATCTACTTCCAGGCCTAAGGGGATTTGAAGAGTGGGGGAGGGGTTTATGCTCTGCTAGCAGCCTGCGGGAAGCCTCCCAGACCAAATGGGACCTTGTATCTTAAATTCGTATCTCTTCTCAGGACGTTAAGTGTGATTCAGTCCAGATGGACCATATTTTGCGTAACTTTCCAGGGCATAGTCTATGTCTATAAATTAGGTTATGGTAGGGGAGCATGTTATTGATTAGTTCTTTCCAGGTTTTAAAGGAGAACTACAGTCCCTAACAACATTGTCCCAATAGACAGAGCACATTCAACACACAACGAGCTGTGTCTCATCTCTCCCTTTGCTGTGGATGCTGGGTGATTTATGAAAATAACCTGTGAGTACAAGGGGTCAGCTCCCATAATTCACCTTATCTGGGAACACCCCACTAAGTGTGCGCAGTACATTTACAGGAAACTGCAGTCTTGCTTCCTGCTGATAGCACATCATGTTACAGCTCAGAGATCCTCCCTCTGACACAGAACAGATTTCAGTGCAGTTTTTTTGTAAACACATTAGAAATGCTCCTGTACCTAACAATGATAAATTCCTCTGCTTTTCATACAAAAGAAAAGTAATCTTTGCAGTGTAGGTCTTTTGCTAGCATGGATTAAGGAAACAGAACATTTAACATTTCAGCAAAAAATAAGAGTAAGTATAGGGAATTGAATCAGCAACCTTCTATACTGTGTCTTTGTAAAAATAAAGCTTTCTACCAGAATGCCACAATGGCTAATAATTAATTATCTAGTACATGTGGAATCTTTATTCATAACACATAATAAAAACAAAAATAAAGCGAGCATGGATAACTGAACCTGTGCTCCACCCCCTTTGTGACGTCATTGACATCACGTCAGTCAGCTCCGCCCCCTTTTCCCCACCCTGCCCGGAAGCCAGATTCGGCAGGGTGGGATGTCTGGAATGGAACCTGTGCTGTATGTGCTTAGCATTTGTTCTGCCGGTTCTGGCGGTATTGTTGTTTCTGCGATAACTCCTGTTGCCATATATCGCAACTGCCTTGCCAGGTAGTACATCCGAAAATTTGGGTATGCGAGGCTGGCGGAATCCTTTGGTTGTTGTAATTTGTTTGAGTTTGAGGCAGGCTCTTTTTTTTTGCCCATATAAACAAGGTCAGTATCCCATTCAATTTGGGGAGAAGGATTATTTTTCCAAGTTGATTCTTCCTGCCAAGTTTAGAGGTAGGTATGACCAGGTGTGTATTTTACTTTGGATTGTGTTTAGCAAAGGTTGGATGTTCAGTTCCCTAAAAAATGTAGCAGTATTGGATATCCATATGCCGAGATTTTTGAATTGAGTTAAGATTGGGATTTTCCAGGGAAATCCATTGGAGGTTATTCTGTCTGAATCTAGTAGACATAGGGCAGATTTCTGCCAATTAATGTATAAACCTGAAAAGGTACTGTATTTATCTATTGTCTCTGCTGTGTGGTTAAGGGAGGAGACAGTGTTATATAGACATAGGATCATGTCATCTGCGTATAGGCCAACTAAATCGGTGATAGTTCCAATGCTTAGTCCCTTGATTGTTTGGTTGGTTTGGAGTAGAATTGCCAGGGCTTCTATGGCTATGGAGAAAAGGTAGGCAGAGAGGGGACATCCTTGCCTTGTACCTGTCTGCAGTGTTAATTAATCTGACTGAGTTCCATTTATTTGGACTGTGGCATGGGGGGATTAGTAAAACATTTGGATCCAATGAATATAGTTTGGGCCAAATCCGAATCTCTGCATACATGTCCATAGGAAGCTCCACTCCACAGAGTCGAAGGCTCTACAGGCACCAAGTGATATTATAGCTCTGTCTCCCATTTTATAGTGTGGGACCTGAGTATGAATTTGGGTACGTCTGATGTTTATGGAGGTGCTTTTGATTGGCATAAAGTCCATTTGGTCGGGGTGAATAATTGTGGATATAACTTTTGGCAGGCGGTTAACTAATATTTTAGCTAGGAGTTTGTAATCACTGTATAGAAGTGATAATGGTCTGTAAGCGTTATGTTCAAGTGGGTTTTTGTCTGGTTTCAGAATTAAAATTATTGTGGCATCCATCATGGACAGAGGAAGACTGTGGTTTTCAAAGGCTGTGTTAAATGTGGATAGTAGTTATTCTGCAAGTGGTGTTTTTTATAAAATTCAGCAGGGAGGCCGTCTGGCCCCGATGCCTTCCCCGGGTCATCGCTGCTATTGCTTCTGATATTTCTTCAAAGGTTATTTCGGCCTCCAGCAGTTGTTTCTGGGGTGTTTGCAGTTGTGGGAACTGAATTAGCTGTAAATATTCCATGCTTTGATTGAGTTGTATATCTTGACTGTGTAGCATATTGTAGCGGAAAGTATCTTACAAAGGAATTGAGTATGTCTTTCGTTGCCGTGAGGTGTCCCTCTATTATGTCGTGAATGGCCAGTGTGGCTTGTTGGGTGTTATTTATTTTTGTCAGACGAGCTAGGAGTTTAGCTGAGACGTTGCCATGTTCATAGTAGTGTTGTTTTTGGAAGAACATCTTGCAATGCGATTTTTCTCTGAGTAGAATATTGCATTGACGTTGTATTTGGCACCAATTGTCTTTTAGGGAGTGTTAGTTAGTTAGTGATTCTTCCTCGATTCGGGCATGCTTTTTAATTATATTTATTGTAGTATTTAGCATTTTTCTGGCATATGCTTTAAACCAGTCCCATACTAAATCTCTTGGAGTTGGTTGATTGCTGGTTGCTGGGGGGAGGGTGACCTTATTTAGGGGGGTCTAATGGGTTGTTTATAGTATTGTTGTGCTAGGGGTATGGGATAAAAGATTATATTCGAACGAGTTGTAACCAGCAGTTTGTATATCTATTGATTGTTGGGGATTACAAGATGGTGTGTTGTGAGGTTTCTTTCTAATAAAAGGGTACTCACTTCACAGTTTAATCATATTGGTGGAGGGAGGGGCTAGAGGATCAGTCAGCTTGATTGTTTATTGTTTCAACATTCATGGATATTCATATGGTCGTTTAAGAATCGTTATGCTGTTCAATGGACTAGACACACGTCGGAATTATAGTTTGGATGATCCATTGTACTATTGAGGAGGTTATAAATTACATCTAGAGATGAGTTTGGGATATATACTTATATAGTTATATGGAATTAGACTGTTACATGGATGGTAACTAGAATTTAGTATTTAGTTGTCATGATTGTTGGCTCATTTAGTGTGTGGGAATCATCTTTTGTGTTATTCATATGTTTGGGGTTGAGTTTATCTATGAAACTACATTTAAATGTAACTTTGTTCATACCGCCAAATTGCCTTCCCTTTAAACTGTAGTCCCCTCCCCTAGCAGTCCCTTTAAAATAACAATTCAAATACAGTTATTAAATTTAATATAATAGTTTTGTAACAGTTTCTAGATATCAATATAGCAGTGTTATTATTTTTTACTACACAATAGACATATGTTATTAACCACATCTAGATATTTATATATAACAATTTGGCATATAAATTGTTACAGTATTACCTGTAATTATTTCAAGGCATGTTACAATGGTAACATGGGTATTTAAGTAGGTTATTGGCATTGTGTGTGCCCAGTATTGTTTCAGATGATTAATCTCCGAAAAGAAGATGAAGTACAGTTTCCTTAGATAGTTCGGTAGTGTGGGGTAAAATTTAAATATACATCAAGTTACTGGCAGATATATGAGTAGTTAAGCGCCTGCTGTAACTGTTCAGTTTCCCATTCAACATTGCTCAAACAACACCTTGTGGAAATCAAATAATATCCCCCAGTTGGAATATAGCATGAGGGAGGTGGAGTGGGGGTGGGGTAGAGAGTCTCAATTGCATGGGGTAGTTTGCCTTTTCTAGGCCCAAAGGTTGCCTTTCCCAAATATTTTGTTTCTCCACTGCAGTACAGTTAATCATTAGATTAGGTGTCGAATGGTTCAGAGTCCATATAGTACATAGGAATATTTGGGAAGGAGGACTACATGGGGTTTAGTTATAGGGACTGGTTGGTGTTGCAATGGGGGGAACCTGAAAGTAGCAGGAGAAGAGAGATACAACAGTACTCCAATACATATACATACCCGGCCACGATCAAAGATACAGTTGTCTTGTGGTGACAGTAAGAGGGATTTCCTGTCAAGCTGCATTTAAGGACCAGATCTGGGTTGAGGCAGTAGCGAAATAGGGGGAATGGAGGATGTGGCAGCTTCAAGCTGTCAGGTAAAGTGTTTTATCCAGACTGGTTTTGGTGGGAGAAACCTTAGGGGTTCGGTGACCCCTGTCTCAGTCTCCCTCCATGCGGTTGTGCTACCAGCCAGTTTGTACATTCTTCCGCGTTGTTGAAAAAGAAGGTGCGATTGTTGGCCTCCACTCTCAAGTGTGCCGGGAAGCTTATGGAGTATTTTAAGTTTGCCTGGCTAAGTTGGAGTTTCACTGCTTTAAAGGTAGATCTCTTTTTCTGCAGGTTAGCGGAGAAGTCCGGGAATATCTTCACCGGCGAGTTGATCGCGATCATGGTTTGCTCATAGAATGCGGTCTCTGTCCTTAGCGCTCAATATTTGGGCAATCAGTGGTCTGGGCCTTGCTCCAGGTGGCGGAGCTTGCGCCGGTATCTGATGCACCTGCTCCACAGAAAAGGTAGGGGAGAGGCCTGCTTCTGGGAAGTTTTGTAGGATCCAACGCTCCACAAACTCCTCTATAGCGGTACCTTCTGCTTTTTCCGGTATACCTATGAGGCGGAGGTTGTGCCGTCTCATTCTGTTTTCTAGGTCCTCTGTTTTCTGGTAGTACATATCAATTTGTTGTTGGAGACGGGTGATGTCTGGGGCCAGCGGGGCCACTGTGTCCTCCAGGGGTGGAAACGCGGTACTCAACTTCCGTGCATCTCTGCCTCACCATCTGTAGGTCGTGGCAGAGAAGACTGATATCTACCTTCTCCTCCTCCATCATGACCGTTAGCGAGGATTTGTTGTCCTGTATAGCGGCTAGTAATCGAGTCTGAAGTGTTTGGAGTTCGGGTGAAATATCAGGGGGATCCGGTTCTCCCACGGGTTCAGGTACTTTGGGTTGGGCTGCAGCCATTTGGAGGGGGGAAGATGGCGGCGCCGCGTGTGCTGAATCCGACCTTCAGTCTTTGTGCTCAAATTTTTTCAGTTTTGCTGCTACCGCCGTGGCCTTTTTGTCCCAATTCCGAGTCATTTGGCTTGGAGAGATGTTAGGGTATAGGGGAAGGTTCTCACTACCATGGACGTCTCAGGATTATGTTTAGAACAGAGTTAGACGGACGGAGCTCCTGTAACCTGCGTCTTACTTCATGCTCGTCCAAGCCACACCCCAGCTCTGCATAGTTTAGTGTCATCAGCAAACACTGAGACCTTGCTCTCAATGCCCCCTTCTAAGTCATTTATAAACAGATTAAACAGAAGCGGCCCTAGTACCGCTTAGAACTTTAGCCCACATAGATGTAGTCCCATTGACCACCACTCTCTGCGATCCAATAACCAATTCTCTATTCATGTACAAATGTTTTTTCTAAGCCAACAGTCCTCGGTTTATACATTAGTCGCCTATGTGGCACAGTATCAAAAGCTTTCGCAAAATCCAAGTATACTACATCTAATGCTATACCCTTTCATTTCCGTGGCAGCATACTTAAAGTGTAACTAAAGTCAAAAAACAAATTTTGATCAATAATCAAAGTTTGTTTTTTTAACCCTCACGGGGCTCAGGTACACACACCTACTGACCTACCCCTCCATTACTGTTGCAGCCATACTTAAAGGGTAACTAAGATTAAAAAAAAATTGACCAGTCATCAAAAAAGTTTGTTTTTTAACTTCCAACCTGATCCAGGTACACACGCCTACTCACCTATCCTTCCATTTTCATGGCAGCGATATTTAAAGGGTAACTTTAGTCAAAAAACTATTTTGACTAATCATCAACAAAGTTTATTTTTTAAACCCTCAACCTGACCCAGGTACACACTACTGACCTACCCTTTAATTTCTGTGGCAGACATACTTAGAGTAACTATAGTCAAAAATAAATTTTGATCGATAATTAAAAATGTTTGTTTTATTAACTTTCAACCTGACACCGATACATACACCAACTGAGCTACCCATTCATTCATGTGGCAATCATATTTAAAAGGTAAGTATAGTAAAAAAAAAACTGACCTACCTTTAATTCATGTGCCATAATTAAAGGGTAAGTAAAAAAACAACAATATCCTCATCATTGGCATTATTGAGTTTTAAAATCTGCAGCACAAACACACACATTCCCTTACAAAATGCAGTCTTTCAAGTCAAATTCAAAGTTTATAGTTAAACTTTCCCTTTCTAGTTATTACAGTGATTACTGCAGGGTTACTAATTGTTTAATCAGGGAGATCTGTATCGAACACTGGGAAAATCCCACTGAGGGCCAGCACACACAGGCAATTGGTCTGGTTGATGATTACAGACATATTGTTGCAGTCAACCAAAATACAACATGTGCCAAGCTTATAAGACTTCTCATGGAGAAAACCTTTCAATAACCATGTAACTAAATCAATAAACCTTAATGATGATAATAGCTGGCACAGACAGAAGATTATATACCGTATACCCAGGTTAATAGTTGCCTTTCTATCAGATTGTTGATTGGGTGAAAATCTGAAAATAAGAGTTAAGCTGGGTACACAACCAATAAAGTGCCAATCCCGTACTAAAGTATAGGGAGTTAGCCGCAGGTGAAGGAACATTCTGCCTATACTTTATATATACTTTACATAGTGAGAACACTCAGGACTGAGAGTAGAGGGATCTTTAAAAGATGAAAGACCGAATCAGATTGTAAAGATCTGTACTGTGCGTACCCAGCTTAAGATATAAGGACTTTTTGGCAATAATATTATCCTTTCAATAATAGAAATGTAATTAATGGTGATTAGCACCTGAAAATACATAGAGGCTCATGGGTAGGTGAAAAATTTAGCGCTATAGTCAGAGAGAAGAAACACAGTAGTTGTAAGCACATAATGATATAGCTGAAGATTCCATCAAGAGAGATGATAAACCCGTTATGGGAAAACTTCCCATACATAAGGAAATCGAATATGGTAGCCCCAGATCGGACAAATAATACTCCCTATAAGGAAACAGACTGAAGGGCTGTTTAACAATTGAATGTACCAGATAAAGTGCAAATACCACAATAAATATAAAGTACAGTAGTGACATAAATACCAATTACCATAATACATAAAAATCTAATAACATGTATAAACCATAATCTCCCTCTCATTGCTAGCCTGGAAAAATGGGTCCCTGAAAGGAGTCAGTATATTATGGTGTGTTTCCCAATACAAATAAAATGAAAAATGTTATTCTCCCTCTTTACAAAGCATTGGTAAGGCCTTGTTTGGAATATGCAGTGCAGTTTTGGAATCCTGTGTACAAAAAGGACATCTTGGAAATGGAAAGGGTTCAGAGAAGGGCAACTAAATTAATAAAGGGAATAGAGGAGCTTGAATATGAAGACATATTGGATAAGTTACAATTATCTACAAGCATACAATTATGCTTGCATGGGGATATGATTACTGTGTATAAATATATTAACGGGCCATACAATAAACTATCTGGGGCATCTTTCACCTAAAGAACACGTCAGAGGACATGCGGACATCCCTTAAGACTGGAAGAAATTAAGTTTAGTCTTTAAGTTGGGAAAGGGTTTTTCACTGTGAGAACGGTAAGGCTATGGAACTGTCTTCCAGTGGACATTGTTATGGCAGGTTCATTGGTCAGTTTAAAAAAAAAGCTGGATGAGTTTCTGCAAACAAGGAATGTTACAAGTTACTGGTATTGATACATAAAGTAGAGTTGATCCAGGGAAATTTCCGATTGCCACTTGGAGTCAGGAAGGAATCTTTTTCCCCCTCATTATTTTTTTGCCTTCCTCCGGATCATCAGTTAGGGAGGAAATGTGGGTATTGCTGAGTAAATTGGACTGGATGGACGTATGTCTTTATTCTTGTGAAGGTTCTCATTCATCCAGGTCATGGTATATCTGTTGTATTCAATTAGATCAACTGGACTTGAAATGTAGTTCTCAAAGTCAAAACTCTTTCATACTTCTTCCAGTGTTAAGGGATGTCCTTGTGTCCTCAGACATGTTCTATTGGTGAACAATGCCCCCAGTTTATTGTATGGCCCATTAATGTATTTATACACAGTAATCATATCCCCACACAAGCGCCTTTTCTCCAGTGTACATAATTGTAACTATCCAGTCTCTCTTCATATTCAAGCTCCCCCAATCCCCTTATTAATTTGTTGCCCTTCTCTGAACCCTTTACATTTCAAAGATGTCCTTTTTGTACACAGGATTCAAAATGAGGCCTTACCGATGCTTTGTAAAGAGAGAGAATAACATGTTTCTGGACAGAGAAGTAAAAACAAAGTACTTGTGTATATAAAAAGTAATGTAACTCTTCCAGAGTACCGTAATATTAGGATATAAAGCCATGTTGGGAGAACATCCATCCCACCATGGTAAAATCCCTTTCTGGTATAATACAGCATTTTGTGCTATAGTTACTGTTACAATAAAGTGAACTTGTATTTTTTTTATCCCAGTACCTTTAATATGAGCATTCTAATGCACAGCCTATCTGGGCTGATGCCAAATGATAATATGGATGGCCAGAATATGCACCAATTTTCCTAAGAACATGAGCTACAGCACCTACAATTTCCCTATTTCCCCTTTTCTTCCAAAGCTGCATAATACCCAGGAACTAACCGCTAAGTCCTCACCCTGGTTACTTTATCTTCCCATACTTTTCAATGGGAAGACACACTCTGCAATGAAACGTCTTCCCATTGGCTACACCACAGACTGACAGTGACAGAGGGGTGGAACGGAGCGCCGAGGGAAACTTTGAGTAAGTATAACAGGTGTTTGGTAAAGTACCCAGGGGTGAGGACTTAGTGATTTAGGTTTTCACTTTGGTTCTATGCAGCTATGGAACGGGGAAAGGTGAATATAAATATCCTTTAAGATAAAATTAGTTTCTTATTTTATATTAACATGGGGAATTACTGGAACCTCAGTTCTCCACTCTTTGAGAGCACAAAACAGATTCTGGATGAATTATTTGGATTAATTCATTGTTAATAGACATTCCAACAGAAACAGGACTCACTGTTCTCACTGGAATGTTGTTGTGTTGTTTTCCTAGAATAGTGATGGCCTACGGTTTGAAATATTGCTTATTCATCCTTATTTTGAATCCAAACAGCAGAACCTGCATTGCAGGTTAGTGGTTGTACAGTAAAAAGTTTCAGGTAGTCAACATCCTGCAAGTCAATGACAAAGTGAATATTGCTCCAATGCCACAGCATCCCTCCCACTTCTACAATTGGCAAAACTGGGACGGGGCGGAGGCACGAATAGCGCCACCCCCAAACATCATTACCATGCCCCTATTGTCACTGACACACTCCTGAACATCACTGATACGCCCCCAAATGTCATGGACACGCCCACGTTCCGTTAAGCCCGGCCCACCCTGTGACCATTCTAAGTATTACAATCCTGGGAAAAGGGAACAGTTTGTGGGGTATGAATAAAATTCTTTACGGAGTACTATGATAATACTATGAAATTACCCAGAAGTCTCTCCTCCTCTTATTTATTTTATTCTTTTATATTCTGTTCAATACGATTACAAGAGACCTTGTAATTAATATAATTTGGATTCCGATACACAAATCTCTTTCAGGGCTAATACGTGGAAAATTTTATATAAATATCCTTTTCAAGACTAGAGTGTGTTTTTGTGATCGGGGGTCGGTTGGGGCTCGGAGGTCTGTGGAAAATCTTAACGTGTGTATGAGCCTTTGTCACTGGCCACTTGCCAGACAATCCATCAGGAAGACAGCCTGCCAGTCAATTATCTAGCCAAAATGAATTCTCCTTGAGATGGTACTTATTATTAGTGGGACAGAACAACCCTTATGGAAAAAATTATATCATGTATGAGTGGGAGCTGCCATATTGTTCCCCTAGAATATTACACATTGATGGGATAACTTGTACACAGGTTTTTATATGTGAATATTATGTTTAGTGGGAGCTTCCTACTGTTTTTCTTAGACGTTTGCTCATTGGTACACATTGCCATTTAATTGTGATTTTTTTTTGTAGTCAAACAAATTCCGATTTCATTGATTTCTGTAATAATTGTAGCCAAACGAAATTTCGACCCATGTCCATAGCGAAATTGTGGTGGGCAATTGTGGATTTTAAATAGAAAAATTGGGCAAAATAATTTTGTTGATACAAAACTTGTGGTCCAAATTTCAACCAGACTAAACGAAACCTCGGTGAGAGCAGTGTGTACACAGCCTGGGTTCAAAACATGAAATATTTCGGGCCGATTGACCGATAGCTAAGTGTATCGTTCGATCGGGTTGAAGTAATTGCATGGTTTTTCAGCTGCAAACCGACAGTTCGTTCGTCCAAAATGTCCACGTGCTCGGACGCGGCTAACTGTCAGCTACGGCTACTTTTGTTGCAACCGACAGTCCTTCCTACTGGCCGACCGGTCAGAAGTGCCAAACAGCTGAACGGTCGGTCGGAGGAAGAAAACTGACAGTGTGTAACCTGCTTTTAAGATGTTCTGATGGCCGGTGTATGTGTGTAATAGGGTTTATAGATTGTAATGGATATAATAACTGTATAATCATATTGTGCTGTATAATATAAGACCCACGCCATATGAGAAAATAAATGCAGTGACCTCTTTCATGGTTTGTAATATGATATCCAAAATCCTTTAACGTCTGCCAAAAAAATTCATTCAATTATTTGTAAATTAATATTTTTATGGAGATTGCATTGAGTTTTCAGGAGCAAACTAACTAGGTGGGGGTATATAGCACTATTACACATAGGAAAGGTCCATATGTATGAGTGTTATTATCACTATTTAATTAAAATACCTTAACAAATAACACTATACCAGGTATCCCACCCCTCCCGCATCTCGTGGGAGTCTCCCTCACCCACCACCCCAGACTCCGGACTTGAGAAGAGACTTGAGTCCTTCTCCTTTATCCATAAATACCAAAAAGTATAAACCTAGCATGTTATTCTGGATCCTGTATCTCCGGTCTCAGGATGTCCAATTGTGCTGTTCAGATTGAATTACACATTGTGGCAGGATTGCCTGGATCTGATTTCAGATCTGCAGGTTAATACCATTTGGCTGGATACATATAACACTATCAGTGTCCCAACTGAGCATCTGCTTTGAGTGAGAGCTCTGCTGGGACAAATGACGGTTGGTCACAGTGACAGTGGCTGTATCCAGCGTGCATGTGACAGATTGATCATGTGGTCCCATAGGGAACTGCATGATCGGCCGTGATTTACTAAGTACCTGTTTGTCTGATACGCGACTGAACTCGCCCGTGTGGGGGGCCGCCCCACACCATCTGATATTTCCAGTCGACTGATCCATGGCACTATCGGTTGGTTACTGGTGTTTACCCAGCCTTAAGGTTCGTACACACGTGCAATTGCGGGTGCCAACCCATGATGCACAATGTATACGAACAGCCGATAATCGGGCCATGTATGGGCACTTTATGTCCGAAATGGCCGTTCTGTTGTTACACGGCACGATTATTGGCCGAAATGACCGTTCGTACACATCGTGCGTCAGCACCCGCGATCACACTGTGTGCGAACCTTTGACTTCTTGGATTATACTCCAGGTAGGTGGTATTTGGAAGTGAGGGCAAATATGGTAAAGTTTATACTCTAACAGGGAGATTCACCCAGAGGCACAAGCTCTCTGGGCAAATCTCCCTACAGGATTTACCAGAGGCTGTGGATTTGGGTGAATCTCACCCGCACATAAGTATTTAACGCCAGCTATTAGCTGGCGTTAAATACTTACGTGTAAGAGGCATGCAATCTCTGGTAAATTGCTTTGCAACGGCCACACGAGTGCCTCTTCCGGAGCTCGCGCTGCTGCTGCAAGTTGCACCAACTGATCGCCCATGTAATGCTTCCCTAATCCAATAGTCTAATAGCTATGGATGTAAGGCAAGGATAGGCAACCAGTAGATCTCTAGATGTTTGAAAACTACAACTCCCAGCATTCTTCTACAAGCACTGTGTAAGGAATTCTGGGGAGTTGTAGTTTTCAAACATCTGAAGATCTACTGGTTGCCTATTCCTGATGTAAGGGAAGGGCAAGATAAATCACTTGCATGTTCAAACCCTTGGGTAGGAAGCACTAAAGTGCCCTTTTAGTGTCTGTAAGTCATGAAAATGTCTTTATTCCAGGATGTATGAAAACTAAATTTTCCAGAATTCTGTGCAGTCAGGTTGTAGTTTTGAAACATGTGAAAAGTTCATTAAGAAGAAACTAACTGCAAAACAGAGAATGCTGGATTTGTAGTTTTCAAAACATGTGAAAGGTCACATGTTTAGGCTGTATTAGATCTAGACAGATGCCTTAGCTACAGGAAATTAAGAAAAACTTACTGCAAACAGAGAATGCTGGGAATTGTGATTTTCAAACACGTGAAAGGTCACAAGTTAAACACGCCTGCTCTATACCATTAGGCTGTATTATATCTTGACACACACCTTTGCCACAGGCTATAAATTAGATACTTTGCATGTCCCCACCCATTTCTTTAAATGAGAAAATGTGTTTATATTTAGATTATTAGGGCAATGCTATTATAATAACTGATTCTATGAAGTACCTTCTGTTATAAGAAAGCTCTAGTTTATTTTATACTCTGTGGGGAGCCTTTAGCTCCTCTATCTACACCTCTCCCTAACATGTATATCAATCCGTATTTTGTGCTGCCAAGTCCTAACCCCATCTGGAACTTGTTTAGTAAGTACTAATAAGTATGAACCTTGCATGTTAATCAGGATACTGTATAGGATTTAAGGTGGCCATACTATATCCGATTTTACTTACCCAACCAAGTGCTCCTGCGATATTAGATCGATCCTGCCGGAACAGGTGCACATGTGTCTTAAGTGAGAGGTGCCAGGATCCTGTAGAAGGTACAGAGTGAACAGGGCATGTCTTTTTACACTTATGTAGAGGACCCCCCCAAATCCCATTTCACTTATGTGTAATTGCCAAAGATGCCCCTGAAGGGACTTACCTGAGCTGGTCCCTCGCCGACCCTTCTCTGTTCTGCTGCGCTTCTTCCTGTCGTGTGACAGTGGGTGGACGTCACCCCAATTACCAATTAACTGCGACCAGGTAGAGCGTCTGTCAGTGCAGGGCCTCACTGCTCCTGTCCTTGCCGAAACAAGTTAAAACGGGATTAGGGAGCGGTGCCCAGGCGGCGAGGGACCGGGTCAGGTGAGTCCCTTCAGAGACATCTTTGGCAATTATACATAATCTGAAAATGGGGTTTGGAGGGTGCTCTACCTGACTGTAAAAAGCTTTTTTTGACATGCCCTTTAAATGGGAATTATACCCCCCTTCATTCCCTCCTGCCATTTGTACAGTGGTGTAACTAGGAATCACTGGGCCCCCCCAGCAAAATGATGATGGGGCCCCTATCCGTGCTCATCCCCAGTGGTTTTCTGGGAGGAGTATATCTGTCATAGGAAAAATAAGAAGATGAGCCCCCTTGAGGTTTTTCCCCCTGCTCCCCTGGTAGTTGCACCCCTGTTAGCAAAACTATAATGGGGCCCTCCTCCCTGCTTATCTACAGTGGATTTCTGGGGGTGAGGCTATATCTGTCATAGGAAAGAGAAGATGTGGCCCCCTGGGGAAGACGCCATCAGCAAATAGTCATCTTCTGATTAGTCCCACCAAGGTCTGAAGTAAGACAGAAGAGTATCAGAGCAGCAAGGGAGAATTGTTAATTCCAGCTGATTGGGAAGTACCATGGGGAAGGACTTAGTGGTTAAGGTCCATGGGTACTACTAATTGAGGGGAGGAGAGGCACAAGGAGGGGTAGAAGAGCTAGAAATACCATTTCCTACCTTTCCTTATTATTTTATTTAAAATAACGTGTGTAAGGCTAACATTGCATGGACTGCACCTAAATGTTTCACAACATTAGCACAACATTGACTGTTATAAATAGGTAAGTTCTACCTGAGCGAAAGCCAGTGTTATGTAACATCAGTCTACAATATATCTCCTTCCAGTCTAATACTAGATGTTATTTTTATTTCATATCCTTGGTGAATTGGTCGGTTGTTAAGTCTGAGCTTTGTGTTTTAAACCTGAGCCCCACTACAACGCACAAATAACTCTTTGCCATTTTGTCAATACATTGTGCCCCTAGTGGGGCAGCTACATTGCTCCCCATATTCTGGGATGCGCACATAACAGTCACATGATCCAAATGCGGAAGTTAGGCCTAACCGTAGAACAGTTATATTGTTCCTAAAGAGTCGACTGGGCTGAAAAATCTGAGGTAATTTTTGGGCCCGAAGGGCCAATGTCATTTGGACATTCGATTGGACACAGTGGTAAATCTCACCTGACCTTGCTGTCTTTAATGGACACCACAATCGGTCTTGACAAAATTTCAGCCGCGCCCAATTCATGGTTGACTGATGTGTGCACCCAGCCTTACCGGACACCCCTGGGGAATTTCTGAGCAAACCTTGTTGATACTAGCTACATCCAGAACGTGAGTTTGCACAGTAAAGCAGGTTCTGTCAGTCACTTTGTATCGATCGCGCTACTCACAGTCCCAATCGTTCTTCCTTTGCAAAGCTTAGGCAGAACGCTCAGGACTGTAGATTTCCCACCTCCGCGGCCTACTCCCTATACGTTAAGTCAGGGAGACCACCATGGCTGAGGGATCATTTTTGTGTGTTACTAAACAATCCTGAGGCCGAGTGACAATTTGTGGCTTCTGGAACGCTACACACAGTAATGAGAAAGGACGATACATTGGATCCGACGGTATCGTCCCTCTCTCGTTATTGTATGTGCCCAGCTTTAGAAAAAATTATCAGGGCTGGATTATGCACCGACAGCCAAGGCATTTGCCAGGGGGCCCGTCCAGGGGTTTCGGCTGGCTGGGTCAAAATCCTGCTCTGCCTCTGGTCTGCTTGGGAAAGAAATGTATTTACCTGACTCCAGGTGACCCAGCCGGCAGGGGGTTGAGTGTTTGCTCAAGTAGGGTGAGGGATTAGTGAGC
Organism: Hymenochirus boettgeri; assembly: GCA_019447015.1. Lineage (NCBI taxonomy): Eukaryota > Metazoa > Chordata > Amphibia > Anura > Pipidae > Hymenochirus > Hymenochirus boettgeri. The sequence goes on from CM033472.1 coordinate 247,614,363, forward strand.
TGGTGATGTGCTTTGGGGGTGTGTGCTGTAGGTGCCAAGGTGGGTGAGCGATTGGTGTTCTGGTGGTGTGCTGGGGTGAGGGGTGGATTTGTCACTGTGTCACTGTACTAATACAGTATAGTGTAATTGAAAGTGAGGGGCCCCAAATCTTACTTGTGTCTAGGGCCCAATTTGGTCTTAATCCAGCTCTGAGAATAATACCATGTATCAGTCTGTTTTATCTTATCTTTTAGTTTAATATTATGGTTCTGTTACCCTTTAACATAAAAAAATGAATACTTCCTTTGTCCTTCTTGTAGTGTTCCATTCCATATGGAAAACTTAAACATTTCTATTTACGTTCTGTGTTTTGTTTTTTTCTTCTAAATCTCAGTGTTTCCTGGTTTCACCCAGAATCCTCCCACGCACGTGACTGATGATGTTATCACCGTAACTTTACATTTATAATGCAGCCTGTGCATAGATAGTGTTTAACCTCCATTTGGTTCTCGTGTTCTGTGTGTCCGCCTGGGATTTTATGGAGATTTTCTAATAAAGACATGGGTTTATTTTAGGCTATGAGAGGCGTTCAGTTTTCCCTATAGGCATATTTATCAAGGAACACTATTTTCTCCATTTCGCTAACGCCAGACTTCGCTATGGAAAACAGCTTTATATATCCAGGATTGTTATCGATGCGGAGATTTTCGTTATGCAGTGTTTTTATCATGATATTCATTGCGTTATGTCCAGACCAGGGCTGTAACTGACAATTAGTAACATTACGGGGGGATTTTAGCAGTTAATACTCGTGTACATGTGGAAATAAACCCCCTTCGACTTTATTGTGAAATAAAGAAAATCGTAATCTTGAACAGCGGTATCGTCAATCATATTATATAAATGAACGGAAATAGTCTTAACACCCCCCTGGACACTTATTAGTATAGTATAGAATTTAAGGTTGAATAAAGACATACCTGTTGTATTCAATTAGATCAACTGGACTTGAAATGTAGTTCTTGAAGACGTTACGCTAGTCATCCGACTGGCTTTCTCAATTCAGAATGACTTGTACAAGAATCTGTGGCAATTATGTACCCTGGAAAATCCCAATTAGCATATCACAGCCAGGTGTTAAGGGTGTGATTGGATAGTGGCTAAGAGGTGTTATAGGAACGCCCAGAGTAAGGTGTTAAAAACAGCATTGTACATGGCAGACAGTTGGTGTCGAACCCCCCCACCTCTATTTAGGCTTGGTTTCTTTATTTTCACATAAATGGCCTCCTTACACCTCTCTTGAACCAGTCACGTTCCTTTACAATATGTTAACATTACAATCTTCAAAGGTATGTCCTTTATCCTTAAGATGCAGGTACACGGCTGAGTCCTGACCCGAGGAATTGGCTCTTCTGTGCTGGGCCATACGTTGATGCAGTTGCTGTTTGGTCCTCCCCACATACAAATCAGAGCATTCTTCACTGCACTGCACTGCGTATATGATGTTGCTTTTCTTGTGTTTTGTGTATTGGGTCTTCGGATGTACCAATTGCTGCCTCAGTGTGTTGTTCAGTTTAAAGCAGACAGGGATACGATGTTTTTTGAAAATTCTTCTTAATTTCTCGGAGACCCCTGCTACATATGGGATGACCATGTTCTTCCTCCTGTCTTGCTTTCCCCCTTCACTGTTGTATTTGTGTCTTTCTTTCCTTCTACTTCTTTTGACAAAGGCCCAGTTGATATCCACAAGTTTTAAGGGCTCCTCTAGATGTTTCATTTCTTTAGCCTTCGCCTCTGTGCTAGTGGGGATGTTCTCGGCTCTGTGTTGCAGGTTTGATGACACCCAGCTTGTGATCTAAAGGGTGGTGGGAGTCAAACATCAAATACGATCTGTGGTGTTTGTTTTCTGTAAACCTCTACTTCCAGTTTACCATTCTCCTTAACTTCTACCAAGCAGTCCAAGAAAGCAAGTTTGTTGTTTTGTACCTCTTCCCTTGTGAATTTAATGTTTGGTCCACAGCATTAATGTGTTCTGTGAAAGCTTGTACTTCCTTCTGGTGGATTTTAACCCAGGTGTCATCAACATATCTGCCAGTACAATGCTGTTTTAACACCTTACTCTGGGCGTTCCTATAACACCTCTTAGCCACTATCCAATCACACCCTTAACACCTGGCTGTGATATGCTAATTGGGATTTTCCAGGGTACATAATTGCCACAGATCTTGTACAAGTCATTCTGAATTGAGAAAGCCAGTCGGATGACTAGTGGCTGTCGTGTGCATAATCCAGCCCTGATAATTCTTTTCTAAAGCTGGGCCATACATAACGAGAGAGGGACGATACCGTCGGATCCAATGTATCGTCCTTTCTCATTACTGTGTGTAGCGTTCCAGAAGCCAACAAATTGTCACCGTCGGCCTCAGGATTGTTTAGTAACACACAAAAATGATCCCTCGCCTGGTGGTCTCCCTGTACTAACGTATAGGGAGTAGCCGCGGAGGTGGGAATCTACAGTCCTGAGCGTTCTGCCTAAGCTTTGCAAAGGAAGAACGATTGGGACTGTGAGTAGCGCGATCGATACAAGTGACTGACAGAACCTGCTTTACTGTGCAAACTCACGTTCTGGATGTAGCTAGTATCAACAAGGTTTGCTCAAAATTCCCCCAGGGGTGTCCGGTAAGGCTGGTGCACACAATCAGTCAACCATGAATGGGCGCGGCTGAAATTTTGTCAAGACCGATTGTGGTGTCCATTAAAGACGCAAGGTCAGGTGAGATTTACCACTGTGTCCAATCGAATGTCCAAATGACATTGGCCCTTCGGCCAAAAATTACCTCAGATTTTTCAGCCCAGTCGACTCTTTAGGAACATAATATACTGTTCTACGGTTAGGCCTAACTTCCGCAATTTGGATCATGTGACTGTTATGTGCGCATCCCAGAATATGGAGCATGTAGCTGCCCCACTAGGGGCACAATGTATTGACAAAATGGCAAAGAGTTATTTGTGCTTGTAGTGGGGCTCAGGTTTTAAAACACGACTCAGACTTAACACGAGCCATTCACCAAGGATATGAAATAAAAATAACATCTAGTATTAGACATGGAAGGAGATATTGTAAGACTGATGTTACATAACACTGGCTTTCGCTCAGGTAGAATTACCTATTTATACCAGTCAATGTTGTGCTAATGTGTGAAACTTTAGTTGCAGTCCATGCAATGTTAGCCTTAACACCGTTATTTTAAATAAAAATAATAAGGAAAGGTAGGAAATGGTATTTCTAGCCTCTCTACCCCCTCCTTGTGCCTCTCCTCCCTCATATAGTAGTACCATGGACCTTAACCACTAAGTCCTTCCCCATGGTACTTTCCCAATCAGCTGGAATTAACAATTCCTCTTGCTGCTCTGATACCCTTCTGTCACTTCAGACCTTGGTGGGACTAATCAGAAATGCACTATTTGCTGATGGCGTCTTCCCCAGGGGGCCACATCTTCTCTTTCCCTATGACAGATATAGCCTCACCCCCAGAAATCCACTGTAGATAAAGCAGGGAGGGCCCCATTAATTTTTGCTAACAGGGGTGCAACTACCAGGGGAGCAGGGGGAAAAACCTCAAGGGCTCATCTTCTTATTTTTCCTATACAGATATACCCTCCTCCCAGAAAACCACTGGGGATGAAGCACGGATAGGGGCCCCATCATCATTTTGCTGGGGGGCCCATGATTCCTAGTTACAACCCACTGTACAAATGGCAGGAGGGAATAAGGGGGGTATAATTCCCATTTAAAGGGCATGTCAAAAAAAGCTTTTACAGTCAGGTAGAGCACCCTCCAAACCCCATTTTCAGATTATGTATATTGCCAAAGATGTCTCTGAAGGGACTCACCTGACCCGGTCCCTCGCCGCCTGGGCACCGCTCCCTAATCCCGTTTTAACTTGTTTCGAGCAAGGACAGGAGCAGTGAGGCCCTGCACTGACGACGCTCTACCTGTCGCAGCTGTTAATTGGTAATTGGGCGTGACGTCCCACCCACTGTCACACGACAGGAAGAAGCGCAGCAGAACAGAGAAGGGTCGGCGAGGGACCAGCTCAGGTAAGTCCCTTCAGGGGCATCTTTGGCATTACACATAATGTGAAATGGTTTGGGGGGGTCCTCTACATAAGTGAAAAAGACATGCCCTGTTCACTCTGTACCTTCTACAGATCCTGGCTACCTCTCACTAAGACACATGTCACCTGTTCCGGCAGGATCGATCTAATATCGCAGGAGCACTTGGTTGGGTAAGTAAAATCGGATATATGTATGGCCACCTTAAATCCTATACAGTATCCTGATTAACATGCAAGTTTCATACTTATTAGTACTTACTACACCAGTTCCAGATGGGGTTAGGACTTGCAGCACAAAATACGGATTGAATATACTGTTAGGGAGAGGTGTAGATAGAGGAGCTAAAGGCTCCCCACAGAGTATAAATAAAATAGAGCTTTCTTATAACAAAGGTACTTCATAGAATCATGTTATTATAATAGCTTGCCCTAATAATCTAACATATAAACACATATTCTTCATTTAAAGAAATGGGTGGGGACATGCAAAGTACTAATTTATAGCCTGTGGCAAAGGTGTGTGTCAAGATATAATACAGCCTAATGGTATAGAGCAGCGTGTTTAACTTGTGACCTTTCACGTGTTTGAAAATCACAATTCCCAGCATTCTCTGTTTGCAGTAAGTTTTTTTTCTTAATTTCCTGTAGCTAAGGCATCTGTCTAGATCTAATACAGCCTAAACATGTGACCTTTCACATGTTTTGAAAACTACAAATCCAGCATTCTCTGTTTTGCAGTTAGTTTCTTCTTAATGACCTTTTCACATGTTTCAAAACTACAACCTGACTGCACAGAATTCTGGAAAATTTAGTTTTCATACATCCTGGAATAAAGACATTTTCATGACTTACAGACACTAAAAAGGGCACTTTAGTGCTTCCTACCCAAGGGTTTGAACATGCAAGTGATTTATCTTCGCCCTTCCCTTACATCAGGAATAGGCAACCAGTAGATCTTCAGATGTTTGAAAACTACAACTCCCAGAATTCCTTACACAGTGCTTGTAGAAGAATGCTGGGAGTTGTAGTTTTTCAAACATCTAGAGATCTACTGGTTGCCTATCCTTGCCTTAACATCCATAGCTATTAGACTATGGATTAGGAAGCTTACATGGGACGATCATTTGGTGCAACTTGCAGCAGCAGCGCGAGCTCCGGAAGAGGCACTCGTGTGGCCGTTGCAAAGCAATTTACCAAGATTGCATGCCTCTTTACACGTAAGTATTTAACGCCAGCTAATAGCTGGCGTTAAATACTTATGTGCGGGTGAGATTCACCCAAAATCGCACACCCCTCTGGAAATCCTGTAGGGAGTTTGCCCAGAGAGCTTGTGCCTCTGGGTGAATCTCCTGTTAGAGTCATAAACTTTACCATATTTGCCCTCACTTCCAAATACCACCTACCTGGCAGTTATAATCCAAGAAGTCTAAAGGTTCGCACACACGTGTGATCGCGGGTGCTGACGCACGATGTGTACGAACGGTCATTTCGGCCAATAATCGTGCCGTGTAACAACAGAACGGCCATTTCGGACAATAAAGTGCCATACATGGCACGATTATTCGGCTGTTCGTATACATTGTGCATCATGGGTTGGCACCCGCAATTGCACGTGTGTACGAACCTTAGGCTGGGTAAACACCAGTAACCAACCGATAGTGCCAGGGATCAGTCGACTGGAAATATCAGATGGTGTGGGGGCGGCCCCCCACACGGGCGAGTTCATCGCCCTTATCAGACAACGGTACTTATAAATCACGGCCGATCATGCAGTTCCCTATGGGACCACATGATCAATCTGTCACATGCACTGCTGGATACAGCCACTGTCACTGTGACCAACCGTCATTTGTCCCCGCAGAGCTCTCACTCAAAGCAGATGCTCAGTTGGGACACTGATAGTGTTATATGTATCCAGCCAAATGGTATTAACCTGCAGATCTGAAATCAGATCCAGGCAATCCTGCCCACAATGTGTAATTCAATCTGAACAGCACAATTGGACATCCTGAACCGGAGATACAGGATCCAGATAACATGCAGGTTATACTTTTTGGTATTTATGATAAAGGAGAAGAGACTCAAGTCTCTTCTCAAGTCCGGGAGTCTGGGGTGGTGGGTGAGGGAGACTCCCACGAGATGCGGGAGGGGTGGGATACCTGGTTAGTGTTATTTGTTAAGGTTATTTTAATTAATAGTGATAATAACACTCATACATATGGACCTTTCCTATGTGTAATAGTGCTATATACCCCCACCTAGTTTATTGCTCCTGAAAACTCAATGCAATCTCCATAAAAATATTAATTTACAATATAATTGAATGAATTTTTTTGGCAGACGTTAAAGGATTTATTGGATATCATATTCACAACCATGAAAGGGTCACTGCATTTATTTTCTCATATGGCGCTGGGTCTATTTATTATACAGCACAATATGATTATACAGTTATTATATCCATTACATCTATAAACCCTATACACACATACACCGGCCATCAGAACTCTTAAAAGCAGGTTACACACTGTCAGTTTCTTCTTCCTCCTGACCGACCGTTCAGCTGCTTTGGCACTTCTACCGGTCGGCCAGTAGGAAGGACTGTCGGTTGCAACAAAAGTAGCCGTAGCTGACAGTTAGCCGCTTCCGAGCACGTGGACATTTTGGACGAACGAACTGTCGGTTTTGCAGCTGAAAAACCATGCAATTACTTCAACCCGATCGAACGATAACTTAGCTATCGGTCATCGGCCCGAAATATTCATGTTTTGAACCCAGGCTGTGTCACAACTGCTCTCACGACCGGTTTCGTTTAGTCTGTTGAAATTTGGACCACAAGTTTTGTATCAACAAAATTATTTTGCCCAATTTTTCTATTTAAAATCCACAATTGCCCACCACAATTTCGCTATGGACATGGGTCGAAATTTCGTTTGGCTACAATTATTACAGAAATCAATGAAATCGAATTTGTTTGACTGACAAAAAAAAATCACAATTAAATGGCAATGTGTACCAATGAGCAAACGTCTAAGAAAACAGTAGGACAGCTCCCACTAAACTAAAATTCACATATAAATAACCTGGTGTACAAGTTATCACCATCAATGTTTAATATTCTAGGAACAATATGGCAGCTCCCCCTCATACATGATATAATTTTTTCCATAAGGTTGTTCTGTCCACATAATAATAAGTACCATCTCAAGGAAATTCATTTTGGCTAGATAATTGACTGGCAGGCTGTCTTCCTGATGGATTGTCTGGCAAGTGGCCAGTGACTAAAGGCTCATACACACGTTAAGATTTTCCACAGACCTCCGAGCCCCAACCGACCCCCGATACAACAACAACACTCTAGTCTTGAAAAGGATATTTATATAAAATTTTCCACGTATTAGCCCTGAAGAGATTTGTGTATCGGAATCCCAACTTATTATTAATTACAAGGTCTCTTGTAATCGTTATTGAACAGAATATAAAGAATAAAAAAATAAGAGGAGAGAGACTTCTGGGTAATTTCATAGTATTATCTATACAGTACTACTCCGTAAAGAATTTTATTCATACCCCACAACTGTTCCCTTTTCCCAGGTTTGTATACTTAGAATGGTCACAGGGTGGGCGGGCTTAACAGGAACGTGGGGCGTTTCCATGACATTTGGGGGCGTATCAGTGATGTTCAGGATGTGTCAGTGACAATAGGGGCATGGTATGATGTTTGGGGGTGGCGCTATTCGTGCCTCCGCCCCGTCCCATTTTGCCAATTGTAGAAGTTGGGAGGATGCTGTGGCATTGGAGCAATATTCACTTTGTCATTGACTTGCAGGATGTTGACTACCTGAAACTTTTTACTGTACAACCACTAACCTGCAATGCAGGTTCTGCTGTTTGGATTCCAAAATAAGGATGAATAAGCATATTTCAAACCGTAGGCCATCACATTCTAGAAAACAACACAACAACATTCCAGTGAGACAGTGAGTCCTGTTTCTGTTGGAATGTCTATTACCAATGAATTAATCCAAATAATTCATCCAGATCTGTGTTTGTCTCTCAAAGAGATGAACTGAGGTTCCAGTAATTCCCCATGTTATATAAATAAGAACACTAATTTTATCTTAAGGATATTTATATTCACCTTCCCCCGTTCCATAGCTGCATAGAACCAAAGTGAAAACCTAAATCACTAAGTCCTCACCCCTGGGTACTTTACCAAAACCTGTTAACTTACTCAAAGTTTCCCTCGGCGCTCCGTTCCACCCCTCTGTCACTGTCAGTCTGTGGTGTAGCCAATGGGAAGACGTTTCATTGCAGAGTGTGTCTTCCCATTGAAAAGTATGGGAAGATAAGTAACCAGGGGAGGACTTAGCGTAGTTCCTGGGTATTGCAGCTTTGGAAAAAGGGGAAATAGGGAAATTGTAGGTGCTGTAGCTTCATGTTCTTAGGAAAATTGGTGCATATTCTGGCCATCCTATTATCATTTGGCATCAGCCCAGATAGGCTGTGCATTAGAATGCTCATATTAAAGGTATGGGTATAAAAAAAAATCCAAGTTCACTTTATTGTAACAGTAACTATAGCACAAAATGCTGTATTATACAGAAAGGGATTTTACCATGGTGGGATGGATGTTCTCCCAACATGGCTTTATATCCTAATTTACGGTACTCTGAAGAGTTACATTACTTTATATACACAAGTACTTTGTTTTTATCTCTCTGTCCAGAAACAATGTTATTCTCTCTCTTTACAAACATCGGTAAGGCCTCATTTTGAATCCTGTGTACAAAAAGGACATCTTTGAAATGAAAGGTTCAGAGAAGGCAACAAAATTAATAAGGGATTGGGGGAGCTTGAATATGAGAGAGACTGGATAAGTTACAATTATGTACACTGGAGAAAAGGCGCTTGTGTGGGGATATGATTACTGTGTATAAATACTTAATGGGCCATACAATAAACTGGGGGCATTGTTCACCAATAGAACATGTCTGAGGACACAAGGACATCCCTTAACACTGGAAGAGTATGGAAAGAGTTTTGACTTTGAGAAACATAAAATTATGGAGCTTGGATGAGTTATGGCAGGTTCATTGATAGTTTTTAAAATTTTCAGTATTGATACATAAATTTGCGGTATTGATACATAAATTTGAGTTTGATCGATTAATTTTCTCTCCTTCATACTGTTTTTTGCCTTTCTCTGGATCAACTGTTGGTAGGAAATGTGGGTATTGCTAGTAGGTTGACAAGATGGATGTATCGTGACATAATTAGGATCACAGAGTAATGGGGGCCCCATATCCGTGCTTCATTCACAGTGGTTTCTGGATGAGGCTATATCTGTCATAGGATAGTTACACCCCTGGATATATGTCTTATTCAATAACTATACTAAACTAACTCCCCAGCATGCCCTGGTTGTATAATGCTAACTCGCAGCATGCCCTGGCTGTATAATGCTAACTCCCAGCATGCCTGGCTGTATAATGCTAACTCCACACATGCCCTGGCTGTATAATGCTACCTCTCCATGCCATGGCTGTATAATGCTACATCGCAGCATGCCCTGGCTGTATAATCAGGGCCGCATCTATAATGAGCTCACTAGTCGTGACTCTGGCGGCACTCTGCCAAAGGCGCCAATTTCAAAATAACACACAAAAAGAAAAAGAATTCACTAACCGGCGCCGCTCCGCTCGCTGGCGGCGGTAAACATGCGCCGCGCGTGCGCACGCGCGCGCACGTCTGGCCGGGACAGACAGTCATGGTTGGTCCGTGCACGTCCGCGCCGCTGCAGCGTGTGCAGGCGTGCGCAGCGCCCGCGCCGCGCTGCCCGCGGCGCGGATTCAGCTCATTTGTGGGCAGGGCACGTGCCTATAACCAACCTGAGGAATTGTTTACATACGTGATAGGAAGCTCAAAACTTAAAATGTTAGCCCACGCCCCCGACATAGCCACGCCCACTTTAATTTTCCGGCGCGCGCTGCGCACGCCGCAGTACGTCAGAGCAGCATTCTAAGTTTGTGCCTCAGGCAGCAAAAACCCTAGAAGTGCCCTGTGTTAATGCTAACTCCCACAGCCATGGCTGTATAATGCTACTCCCAGCATCCTGCTGTTATAATGCTAACTCGCAGCATGCCCTGGCTGTATAATGCTAACCTCCCACATGCCATGGCTGTATAATGCTAACTCCCAGCATGCACTGGCTGTATAATGCTAACTCCCAGCATGCCCTGGCTGTATAATGCTAACTCCCAGCATGCCATGGCTGTATAATGCAACTCCCAGCAGCCCTGCTGTAAAATCTAACTCGCAGCATGCCCTGGCTGTATAATGCTAACTCCCAGCATGCCATGTGCTGTATAATGCTAACTCCCAGCAGCCTGGCTGTATAATGCTAACTCCCAGCTGCCCTGGCTGTATAATGCTAACTCGCAGCATGCCATGGCTGTATAATGCTAACTCCCAGCAGGCCATGGCTGTAAATGCTAACTCGCAGATGCCTGCTGTATGTGCTAACTCCCAGCATGCCATGGCTGTGTAATGCTAACTCCCAGCATGCACTGGCTGTACAATGCTAACTACCTCAGCATGCACTGGCTGTATAATGCTAACTCCCAGCATGCCATGGCTGTATAATGCTAACTCCCAGCATGCCATGGCTGTATAAGCTAACTCCAAGCATGCACTGGCTGTATAATGCTAACTCCCCCATGCACTGGCTGTATAATGCTAACTCCCAGCATGCCATGGCTGTATAATGCAACTCCCGCATGCCATGGCTGTATAATGCAACTCCCCATGCACTGGCTGTATTAATGCAAACTCCCAGCATGCCATGGCTGTATAATGCTACTCCCAGCATGCCATGGCTGTATAATGCTAACTAACTCCCAGCATGCACGGCTGTATAATGCTAACTCCCTCAGCATGCCATGGCTGTATAATGCTAACATCCCAGTCATGCCCGGCTGTATAATGCTAACTCCCAGCATGCCCTGGCTGATAATGCTAACTCCCGCATGCCATGGCTTTATATGCTACTCCCAGCATGCCATGGCTGTTATAATGCTAACTCCCAGCATGCACTGGCTGTATAATGCTAACCGCATGCCCGGCTTATGCTAACTCCCAGCATGGCACTGGCTGTATAATGCTAACTCCAGCAGCACTGGCTGTATATGCTGGGAGTTTTGCAATCATCTAGAGAGCGGTAAGTTTGACACCCCTGATCTACAGTCATTTTCTGCAGCAGTTGGTGCTTGTTGTTCATTGTAGAGATTATTGGGGATAAAAACCAACTTTGGAAGTTTACATTTTATCTGTTTTGCTGCAGAAATGTCATGGTTTCTCCAAATTTGTTTTAGACCATCAATATCCGCATCAAACCTTTTCTTTTTTGTGGTAAGGAAACCAGGCAGGTGGATGAGTGACTGGAGATTTCCATTTTAAACAGACCATTAGCAAACCCATTAAATAACGTCATGAGGGACATATCTTTTTTACTTTACAGGGATTAAAGATAAAATAAGAAATGTTCGACCATTCAAGTCAACCAGTCAACTGCTTCTTTAGAAACTCACACCTTGTCATACCCAAGGAATTATCTATATGGTCAAAAACCACTACCACCTTGTGCACCAACTACTGCCAGGCACACATAAAGATGACCCACCCATCAACTGATCAACATACAGATGTAGGGAGGTTGTTGGGTGGTGTATGCAGTTGCTACATGTATGCAACATCAATCACATGTATATGGGGGCCTTTAAGTGTTATAATTAATAAAGCCCCATAGATATAGATGGGTTCAAAACTGGGAGGGGTTCACTGTAAATGGAAAAAAGGGAGCACCACGCTCAGCATTGATTTATATAAGCAGTAGGTTGTGTAAAATGTTAACATCAGATGACAGTTGTGCTGTATAGACAATTAGTAAAAAGGCCAAAATAAGTAGGGCTCATGACTTCACAATATTAACAGTTCTCACACCTCTATGGTGGCTATGTCAGATGTCACCACCTACTCAGAGACAAACACAACCTTTAAAAGTTGCAGATATGGGTGTATCTGCTGTAAAAGAGCTTGGTTCTTTTTTCTGGAACTTGTAACAGCAAATGTTGTTTATAACAGAACTTTGTCTAAAATGCACTTTTACCCCACTAACCCCTGGATGAAATCAGTAGCAAAAAAAACGATTGGTTGGTTGTCATCAACATCCTCTCCCACCCATTCACAGTTCAACTAAAGACCCAGACCAGATAGAATAAACCAGAGGCAATAAAAGACTCTTCCTATGAGCAATGGGTGTTTCCTGGAAGCAGATCTTCAAGCAGTGTTTTACCATGACTTATCTGTTTCTATTAATAACCTGTGGAATGTAACTCCACTGTATGTTTACATGTTGAACAAAACAATTGGCAAAACATTTGACTTTCGAGATCGAACTGTCGCGAAGTACTAATTCAATTAGATCAACTGGACTTGAAATGTAGTTCTTGAAGACGTTTCGCTAGTCATCCGACTGGCTTTCTCAATTCAGAATGACTTGTACAAGAATCTGTGGCAATTATGTACCCTGGAAAATCCCAATTAGCATATCACAGCCAGGTGTTAAGGGTGTGATTGGATAGTGGCTAAGAGGTGTTATAGGAACGCCCAGAGTAAGGTGTTAAAACAGCATTGTACATGGCAGATATGTTGATGACACCTGGGTTAAAATCCACCAGAAGGAAGTACAAGCTTTCACAGAACACATTAATGCTGTGGACCAAAACATTAAATTCACAAGGGAAGAGGTACAAAACAACAAACTTGCTTTCTTGGACTGCTTGGTAGAAGTTAAGGAGAATGGTAAACTGGAAGTAGAGGTTTACAGAAAACCAACACACACAGATCAGTATTTGATGTTTGACTCCCACCACCCTTTAGATCACAAGCTGGGTGTCATCAGAACCCTGCAACACAGAGCCGAGAACATCCCCACTAGCACAGAGGCGAAGGCTAAAGAAATGAAACATCTCAGAGGAGCCCTTAAAACTTGTGGATATCCAGACTGGGCCTTTGTCAAAAGAAGTAGAAGGAAAGAAAAGAACACAAATACCAACAGTGAAGGGGGAAAGCAAGACAGGAGGAAGAACATGGTCATCCCATATGTAGCAGGGGTCTCCGAGAAATTAAGAAGAATTTTCAAAAAACATCGTATCCCTGTCTGCTTTAAACTGAACAACACACTGAGGCAGCAATTGGTACATCCGAAAGACCCAATACCAAAACACAAGAAAAGCAACATCATATACGCAGTGCAGTGCAGTGAAGAATGCTCTGATTTGTATGTGGGGGAGGACCAAACAGCAACTGCATCAACGTATGGCCCAGCACAGAAGAGCCAATTCCTCGGGTCAGGACTCAGCCGTGTACCTGCATCTTAAGGATAAAGGACATACCTTTGAAGATTGTAATGTTAACATATTGTCAAGGAACGTGACTGGTTCAAGAGAGGTGTAAGGAGGCCATTTATGTGAAAATAAAGAAACCAAGCCTAAATAGAGGTGGGGGGGTTCGACACCAACTGTCTGCCATGTACAATGCTGTTTTAACACCTTACTCTGGGCGTTCCTATAACACCTCTTAGCCACTATCCAATCACACCCTTAACACCTGGCTGTGATATGCTAATTGGGATTTTCCAGGGTACATAATTGCCACAGATTCTTGTACAAGTCATTCTGAATTGAGAAGCCAGTCGGGACTACGTAGTCTTAGAACTACATTTCAAGTCCAGTTGATCTAATTGAATACAACAGGTATGTCTTTATTCAACCTTAAATTCTATACTATACTAATAAGTGTCCAGGGGGGTGTTAAGACTATTTCCGTTCATTTAATATAATATGATTGACGATATCCGCTGTTCAAGATTACGATTTTCTTTATTTCACAATAAAGTCGAATGGGGGTCTTATTTCCACATGTACACGAGTATTAACTGCTAAAATCCCCCCGTAATGTTACCTAATTGTCAGTTACAGCCCTGGTCTGGACATAACGCAATGAATATCATGATAAAAACACTGCATAACGAAAATCTCCGCATCGATAACAATCCTGGATATATAAAGCTGTTTTCCATAGCGAAGTCTGGCGTTAGCGAAATGGAGAAAATAGTGTTCCTTGATAAATATGCCTATAGGGAAAACTGAACGCCCTTCTCATAGCCTAAAATAAACCCATGTCTTTATTAGAAAATCTCCATAAAATCCCAGGCGGACACACAGAACACGAGAACCAAATAGGAGGTTAAACACTATCTATGCACAGGCTGCATTATAAATGTAAAGTTACGGTGATAACATCATCAGTCACGTGCGTGGGAGGATTCTGGGTGAAACCAGGAAACACTGAGATTTAGAAGAAAAAAACAAAACACAGAACGTAAATAGAAATGTTTAAGTTTTCCATATGGAATGGAACACTACAAGAAGGACAAAGGAAGTATTCATTTTTTTTATGTTAAAGGGTAACAGAACCATAATATTAAACTAAAAGATAAGATAAAACAGACTGATACATGGTATTATTCTCAGAGCTGGATTAAGACCAAATTGGGCCCTAGACACAAGTAAGATTTGGGGCCCCCTCACTTTCAATTACACCTATATACTGTATTAGTACAGTGACACAGTGACAAATCCACCCCCTCACCCCAGCACACCACCAGAACACCAATCCGCTCACCCACCTTGGCACCCTAGCAGCACACAACCCCCAAAGCACATCACCAGCTCACTAATCCCCTCACCCTACTTGGCACACAAATCCGCTCAACCCCCTGCCGGCTGGGTCACCTGGAGTCAGGTAAATACATTTTCTTTCCCAAGCAGACCAGAGGCAGAGCAGGATTTTGACCCAGCCAGACCGAAACCCCTGGACGGGCCCCCCTGGCAAATGCCTTGGCTGTCGTGTGCATAATCCAGCCCTGATAATTCTTTTCTAAAGCTGGGCACATACAATAACGAGAGAGGGACGATACCGTCGGATCCAATGTATCGTCCCTTTCTCATTACTGTGTGTAGCGTTCCAGAAGCCAACAAATTGTCACCGTCGGCCTCAGGATTGTTTAGTAACACACAAAAATGATCCCTCAGCCATGGTGGTCTCCCTGTACTTAACGTATAGGGAGTAGGCCGCGGAGGTGGGAAATCTACAGTCCTGAGCGTTCTGCCTAAGCTTTGCAAAGGAAGAACGATTGGGACTGTGAGTAGCGCGATCGATACAAAGTGACTGACAGAACCTGCTTTACTGTGCAAACTCACGTTCTGGATGTAGCTAGTATCAACAAGGTTTGCTCAGAAATTCCCCCAGGGTTGCCGGGCACGGCTGGGTGCATACATCAGTCAACCATGAATTGGGCGCGGCTGAAATTTTGTTTTTTCCGATTGTGGTGCCCATTAAAGACAGCAAGGTCAGGTGAGATTTACCACTGTGTCCAATCGAATGTCCAAATGACATTGGCCCTTCGGGCCCAAAAATTACCTCAGATTTTTCAGCCCAGTCGACTCTTTAGGAACATATATAACTGTTCTACGGTTAGGCCTAACTTCCGCAATTTGGATCATGTGACTGTTATGTGCGCATCCCAGAATATGGGGAGCAATGTAGCTGCCCCACTAGGGGCACAATGTATTGACAAAATGGCAAAGAGTTATTTGTGCGTTGTAGTGGGGCTCAGGTTTAAAACACAAAGCTCAGACTTAACAACCGACCAATTCACCAAGGATATGAAATAAAAATAACATCTAGTATTAGACATGGAAGGAGATATATTGTAAGACTGATGTTACATAACACTGGCTTTCGCTCAGGTAGAACTTACCTATTTATAAACAGTCAATGTTGTGCTAATGTTGTGAAACTATTTAGGTGCAGTCCATGCAATGTTAGCCTTACACACGTTATTTTAAATAAAAATAATAAGGAAAGGTAGGAAATGGTATTTCTAGCTCTTCTACCCCTCCTTGTGCCTCTCCTCCCCTCAATTAGTAGTACCCATGGACCTTAACCACTAAGTCCTTCCCCATGGTACTTTCCCAATCAGCTGGAATTAACAATTCTCCCTTGCTGCTCTGATACTCTTCTGTCTTACTTCAGACCTTGGTGGGACTAATCAGAAGATGCACTATTTGCTGATGGCGTCTTCCCCAGGGGGCCACATCTTCTCTTTCCCTATGACAGATATAGCCTCACCCCCAGAAATCCACTGTAGATAAAGCAGGGAGGAGGGCCCCATTATAGTTTTGCTAACAGGGGTGCAACTACCAGGGGAGCAGGGGGAAAAACCTCAAGGGGGCTCATCTTCTTATTTTTCCTATGACAGATATACCCTCCTCCCAGAAAACCACTGGGGATGAAGCACGGATAGGGGCCCCATCATCATTTTGCTGGGGGGGCCCAGTGATTCCTAGTTACACCACTGTACAAATGGCAGGAGGGGAATGAAGGGGGGTATAATTCCCATTTAAAGGGCATGTCAAAAAAAGCTTTTTACAGTCAGGTAGAGCACCCTCCAAACCCCATTTTCAGATTATGTATAATTGCCAAAGATGTCTCTGAAGGGACTCACCTGACCCGGTCCCTCGCCGCCTGGGCACCGCTCCCTAATCCCGTTTTAACTTGTTTCGAGCAAGGACAGGAGCAGTGAGGCCCTGCACTGACAGACGCTCTACCTGGTCGCAGCTGTTAATTGGTAATTGGGCGTGACGTCACACCCACTGTCACACGACAGGAAGAAGCGCAGCAGAACAGAGAAGGGTCGGCGAGGGACCAGCTCAGGTAAGTCCCTTCAGGGGCATCTTTGGCAATTACACATAATGTGAAAATGGGATTTGGGGGGGTCCTCTACATAAGTGTAAAAAGACATGCCCTGTTCACTCTGTACCTTCTACAGGATCCTGGCTACCTCTCACTTAAGACACATGTGCACCTGTTCCGGCAGGATCGATCTAATATCGCAGGAGCACTTGGTTGGGTAAGTAAAATCGGATATATGTATGGCCACCTTAAATCCTATACAGTATCCTGATTAACATGCAAGGTTCATACTTATTAGTACTTACTACAACAAGTTCCAGATGGGGTTAGGACTTGGCAGCACAAAATACGGATTGAATATACATGTTAGGGAGAGGTGTAGATAGAGGAGCTAAAGGCTCCCCACAGAGTATAAAATAAACTAGAGCTTTCTTATAACAGAAGGTACTTCATAGAATCATGTTATTATAATAGCATTGCCCTAATAATCTAACATATAAACACATATTTCTCATTTAAAGAAATGGGTGGGGACATGCAAAGTATCTAATTTATAGCCTGTGGCAAAGGTGTGTGTCAAGATATAATACAGCCTAATGGTATAGAGCAGGCGTGTTTAACTTGTGACCTTTTACGTGTTTGAAAACCACAATTCCCAGCATTCTCTGTTTGCAGTAAGTTTTTTCTTAATATCCTGTAGCCAAGGCATCTGTCTAGATCTAATACAGCCTAAGCTTGTGACCTTTCACATGTTTGAAAACTACAAATCCCAGCATTCTCTGTTTTGCAGTTAGTTTCTTCTTAATGAACTTTTCACATGTTTCAAAACTACAACCTGACTGCACAGAATTCTGGAAAATTTAGTTTTCATACATCCTGGAATAAAGACATTTTCATGACTTACAGACACTAAAAAGGGCACTTTAGTGCTTCCTACCCAAGGGTTTGAACATGCAAGTGATTTATCTGCCCTTCCCTTACATCAGGAATAGGCAACCAGTAGATCTTCAGATGTTTGAAAACTACAACTCCCAGAATTCCTTACACAGTGCTTGTAGAAGAATGCTGGGAGTTGTAGTTTTCAAACATCTAGAGATCTACTGGTTGCCTATCCTTGCCTTACATCCATAGCTATTAGACTATTGGATTAGGGAAGCATTACATGGGACGATCAGTTGGTGCAACTTGCAGCAGCAGCGCGAGCTCCGGAAGAGGCACTCGTGTGGCCGTTGCAAAGCAATTTACCAGAGATTGCATGCCTCTTTACACGTAAGTATTTAACGCCAGCTAATAGCTGGCGTTAAATACTTATGTGCGGGTGAGATTCACCCAAAATCGCACAGCCTCTGGTAAATCCTGTAGGGGAGATTTGCCCAGAGAGCTTGTGCCTCTGGGTGAATCTCCCTGTTAGAGTCATAAACTTTACCATATTTGCCCTCACTTCCAAATACCACCTACCTGGCAGTTATAATCCAAGAAGTCTAAAGGTTCGCACACACGTGTGATCGCGGGTGCTGACGCACGATGTGTACGAACGGTCATTTCGGCCAATAATCGTGCCGTGTAACAACAGAACGGCCATTTCGGACAATAAAGTGCCCATACATGGCACGATTATCGGCTGTTCGTATACATTGTGCATCATGGGTTGGCACCCGCAATTGCACGTGTGTACGAACCTTAAGGCTGGGTAAACACCAGTAACCAACCGATAGTGCCATGGATCAGTCGACTGGAAATATCAGATGGTGTGGGGCGGCCCCCCACACGGGCGAGTTCAGTCGCCCGTATCAGACAAACAGGTACTTAGTAAATCACGGCCGATCATGCAGTTCCCTATGGGACCACATGATCAATCTGTCACATGCACTGCTGGATACAGCCACTGTCACTGTGACCAACCGTCATTTGTCCCAGCAGAGCTCTCACTCAAAGCAGATGCTCAGTTGGGACACTGATAGTGTTATATGTATCCAGCCTAAATGGTATTAACCTGCAGATCTGAAATCAGATCCAGGCAATCCTGCCACAATGTGTAATTCAATCTGAACAGCACAATTGGACATCCTGAGACCGGAGATACAGGATCCAGAATAACATGCTAGGTTTATACTTTTTGGTATTTATGGATAAAGGAGAAGAGACTCAAGTCTCTTCTCAAGTCCGGGAGTCTGGGGTGGTGGGTGAGGGAGACTCCCACGAGATGCGGGAGGGGTGGGATACCTGGTATAGTGTTATTTGTTAAGGTTATTTTAATTAAATAGTGATAATAACACTCATACATATGGACCTTTCCTATGTGTAATAGTGCTATATACCCCCACCTAGTTAGTTGCTCCTGAAAACTCAATGCAATCTCCATAAAAATATTAATTTACAATATAATTGAATGAATTTTTTTGGCAGACGTTAAAGGATTTATTGGATATCATATTCACAAACCATGAAAGAGGTCACTGCATTTATTTTCTCATATGGCGCTGGGTCTATTTATTATACAGCACAATATGATTATACAGTTATTATATCCATTACAATCTATAAACCCTATTACACACATACACCGGCCATCAGAACATCTTAAAAGCAGGTTACACACTGTCAGTTTCTTCCTCCTGACCGACCGTTCAGCTGCTTTGGCACTTCTGACCGGTCGGCCAGTAGGAAGGACTGTCGGTTGCAACAAAAGTAGCCGTAGCTGACAGTTAGCCGCGTCCGAGCACGTGGACATTTTTGGACGAACGAACTGTCGGTTTGCAGCTGAAAAACCATGCAATTACTTCAACCCGATCGAACGATACACTTAGCTATCGGTCAATCGGCCCGAAATATTTCATGTTTTGAACCCAGGCTGTGTACACACTGCTCTCACCGAGGTTTCGTTTAGTCTGGTTGAAATTTGGACCACAAGTTTTGTATCAACAAAATTATTTTGCCCAATTTTTCTATTTAAAATCCACAATTGCCCACCACAATTTCGCTATGGACATGGGTCGAAATTTCGTTTGGCTACAATTATTACAGAAATCAATGAAATCGGAATTTGTTTGACTGACAAAAAAAAAATCACAATTTAAATGGCAATGTGTACCAATGAGCAAACGTCTAAGAAAAACAGTAGGACAGCTCCCACTAAACATAAATATTCACATATAAATAACCTGTGTACAAGTTATCCCATCAATGTGTAATATTCTAGGGGAACAATATGGCAGCTCCCACTCATACATGATATAATTTTTTCCATAAGGGTTGTTCTGTCCACATAATAATAAGTACCATCTCAAGGAGAATTCATTTTGGCTAGATAATTGACTGGCAGGCTGTCTTCCTGATGGATTGTCTGGCAAGTGGCCAGTGACTAAAGGCTCATACACACGTTAAGATTTTCCACAGACCTCCGAGCCCCAACCGACCCCCGATCACAACAAACACACTCTAGTCTTGAAAAGGATATTTATATAAAAATTTTCCACGTATTAGCCCTGAAAGAGATTTGTGTATCGGAATCCAAACTTATTATTAATTACAAGGTCTCTTGTAATCGTTATTGAACAGAATATAAAAGAATAAAATAAATAAGAGGAGGAGAGACTTCTGGGTAATTTCATAGTATTATCATAGTACTCCGTAAAGAATTTTATTCATACCCCACAACTGTTCCCTTTTCCCCAGGATTGTAATACTTAGAATGGTCACAGGGTGGGCCGGGCTTAACAGGAACGTGGGCGTGTCCATGACATTTGGGGGCGTATCAGTGATGTTCAGGAGTGTGTCAGTGACAATAGGGGCATGGTAATGATGTTTGGGGGTGGCGCTATTCGTGCCTCCGCCCCGTCCCAGTTTGCCAATTGTAGAAGTTGGGAGGGATGCTGTGGCATTGGAGCAATATTCACTTTGTCATTGACTTGCAGGATGTTGACTACCTGAAACTTTTTACTGTACAACCACTAACCTGCAATGCAGGTTCTGCTGTTTGGATTCCAAAATAAGGATGAATAAGCAATATTTCAAACCGTAGGCCATCACTATTCTAGGAAAACAACACAACAACATTCCAGTGAGAACAGTGAGTCCTGTTTCTGTTGGAATGTCTATTAACAATGAATTAATCCAAATAATTCATCCAGATCTGTTTTGTGCTCTCAAAGAGATGGAGAACTGAGGTTCCAGTAATTCCCCATGTTAATATAAAATAAGAAACTAAATTTTATCTTAAAGGATATTTATATTCACCTTTCCCCCGTTCCATAGCTGCATAGAAACCAAAGTGAAAACCTAAATCACTAAGTCCTCACCCCTGGGTACTTTACCAAACACCTGTTATACTTACTCAAAGTTTCCCTCGGCGCTCCGTTCCACCCCTCTGTCACTGTCAGTCTGTGGTGTAGCCAATGGGAAGACGTTTCATTGCAGAGTGTGTCTTCCCATTGGAAAAGTATGGGAAGATAAAGTAACCAAGGGTGAGGACTTAGCGGTTAGTTCCTGGGTATTATGCAGCTTTGGAAGAAAAGGGGAAATAGGGAAATTGTAGGTGCTGTAGCTCATGTTCTTAGGAAAATTGGTGCATATTCTGGCCATCCATATTATCATTTGGCATCAGCCCAGATAGGCTGTGCATTAGAATGCTCATATTAAAGGTACTGGGTATAAAAAAAAATACAAGTTCACTTTATTGTAACAGTAACTATAGCACAAAATGCTGTATTATACCAGAAAGGGATTTTACCATGGTGGGATGGATGTTCTCCCAACATGGCTTTATATCCTAATATTACGGTACTCTGGAAGAGTTACATTACTTTTTATAATACACAAGTACTTTGTTTTTATCTTCTCTGTCCAGAAACATGTTATTCTCTCTCTTTACAAAGCATCGGTAAGGCCTCATTTTGAATCCTGTGTACAAAAAGGACATCTTTGAAATGTAAAGGGTTCAGAGAAGGGCAACAAAATTAATAAGGGGATTGGGGGAGCTTGAATATGAAGAGAGACTGGATAAGTTACAATTATGTACACTGGAGAAAAGGCGCTTGTGTGGGGATATGATTACTGTGTATAAATACATTAATGGGCCATACAATAAACTGGGGGCATTGTTCACCAATAGAACATGTCTGAGGACACAAGGACATCCCTTAACACTGGAAGAAGTATGGAAAGAGTTTTTGACTTTGAGAAACATAAAATTATGGAGCTTGGATGAGGTTATGGCAGGTTCATTAGATAGTTTTAAAAATTTTGCAGTATTGATACATAAATTTTGCGGTATTGATACATAAATTTGAGTTGATCGATTAATTTTCTCTCCTTCATACTGTTTTTTGCCTTTCTCTGGATCAACTGTTAGGTAGGAAATGTGGGTATTGCTGAGTAGGTTAGACAAGATGGATGTATGCAGTGACATAATTAGGAATCACAGAGTATGATGGGGCCCCTATCCGTGCTTCATTCACAGTGGTTTTCTGGGATGAGGCTATATCTGTCATAGGATAGTTACACCCCTGGATATATGTCTTTATTCAAATACTATACTAAACTAACTCCCAGCATGCCCTGGTTGTATAATGCTAACTCGCAGCATGCCCTGGCTGTATAATGCTAACTCCCAGCATGCACTGGCTGTATAATGCTAACTCCCAGCATGCCCTGGCTGTATAATGCTAACTCTCAGCATGCCATGGCTGTATAATGCTAACTCGCAGCATGCCCTGGCTGTATAATCAGGGCCGCATCTATAATGAGGCTCACTGAGTCATGTGACTCTGGCGGCACTCTGCCAAAGGCGCCAATTTCAAAATAACACACAAAAAGAAAAAAGAATTCACTAACCGGCGCCGCTCCGCTCGCTGGCGGCGGGTAAAGCATGCGCCGCGCGTGCGCGACCGGCGCACGTCTGGCCGGGACAGACAGTCACTGGTGGTCCGTGGTCACGTCAGCGCCGCTGCAGCGTGTGCAGCGTGCGCAGCGCCCGCGCCGCGCTGCCCGCGGCGCGGATTCAGCTCATGTGTGTGGGCAGGGCAGCGTGGCCTATAACCAACCTGAGGAATTGTTTACATACGTGATAGGAAGCTCAAAATCTTAAAATGTTAGCCACGCCCACCGACATAGCCACGCCCACTTTAATTTTCCGGCGGCGCGCTGCGCACGCCGCAGTACGGTCAGAGGCAGCATTCTAAAGTTTGCCTCAGGCAGCAAAAACCCTAGAAGTGCCCCTGTGTATAATGCTAACTCCCAGCATGCCATGGCTGTATAATGCTAACTCCCAGCATGCCCTGGCTGTATAATGCTAACTCGCAGCATGCCCTGGCTGTATAATGCTAACTCCCAGCATGCCATGGCTGTATAATGCTAACTCCCAGCATGCACTGGCTGTATAATGCTAACTCCCAGCATGCCCTGGCTGTATAATGCTAACTCCCAGCATGCCATGGCTGTATAATGCTAACTCCCAGCATGCCATGGCTGTATAATGCTAACTCCCAGCATGCACTGGCTGTATAATGCTAACTCCCAGCATGCCATGGCTGTATAATGCTAACTCCCAGCATGCCCTGGCTGTATAATGCTAACTCCCAGCATGCCCTGGCTGTATAATGCTAACTCCCAGCATGCCCTGGCTGTATAATGCTAACTCCCAGCATGCCCTGGCTGTATAATGCTAACTCCCAGCATGCACTGGCTGTATAATGCTAACTCCCAGCATGCACTGGCTGTATAATGCTGGGAGTTTGCAATCATCTGAGAGAGCGGTAAGTTTGACACCCCTGATCTACAGTCATTTTCTGCAGCAGTTGGTGCTTGTTGTTCATTGTAGAGATATATTGGGGATATAAACCAACTTTGGAAGTTACATTTTATCTGTTTTGCTGCAGAAATGTCATGGTTTCTCCAAATTTAGTTTTAGACCATCAATATCCGCATCAAACCTTTTCTTTTTTGTGGTAAGGAAACCAGGCAGGTTGGATGAGTGACTGGAGATTTCCATTTTTAAACAGACCATTAGCAAACCCATTAAATAAACGTCATGAGGGACATATCTGTTTTACTTTACAGGGATTAAAGATAAAATAAGAAATGTTCAGACCATTCAAGTCAACCAGTCAACTGCTTCTTTAAGAAACTCACACCTTGTCATACCCAAGGAATTATCTAATATGGGTCAAAAACCACTGACCACCTTGTGCACCAACTACTGCCAGGCATCAGCATTAAAGATGACCCACCCATCCAACTGATCAACATACAGAGTATGGGAGGTTGGTTGGGGTGGTGTATGCAGTTGCTACATGTATGCAACATCAATCACATGTATATGGGGGCCTTTAATGTGTTATAATTAATAAAGCCCCATAGATATAGATGGGTTCAAAACTGGGAGGGGTTCACTGTAAATGGAAAAAAGGGAGCAGCCACGCTCAGCATGTGATTTATATAAGCAGTAGGTTGTGTAAAATGTTAACATCAGATGACAGTTGTGCTGTAATAGACAATTAGTAAAAAGGCCAAATAAGTAGGGCTCATGACTTCACAATATTAACAGTTCTCACACCTCTATGTGGCTATGTCAGGATGTCACCACCTACTCAGAGACAAACACAAGCCTTTAAAAGTTGCAGATATGGGTGTATCTGGCTGTAAAAGAGCTTGGTTCTATTTCTGGAACTTGTAACAGCAAATGTTGTTTATAACAGAACTTTGTCTAAAATGCACTTTTACCCCACTAACACCTGGATGAAATCAGTAGCAAAATAAAACGATTGGTTGGTTGTCATCAACATCCTCTCCCACCCATTCACAGTTCAACTAAAGACACAGACCAGATAGAATAAAAGCCAGAGGCAATAAAAGACTCTTCCTATGAGCAATGGGTGTTCCTGGAAGCAGATCTTCAAGCAGTGTTTTACCATGACTTATTCTGTTTCTATGTAATTAACCTGTGGAATGTAAACTCCAATGTATGTTTACATGTTGAACAAAACAATTGGCAAAACATTTGACTTTCGAGATCGACTGTCTGCGAAGTACAATGCTGTTTTGACACCTTACCCTGGGTAGTTCCTATAACACCTCTTAGCCCCAATGCAATCACACCTTGCATTCAGAAGGTCCCTAACACCTGGCTATCATATGCTAATTGGGACTTTCCAGGGTCCATATTTGCCACAGATCCTTGTACTAGTCATTCTGAATTGAGAAAGCCAGTCGGGTGACTAGCGAAACGTAACATTACTAAATTTTAAGTGCAGTTGATCTAACTGAATACAACGGATATAAAATTGACCAAACATAGTATATATTCCCTTTAACCCGACAGAAAATAAAAGATTGGTTAATTGAGACAAGTATAAAGATGGAATATATACCAATATAGAATATATATGCTGCATAGGATGTTTTCAGGAACTATCCCAGTTTGTAGATATATATATATATATGGCTTATTAAATTAGAGGGGCAAAGGTTTGCTATTAAACTGTAGCAACCAATGAGTTGTAAGCTAAGTGCACAAGACCAGTTAAAAGCTAAAATGTGATTGGATGATGCAGATTAATATCACAGGCAGACTTTTGCACATAATAAATAAGCCCCTGACACATTTGAGCATCAAAGTCTTCTGGGGCCCAACTACGAATCCACCTTACACATAATATACCCCACAGACCTCACAGAATTGATAGAAGAATGAGAAGCTTGTTCATAGATGAAGGTACTAGGGATTAGGGAACCTGACAGGTCTCTTTAACTTGACTTGTTCAAGGAACTCTGCCAAACAAATATGAATTTGACCTCAAGTAAGAACATGAAACTTGACGCTGAGGAAGCTCCGGGTACCCTAGATTGGAGCTAAACGTGTTCGTCGTGAGCACCCCCCCTTGCTTGCATCTCCTCTCACCAGACTGGTATAAGTATAACTCGTACTTTGCATTTGCTTTATATCAGTTAAACTATGTCTATACCATGGCAATATGTTTGACCGATGTAAGGGAGCATATTGGTGTTTTTAAATGTTTTTATATTTTGTCCCCAGTGAATGACTATAATAAAGGATGGTATTATTACATATATGTACAGAGTTTTGCAGTCTGTCCTTTTGCTCTCCAGTTTTATTGTTATATCATCCAGACTAGCACTTGTACTACACTGTGTAGTTTATTTACATTCAGTGCCCTGATCACCTCTTTTTCTTTCCATGAAACTTGCAATGACTTCACAAATCAAAGTAGGTAAACAAGGTCAAATAGTTATTTCTTTAAACACTGAAACAATAGGATAATATTCTAATAAGTTTTGTCCAATTACATCATGTTTTACTGTTTCATGCCATCCAATTTTAAACGACAACTGTATATGTGAACTGTCACTGATGTTTAACGTGGCGTACAAGCCAGTCATCGACTTTGCCTGTTCCTTTACAGGAATGCTTAAACACAATTGGATTCATAGGAACTCAGCAGATTCCAAGGGCCAGGTGCGGTATTGCTAAATGGCGGCTATAATGTTTGTAAATTTTTCAACCATGATCATACATTTACCATCGCGGTCATACAATTACGATTGCGCATTTATAATTATGATTGTAATTGTACGATCGCCTATACAAAACCTGTGCAGTAGTTTACTACCTCATATCTGTTGTATTCAATTAGATCAACTGGACTTGAAATGTAGTTCTTGAAGACGTTTCGCTAGTCATCCGACTGGCTTTCTCAATTCAGAATGACTTGTACAAGAATCTGTGGCAATTATGTACCCTGGAAAATCCCAATTAGCATATCACAGCCAGGGTTAAGGGTGTGATTAGATAGTGGCTAAGAGGTTATAGGAACGCCCAGAGTAAGGTGTTAAAACAGCATTGTACATGGCAGACAGTTGGTGTCGAACCCCCCCACCTCTATTTAGGCTTGGTTTCTTTATTTTCACATAAATGGCCTCCTTAACACCTCTCTTGAACCAGTCACGTTCCTTCGCCAGTATGTTAACATTACAATCTTTAAAGGTAATGGTAAACTGGAAGTAGAGGTTTACAGAAAACCAACACACACAGATCAGTATTTGATGTTTGACTCCCACCACCCTTTAGATCACAAGCTGGGGGTCATCAGAACCCTGCAACACAGAGCCGAGAACATCCCCACTAGCACAGAGGCAAAGGCTAAAGAAATGAAACATCTCAGAGGAGCCCTTAAAACTTGTGGATATCCAGACTGGGCCTTTGTCAAAAGAAGTAGAAGGAAAGAAAAGAACACGAATACCAACAGTGAAGGGGAAAAGCAAGACAGGAGGAAGAACATGGTCATCCCATATGTAGCAGGGGTCTCCGAGAAATTAAGAAGAATTTTCAAAAAACATCGTATCCCTGTCTGCTTTAAACCGAACAACACACTGAGGCAGCAATTGGTACATCCGAAAGACCCAATACCAAAACACAAGAAAAGCGACATCATATATGCAGGGCAGGGCCAGGTGAAGAAAGGGGAATGCTCTGATTTGTATGTGGGGGAGACCAAACAGCAACTGCATCAACGTCTGGCCCAGCACAGAAGAGCCAATTCCTCGGGTCAGGACTCAGCCGTGTATCTGCATCTTAAGGATAAAGGACATACCTTTAAAGATTGTAATGTTAACATACTGGCGAAGGAACAAGTGACTGGTTCAAGAGAGGTGTTAAGGAGGCCATTTATGTGAAAAATAAGAAACCAAGCCTAAATAGAGGTGGGGGGGTTTGAACCAACTGTCTGCCATGTACAATGCTGTTTTAACACCTTACTCTGGGCGTTCCTATAACACCCACTATCTAATCACGCCCTTAACACCTGGCTGTGATATGCTAATTGGGATTTTCCAGGGTACATAATTGCCACAGATTCTTGTACAAGTCATTCTGAATTGAGAAAGCCAGTCGGATGACTAGCGAAACGTCTTCAAGAACTACATTTCAAGTCCAGTTGATCTAATTGAATACAACAGATATACAATGACCTGGATGAATGAGAACCTTCACAAGCATTTTACTACCTCATGTTAACTTATGGATGAACGGTTGTCAATGTAATTTACAGCTGCACTTTTACAATAACTTCAGATACCACATGTTAATGAATACGGCCCCAAAAATGAAGCAGAGTTCAATATTTTTCAATCATTATCATGTCATGTGTTAACCACGCTCATATAGTAGTACAGGGAACAAGTGTGCCAATGGTCACTATACAATTAATTATAATTGTGGTGCTGTCATTTATAACTCAAACAGGGAGATTCAATATCTGTTGTATTCAATTAGATCAACTGGACTTGAAATGTCGATTCTGAAGACGTTTCGCATAGTCATCCGACTGGCTTTCTCAATTCAGAATGACTTGTACAAGAATCTGTGGCAATTATGTACCCTGGAAAATCCCAATTAGCTAATCACAGCCAAGTATTAAGGTGTGATAGATAGTGGCTAAGAGGTGTTATAGAACGCCCAGAGTAAGGTGTTTAAGGTGTTACTCTGGGCGTTCCTATAACACCTCTTAGCCACTATCTAATCACACCCTTAACACTTGGCTGTGATATGCAATTGGGAATTTCCAGGGTAATAATGCCACAGATTCTTGTACAAGTCATTCTGAATTGAGAAAGCCAGTCGGATGACTAGCGAAACGTCTTCAAGAACATACATTTCAAGTCCAGTTGATCTAATTGAATACAACAGATATACCATGACCTGGATGAATGAGAACCTTCACAAGCAGGGAGATTCAATAAAAGTTCTTATCGTTTAAAATGGTGCTAATTTTGCCCCAATCAATCAGATCTATCTAACATTTGAAAGCTAACATCTGATTGGTTGGGGCAAAATTAGCACCATTTTAAATGATAAAATTTTTTATTAAATATTCCTGTATATCGGCAGTACTATGAAATCACAATCTTGGATTAAAATCCTAGCGCTGGCACACAGGACAGTATATGGCCAATGAAGACATTTTGGTTAGAATTGATGAAATTTACCACAGTTCCATAATTTTCAACATCTATTAGGCAAGGTGATTCAATAAAGTTCTTATAGTACAAATGGTGCCCCAACCAATCAGATTTTATTAAAAATTTGAATGCCAACATCGATTGGTTGGGGCAAAGTTAGTACCATTTTTGACGATTAGAACTTTTATTGGATCTCCCTGAAAGTTGATTGAAAACAGTAATCGGACATTTGGTAAATTTCTAACGATAAGAACTTTTATTACATCTCCCTGCATGTGTTCAATAGACTGCTCAATAGAGATGGAATCCGGGTCTGACACGAGCCCGGATCCAACACAAAACTCCTCAGTTCCGAAATCCGAAAGATCCATCCGAATCCGGGCGTGTTGTCTGGATTTCAGGATTTCGGCGTGCATTTTCGATAATTTTTGAATGTACGGAGCTATTTTTGATCATTTCTAAAACAGCATCAAATGTTTGAAAATAGTCAATAATAGGATCGGAAAGTCGAAAATTATCGAAAATTCGCTCCGGTTTCAGGTTTTTGGATCTTGGGGATTTTCCCTAGATTCGGGAATCTGAAAACAGAACGAAACTAGTGATTTTCGGCAATCTCTTCTGCTAAATAGGTAAGGCTTTTTTTTTATTCTTGACCAGTCAGTATATTGTTTGGTGAATTTGTTGATCTGGACAAAATTCTGCCTGGGTGTATCAATATATTGTGCACCATATATATTCCTGCCCTATAATACTTATCCAACACTGAAACTAAAAGCAGAGAGTTCTGCGAATTGTTAAAAGTAAGCAAATGAAATCCTCATAAAGCCAGACAAATAAAAAACATTAAAATCGTAAAAAAGAAAACACACTCACGCACATAACAAATAAAATATTTTGTTTGCAATAAAAATAATATTAACATTTGAAAGCTAACATCTGATTGGTTGGGGCAATATTAGCACCATTTTTGGTGCCATCTTGGAAAGATCAGTCAGGAAATGAGCATTTATTGTCATATTTTACCATAATATCCACTGTATATTTACTGCATGTAGATGTAAAAATATAAAATCATGCGAATGTGGCAAAGAGCTCCATAATAACCATACAAGGCTAGGCGCCAGTAAATCACACAGGGTGCTATTTATCCTAAGGCCTGAGTTGGGAATACTATTTTATAGTAATATAAACGTACCTTCTGTATTAATACGTATTGGATTCCCATTTACATTCCCGTTATCTGAGATACATACCCAGGGTGAAAGGGGGCAGCATTCTGTCAATAATACGCATAAACACGTTAAAGGCGTGTTAACGGCAAAACATCGAAGTTGCCGACTAAGGACTAAGGCCCCGGCGCTAAACACAAAAAAAGTGCCGTGCGTTTTTTCTAAAATGCAAGATTAAAAAAATGGCATGGCCAGTTAATTTGTGTCCCCTCTTTCATGGGCTTCCATAGACTTGATCATGCGTGATTTTGACAGAAACAGACAAGAAATAGTAGTGGCATGCAGTGAATCGCATCGCACTTGTGTGGCCTACCTCTCACTAATTACATTAGAATTAACATGTCACTGAGAATCGCAAAGGGAAAGCAAAAATTCGCAAGGCGGATCAACTAACGACCCCCGACCGAGTGCATATACACATGGGCGATTCTCAGCCAAAACGGACGTTTTTCGGGTGTGCCGCGTCTGCTGTCGTGGCTCACTCGAAAATCGAGCATGTGTACGAGGCTTAACACAAACAAGACTTCTATTATAAACGTATCAGCCACAAAATCTTTACAATGCATCTGTTATTATTTTTAATTAAAAAGTTAATGTCCACCCCTTTATATCTGTGTGTGAATCAAATTGTAAAGAATAATTCTAGTTATAAACTAGCCGGGGAGATTAGCTCGGTACATAAGAGGAACAGCTGCTATTCTGTCTTCCAGGAACCCGCACAACATGTACTTTAATCACTAGAAGTGCAGGCAGAGACATCAAAACCTTCCTGACCCATATACGATTACAGACAAATAATACATTCAGTTAAAAGTGGTTTTTATTCACAGCTATAATTCTGCTTAGTTAATCCCGACAGGTTTATAGACAATAACAAACGATATGAGAAATCTAATAGAATGTTAAACAGTAAATGTCTGATGCTTATAGACGCACAAAAGATCCGTTTTGTCTCCTCTCATTGTTTACTGGAATAACTAGTCATTAAACATTCTAGAACAGTGGTGGTGAACCTATGGCATGTGTGCCAGAAGTGGAGCTCACCAGAGTCCACAAGGTAAAGAGACATGGCTTTTCTGGTAAAAAGAGAGGTCAAAACCTCTAGCACACCTAGGCTGGCAATTGCCAATATTCAGTAGTAGAGATGGGCAAACTATATATAAAGTTCGGTCCGTTTTTGAACTTTCGAACCTCAGTAAAAGTTCGAAAGTTCGAATTCGGACCCATTAAAGGAACTGTAAACTTAAAAAAATAAGTGTTTGCCAATCGTTTCTGTTATTCACAGGGAGGTGAGAACGCTTATTCTCACCTCCCTGTGAATAATAGTTTGCTCAGGGGACACAGCTGAACTTACCTTACCTGGCGCTCCACTGGCAGGTCCTTCTGAACTGACAGCCGCGCTGTCCTGCTCTCCCGATCGTGCGCCTATCTTATCTAGATGAAAAAGATCAAAAGCAAGATCCTGCACACCTTTACCATAAATCGAGCACTGGATAAGTGCTGGGTGCAACCAGTGCTGTGGCCAACAGTTCAACAAGGAATATCGAAAGATACTGGGCACACCAGTCTTAATAACAAGCTATTTATTATGTAACGTTTCGGTGCAGTAGTGGCACCTTCAACTAAGTCTTAGGAAGGTGCCACTACTGCACCGAAACGTTTACTATAATAAATAGCTTGTTATTAAGACTGGTGTGCCCAGTATCTTTCTATCTTATCTAGATAGGCGCGTGGTCGGGAGACAGGGGCAGCGCGGCTGTCAGATCAGAAGGAGTAAGTGGAGCACCAGGTAAGGTAAGTTCGGCTGTGTCCCCTGAGCAAACTATTATTCACAGGGAGGTGAGAATAAGCGTTCTCACCTCCCTGTGAATAATAGAAACGATTGGCAAACACTTATTTTTTTAGGTTTACAGTTCCTTTAAAGTCAATGGGGGGGTGATAGTTCAAAAAGTCTGGGTGATTTACAGCTAAACTAACAATGGTAACTTACTGTAAATGGCTGTGGCACCTGGGAAATGGTCTGAGGAACATGTCACTATCACCAAAACTTGTTCTAAAACACGAGCGGGCAATTGTCAAGTTTTGTGCAAGCTACATTCGAGGGTTACGGCCAATTCGAGGGTTACCGAACAATACATTCGAGGGTTAGTGAAAATAGAACCATAAATTCGAGGGTTACCAAAATCAAACAATACTTTCGAGGGTTAGCGAACGATCCGTACATTCGAGGGTTGGCAAAAATGATCCATACATTCGAGGGTTACCAAAAACGAACAATACTTTCTATGGTTAGCGAACGGCCCGTAAATTTGATAATTGATGAATTTACCATAAATTATCAGAAATACAGCCGCGAGTCCGGAAAAAACAAACTAGTTCCAATAGTTCGAGTTTGTCCGAACTCATAAAGTTTGGCTAGAACTTGGGTTCGAGTTCGGTTTTGGGTCCATCTCTATTCAGTAGGTGCCATCCTCCACCCCCTGCCCTGGGGTTGATAGAATCCAACCTCAAATCAAAGAGGTGCACACTACACCAGTGTATCAACATGTATTGTGCAAACAACATTCAATGTTAATCTATAATCAATTCTATATACTGTATCTGTCTGTGTCTATCTGAGTTGTTTTTTTATACAATCAAACCTCAGTATTAATGTTGGCGCTTTGCAATATATAAGTGGGTTTCGGGTTGCAGTTTGGGCGTGAGATTCAGTAAAAATTCTTATTGTTAAAAATGGTGCTAATTTTGCCCCAACCAATCAGATGTTAGCTTTCAAATCTGATTGGTTGGGGAAAAATGAGCATTTTTAACGATAATAGCTGTTATTGAATCTCTGTGAAGATCTTCTGTCTCTAAAAGGTTCGCCACTGTTCTAGAACATTGTAATCTCTCCATTTGGAATGTTTAATGATTGTTTCAAACAAATAATGATCATTGACAGAAACATTCAGGCATAAGGGCTGATACACATGGGCAGAAAGTTTGTATCTGATCGATCTCTGATCCAATAATTTTATCAGATTATCTGGAGGCAGCAACTAAGTGGTTTTGGGTCAAAATCGGTCGTCTTAGACAGTCGGACATGTTGGTAAATCATGGCTGAGCGTGTAGATTTCTACACCTGAAATATTTGCACAGGCCAAATTATTCCCTATTCCCTTCAACCAACAGGTTCCTAGGTCTTGACCTGATTAGCCAATCAGGTGTATAAACTCTGTCCCTATACTGCAGTAGGTAATTTACCCAATACCCAATGAGAAGTAATTATTGTGCATTGTGCAGAGACGTCGAGTCCTATCAAGATTAAAATTCCATTCCGAAAGGACATCATTAGATTAGACTGTAATCTCTGAATTGAGTAAATAATTGTAAAGCGCTGCGTTATAAAGAAATAAAATACATACATATATACATTACTGGCTCATGACTTCTTACATTATCAGCACTGCCTATAGTTTGTACACATATTTATTACACTAGACATGCAAATGACTGCACATGTATTTCTCTATACTCTGTTACCTAACATCAATGGGAGGCTATAATTAATAATATACATCAGTAATAGACTGGGGATCCCCCATCATGCTCTGGCACAGCCACATGTAGTGTCCCCAGGCTGCTACCCATGATGTTACAGACAGGTATAGAGTATGGATTGACAGGTAACATCCTCTTACTAACACATTGTAAATAAATATCAGGTATGGTGTCGCGTGGGATGGTCGGCAAAGTAAAACTCCCCTCTATTGTATCACTAAGGAAAGCTGTTGTTCTCTCATTGAAGGACATTATATTTCCTGGTACATTTCCTTTATATTACCTGCCTGGCGCTTTAATAGAATAAAGTAGAAAAGGCAAAGAAATAGATTCTTACAAAGTTGGCGAGAACTTGTCTCTTGGTGATCTTCACTTCATTCCTTCGGGGGGCGCCGAGTCCTCCAAATGGACTGAGGCTGAGCAGGAGTAGTAGAGACAGGGTACAGGAGACTGGTAGGCAGATGACAGGTCCAGGGATCCCCATGGGTTCAGAATGCAGTTGGCTTCATTTTGAGGTCTTTGACTTATCCCACCTGGGATCCAAGCGCAGGCTCCACGACCCTTGTACACAGGAACATACTGGCAGTTACCTTCATACACTGCATAGGCATTTGCTTGCTTGTCACATGCACCCAGACAGACCTGCTGCTCTCTCCCTAGTTGTTCGCAGTCGTCAGATCTCAGTTCCTCCTCCTTCCCCCACCCACTCTCTAGGCTGTCAGTTTCCTGGCAGCCTCTCCCAGATTTACCTGCCAGTTCATGGGCAACGCCTCCACCTCAGGAGCTGGCAAAGAAAGGGCACAGAGAGGTGCAGCGCCATGTCAGGATTGTACTAATCAGGGATCAGCCTGAAAGAAAAAATAAATGACAACATCTTGTAACAAAAACAGCCACACCGACAATGTTTAAAGGTTTAAAGTAAACAACTTTATTTTGTGGGCAATAGGGTGGTAATTGAGCCTTAAACTTTACAAAATCTCTTTTTAGCAGCATCCAATGAGACATGAGCATCCACCTACAAAGTAAAATGTCTCGAAATATCTGTAAAATATTAAGATCTTGATTTTCATTCTCCAGTGACATGGCCGGTGACAAACAGCCGGTCCGCACAATAATTGTAATCGTATAGGCGTTCAGATGGGCCTCATTGGTGGTCCGGCCCAGCAGATCAACGAACGTGTCGATGCCCAACCGAGCCACTATAAATGTGCAATTATTGTGCGGTGCGGTCATTTTAGAGCTTTAATGAGGCTTTAATGAGGCTTTAATGAGGCTTTTACGTCCCAATAGAAAAACACGTTGATTTTCGTGTTAAAAAAGATGCGCAAAAATGAACGCGAAAGTTATTGCATAGTTGCGTTGCGCTATTTACAAACAGATATAGAGATGGTGCCGACCCTAGTTAACTTGATAATACATTTGATAACGTAAATTTTACATTAATTTAGGAAACATAAAATTTCCTTGCATCTCCCCCTTGGGGTCTTGTAGACTATTAGACTTATCATTTGAATTCTACTTTAAAGGATAAACAGAGGTCAGATGTCATTAATGGCGCTCTGCACAATGTAAAGAGGAAAAAAGAAAATATTACAGTTGGAGCAAAATATACCCCTTAGGGTGAAGACCCACTACTAGGCCTTCTTTTCCGGTGCGGTAGTGCACAACGTTGTGTAATGGGGGTGCATGCAGATCGCAGCACAACGCAGGCTAGTGCACCTAGGAGCCGATGCTATACAGGTTTTTTTTGCCTGAAATTAGATCGGGTTAACATCAATTTTAAACTACATTTCCAGTGGCTGCGTAGACAACAATTTTCCGCTAATCTTAACGCCATTCCTACATTGGTGTACGAACCCGATGCAGAACAGAAAAAGTTACTTACCCTAATGGGATCCCGTGATGCAGTAAGTCTCACGAAAGGTAAAATTAAACTTTTTCTGTTCTGCATCTGCCCGCTAGTGTGGCCAGACCAATTGCCCAACACAAGATCAGACCGCGTCTTAAAACGTATTGGTGTGGCCAAGCCCTTACTGTGAAATATATAATTTAATTGCCTCTGTTTTATTAGAACACTGGACACGTTTAGCCGATATTACTCTCAATCTATAAGCTTTGTTTACCCAATCAAAATATGGGAGTGTATTTGTTGCAGCATTAGAAGGACCAGGAGTTATTATAATCACAGATGAAAATAAATAATATACAAGAACCTCAATTAATTTCTAATTTTGGAAGTCATTATAATTGTTAGTTAGTAAGTATCACAGGAGAATCCTCCCAGTCCTTATTAACAGTTTACATTTCAAGATGTGTTGCATGTAGCAGGTAACCTGACCTATTACAGGACGTCACTTTAATTGGAAACTATCACAAGCATTGTCTCATTTATAAATCTGATCTGCAGGATGTTTGAAACAACCAACTCACCTTGAAAACATTCATATACAAAGTCCTCTTTGCTGCAGGATGCATGCAGTGCTTGGGAACTCGGTGTAAAGAAGGTACAAGGGTGCAATACAGCCAATCAAAGGAGGAAGACCTCCCAACCTTTAAATACTCGCATACTGAGCACTGGAGAAAGGTGACATTTTCGGGCCAACGAGGAACCAAAAAACTTACGTGTTACCTAACTGTGATCCCAGAATGCTTTAAACTCCTTACTGCATCACGGGATCCCAGTCAGGTAAAGGTGTTAAGATTAGCACAAGATTGTTGTGCAAATCTTAACATAGCCTTTTACTACATAGGCTACGTAACGTTATTTCCAAAAACGTTAGCAAAGGTGCGGACATCGTGAAATTAGTGCAAAACTCGTGCTAACCCGTACATCGAGTAGCATGGGTTTTGTACTAATTCAACCCCAAAATGGGCGATATATCATTGGCTTGTTTGTGTTTTAGTAGCAGGGCTTTCACCTCCTGTTTTGTTATTGTTATCAGAATGTAAATCTTCCTCATTGTAGTGCAGATTTAAAGTTTTTAGTGAAGTACACTCCAGCACACCTCAATGGCACGGTCTTTGGTCAGTAGGTGCAATCCTCCCAGCCCTCCACCTCAAGGGCCACAGCAATATGGCAAATGCAAAAAAGTTGGAGGAGCACACTACTTCGTTTTCAGTGTTTATTTCAGCAAAAAGACATACAAATGTTGCATTTGCCATAGTGCAGATTTAACCAGTGCTGACAATACAGTAAATGTGTCATACCTGATACTGTTCGATTGAAGATGGTTAAACCAGGAGAGAAACCAATTGTACCTAAAAATAGAGAACTAGCCATTGACAAACCTGAATTTCCAGTTAAAACTGATCCAATAGCAGGCACCATTTTTAAAGAGCATCTATAGTGCACAAACAACTTCTTTATATATAAATTATATTCCCCAAGTAGGTATAGTAAATGTGTAATGTACTGGGGAGTTGTATGGTGTAATGCGGTGTAATGTACTGGCGGTGTAATGTACTGGGGAGCTGTATGGTGTAATGCAGGGTGTAGTTAAATGTGTAATGTACTGGGGAGCTGTATGGTGTAATGCAGGGTGTAGTTAAATGTGTAATGTACTGGGGAGCTGTATGGTGTAATGTGGGGTGTAGTTAAATGTGTAATGTACTGGGGAGCTGTGTGGTGTAATGCAGGGTGTAGTTAAATGTGTAATGTACTGGGGAGCTGTATGGTGTAATGCGGGGTGTAGTTAAATGTGTAATGTACTGGGGAGCTGTATGGTGTAATGCGGGATGAAGTTAAATTTGTATCTTGCTGTTATATGCTGATTGGGACAGGTTACAGGGTATTTATTGCTATTAGATTATTGTACAAATTTAAATTGAGAAAGCAAAAAGAACTTAACTTTAAATCCAGTTAATCTAAAGTTATACCACTAATAAAAACCTTATCTCTATTTCAAAAAAAGTTCTTCTTCCTCGCCTAATGGCTATCTTACTCCTATATTCACAACTATGTGGACATCATGTGTTACAATTCTTCTATGCTTGTTCTTCTGTGTCTGGACCAGTTACTGAACATCATCCCTACTAGAGATGGCTGAACTTTCGAAAACGTCAATGGGAGTCAAATAGCTTAAAAAGTTCAAATGAAATACAATTAAAATATCAATGGTAACTTAATGTAAATGGCTGTGGGACCTGGGAAATGGTCTGGGGAACATGTTCGAATATCCAGGACTTTTGAAAAATCGATTTTACTCTCATGAGCGCTACTTTCGAGCTCTCGCGTTCGAACATTCGATAATTATCCCATAAACGATTTGCAGATTCAATAATTATTCCATAAATGATTCGCAGATTAAAGGGTTACCGAACGTTTCGAGGTTTACCGGACTAGTCAAGGGCTATCGAACTGTCCATCGACTGCATCATGGAATGTACCTTCATATATATCACTGGCATATTCGTTAATTCGATATTTACTCGCGTATTGGTATATAGACATTTTACACAACCTTGTAGAAGGTTGCAATAGTTCATGTGGGTTGTGATTAGAGGAGGTATGACAAAGGATTGAGAAGCAATTATTGCAAATATTAAAGAACATGAAAGAAATTTGCTTTAGATTAGTGAACAAGATGAATCATATTTATCCCAAGGCAGGATGTTTGTTCAAGTTCTGTTTAATTTGCGGCAACAGTTGTTTTAAAATTCAAGTCTGGACAAGGAGACCTGTAGAGATGTTACTCCATAAGGTACCTTTATTGTTTGCATTCCCCTATTGATGTGATTATGAGGTAAGTGAATGTACATTTCTTTTTTTGTAACATATATTTTATTGATTTTGAATGTACAGTATACTATAAAGAAAATACATAATATACATAATATAACAAATATAATATTGTTTTACAATATCTTGTGATACATTTAGAGAAAAGATAAATTTTTAGGGGTAAGTAAAAGCGCTTGTTAACACATATAATGGTTTTCTGTCAAATATTTGTCCATTTTTACATGGATCTTTCATCCGTATACCAGTATTCCCAATTTCTGTAGAACTTAACAAACCCCTGTGAGCAAGCAAATATTTTTTCATATAATGCATTGTTGGTTAAGATGTTTTGTAGCTCTTTTAAATTTGGTGTTTTATTTGTCAACCAATATTTTATTATATATTTTATTATTATATTGAGAATTACTGGTATTAATGCATATAGATCTGGTTGATACAGGGATACTTCCCGATTGCCATTTGGAGTCAGGAAGGATTCCCCCCCTTTTTTAGCTGTTTTTTTTTTTTGCCTTCCTCTGGATCAACTGTTAGGTAGGGTTAAAAAAAATAATAGGTGAATAGGTTGGACTTGATGGACGTATGTCTTTATTCAACCTTAATTACTATGTTACTAAGGGGGGTAAAGGGCTAAAGGGCTGAAGTGAGTCTTCATAATGGTAAATATGTGGTATATAATGCATTTCTGGTTATCCGGGTAAACGTTTAGTCCAATGTTTAGTAATGCTAGTGCAGCGTTAATTTTGGTTTTGGTTTTAAATGGTTGTTGATAAAATATTCTATTTTAAACCACATCTTTTTGATTTTAGGGCAATGCCACCATATATGAAGAAAAGAACCTTGTTGATGACATCCAGCAGAGTGGTGAGTATGTTTCGAACCATTTAGATATTTGTAGTGGGTTTCTGTAGTATCTGTATGTTACCTTTCTGTTAATTTCCCAGTGAGTTATGCATTTAGTTAGTTTGAAAGTTAGTTCTTCAGCTTCTGTCCACTGTTCTGGAGTTATATCGATTTGTAAGTCTTTGGACCATTTGTTGTGGTTGTTATAGTATTTCAATTTATTTTTGCCATTTAAGTGTGTATATATTTTTGATATCGCTTTTCTTTTTGTGTCTGTAGTGGTGATTAGATCAATTGAGTTCTTCTGATCTTGTTCTCTGGGTGTTTTGACTTTTGTTTTGGCTATTAGGAAGCTTTTTATTTGATTGTATCTTAAGAATTCTTTGTTGCCGAGTAGGTATTTTTAAATTAGTTGGTTGAAAGGTATAATTGCTTCTCTTTCATATATATTGTATATGAAATTGATATTGTGGTCTGTCCATATTTTTGTGTTTAGGTTTGTTATAGATAGTTGTAGGGATTGAATTGGTAAGTGTTGTATGAGTTCTGGTAGAAGATTATCAGGGAGATTCAATAAAAGTTCTTATCGTTTAAAATGGTGCTAATTTTGCCCCAACCAATCAGATCTTATTTAACATTTGTAAGCTTACATCTGATTGGTTGGGGCAAAATTAGCACCAACGATAAGAGCTTTTATTGAATAACCCTGTATGTGTTTTTATCACTGTTTCCATATTTGTAGTGATGTATGTGTTGTTAATAGGAGGTTTTATGGTGTTTGACCTCCCATAGCTATTGATCCTAATATACTAGGAAGTGGTATATTTAGGGAGTGTAATTCTCTGTGCCCAGGGTTTTTCAGCATAAGATGGTGTCCACCCAAGTGAACGTATATTTCATGTGAATGTACAATATAATCTACAGTTGCCAACATTCCAAAAATATTTTTTGCATATAAATAGTGTATATTGGGAATAATTGGATTTCACACCCTCACTCGCTGTCAATGAAAACAGAAGAGTTTCTAAAGAGCTCTATCATTGGTCTACACTTGCAGACAGTAAATAAATTAAAGGGGATCTAAAGTCTCCAGTCAACATTGCCCCAATAGCCCCAGTTTATTTTTTAGCTAGCACGAATGTTAGAAACATAATAATAACAATTATGTAAAAAAGTCCAGGAGAACAAACATGCAAAAATAAAAGTCCAGGAAAACGAACCTGCAAACTCATGTACTCTGTTTTGCTAAAAGCAGAGCATTATACCAGTCAGTACATGTAGAATCTTTATATTTTCCTACAAACATAATGGAAACAAACAGAAAAAAGCAGTATAGTCAGTTGACAATTTTGTATTGTTTAAAGGAGAACTAAAGTCCCTAGACAACATTGTCCCAATAGACAGAGCACATTCAGAAACACACAACGAGCTGTGTCTCATCTCTCCCTTTGCTGTGGATGCTGGTTGATTTATGAAAATAACCTGTGAATACAAGGGGTCAGCTCCCATAATTCACCTTATCTTGGGAACACCCCGCTAAGTGTGCGCAGTACACATTTACAGGAAACTGCAGTCTTGCTTCCTGGAAGCTAATAGCCAATCATGTTACAGCTCAGAGATCCCTCCCTCTGACACAGAACACAGATTTCAGTGCAGTTTTTTTGTAAACACTTTACAAATGCTCCTGTCCCTAACAATGATAAATTCCTTTGCTTTTCATGCAAAAAAGAAAAGTAATCTTTACAGTGTATGTCTTTGCTAGCATGGATTAAAGAAACAGAACGTTTAACATTTCAGCATGTCTTTGTAAAAACAAAGCTTTCTACCACTATGCCACAATGGCTAATAATTATTGCTAGACACATAATAAAAACAAAAATAAAGTGAGCATGGGGAATTGAACCTGTGCCCCAATAGTCTATTTTTTTACTAACCCAGCACTTTAGAAGAATGCACCACCAGTGAAGTTGTAATAGATAGATGTACATTTCAGTAAATGTCACTGTTACTATTTTGTATTGCTACTGGAAGACTGTGAGAAATTCACGCTGGTTGGTAAATAAATAACAGAGCTGCTATATATAAAGTTTGTACATATGTAGAAACTTTATATTTTCTAGAAACATGGAAACAAACAAACAAACAAAAAAAGCAATAAACTCAGTCAGTAAAGTGTGTTATATTGTTTCAAAAGTAACTCAGGGCTTTAGAACTTGTGACTTCTTGGTGTGTTTGTTCCTAAAAACACTGCATTTACATGGTGCACCACTAGCAACTCAACTGTGATCACAGGTACATTTAGAAACTTTATCTTTTGCTAGAAAGAGAAGATAGAAACTTTGTGCATAGAGACAGTGAATCCTGGGGTCAAGGGGCGTGGCTCTTTGAAGCCAACATGGGATGTGAGTTGTACTGGCAACAACATGGAAGCCTCCTTTGTTACAGAATCTATTACTTATATCTACTAAATGCAAATAACAAGAGAAGAATCTTTCAATGTATAGGTATTCTGGGGAGAAAACCTTTCACATTAGGAATAAAAAAAATTTAGTTTAGTTCTCCTTTAAGAAGTATGCCAGTGGTGTGGACACATTTGTATAAATTAGAAAATACTCAGTGGGTGTGGCCAATAGATGCACATGCTCACAAGGCTCTTTGAAGACTACATGGGCTGTGAGTTGTACAGGCAACAACTTGAAAACCTTCTTAGTTACAGAATCTATTACATCTACTAAATGCAACTTACTGGAGAAAAATCTTACAATGTACAGGTGTTCTGGGTATAAAGGTTACACATTAGTATTTTAAAAATGTAAGTTTAGTTCCCCTATAATTTACATTCCCTCACAACAGCTGATTGCAAAATGAATGGACCAGGAGACAGAACATTGCGGGAATGTTGTAAGGTAAGATAATATATCAGACATTACATAGATTTGACGATCTAACATCAAAACTATCATATGGCCAGCATAAAAGTTGGGACTTCTGGAAATGTTGGCAAGTAACTGTGGTCTCCAAACAAGTTATAGTCAAATAAAAAGCCTTCCGCTGTACCTTCATAATGAACCATAAAGTTATTACTAGGAAGGATCAGAAATATAAAATCCTGAACACTTTCTGTTTTCAGCATTTTGTAGCATGGGACCAGATTATTGTCATGTGATCAGTCTTTGCCTGCATTAATAGGCCGCCTGTCAAATTATTTTAAATGTCTATGCCGGTGCTTTTGGTCTTTTCCAGCCTTATGTCTTAGGTGAGAATGCTGGGCGAGGATTTTCACTCTGCTTTATGGAAGCAGTGACCCCTTCCCAAGCTACTGGAAGCAGGATATATGAAAATTCTCCGCAGTATAATTTCTCACAGGATGCATTCAGAGATGTGATCCAGGGCTCAATTTAAAGAAAAAATTGCAGGCTGTTATTTAACCCTAACTTGTTTGGCGACCACATTTGCCTTTAAATAGTTCCCCAGGAAATTAAACTGCAGGGTTAATAATCACAAAGCCTTTTAATGTCAGAACAAACAGTTACAATACATGTTTATACCGAAGACCCTATGTTACACTACATTACAGACTGTGTCCAGGCCTGTGGATACTTTAAGATACATTTTCCCTTTTTCAGCAAACAACAGAATTGTTTCTGCTCTGAAGTTTTGTGAGTTTCTAATC
Organism: Hymenochirus boettgeri; assembly: GCA_019447015.1. Lineage (NCBI taxonomy): Eukaryota > Metazoa > Chordata > Amphibia > Anura > Pipidae > Hymenochirus > Hymenochirus boettgeri. The sequence goes on from CM033472.1 coordinate 247,657,275, forward strand.
TGGGTCATGTCTTCATGTGGGGAAAACACAAATTTCCACCTTGTCCTAGTTACTCTGTTCAGATCTCAATGTGCATGGGTTAGCATTAAACCATGTGACCGCAGTTAAACTGGTAAATGAAAAGGGGGACACCTCCGTCTTTTTTATAATCACACGCTGATGTTCAACATGCACAGAGATGTTAGCAAACTTCTATTCCCAGCATTCCCTGGCTGCGCTCGGTAGAGCAGCTGCTCGGGAACATAAAAAGAACACAGCAGCCGCAGTGGAGAGACCGTAAGTGGCGGTGGATCGCGGAGATTGTAAGTATAAAATCTCTTGCTGGAAGCAGAAATATTGATTATAAAGAAAACGAAGTCCAGATTTTCGGGGGGTTTTGGACTACAAAGTGATTTTTGTCCAGAGGGGTGGACAGTTACTTTAAAGGACATGTACACTGTAATGACAAGGTTATCTTACTGGATAGTTGTGCCTTTAGATATAAAGGTGGTGTATTTTTTTCCCTACTGCCCTTCCAGACCCTACTTTTGTGCTTGAATCTTGCTGGCCTTTCTCCTCCACTGTATTCACCTTCTTAGCACTGCCCCCTTGAGATCTCCAAATCTCAAACACCCAGTTGGTCAGAGAATAGTGTGGCTGTGTGATAAGCGCTCGTGATGTCAATGCGCGTGTGCCCCAGTGACGTTGCTGCAAGTGTGCACCATGCCGTATATATAATATGCCCTCATGTCCACACCCCATCCTTTTTTTTAAACTAACAGCTGCCTATCTAGTGGAACACATGGGAACACAGTGAGCAAAGTTTTCAGTTTGCTTCATGGTAGGTGCGCCCCTGCATACAGACAAACACACACATGCAGACACACTCAGATATGCACATCACGCACGCATAGACACAAATGCACGCAGACACATGCACAAAGAAGCCACACATGCATACGGATACAAAACACCTGGGCATGCACAATACGATGCCCTGCTAAATGTCCACCACCTGCCCTTATTGTCTTTCAGTATCGGCTTAAATTGAACTTATCGTGTGTACATCATTTCATAACACGTAACGCACTTAATGCACAGACAAAACAGCACAGCTGCCCACTCCATAACCCAGTGCCCAGGCAGCTCATACAAAGGGCTTAACCCAGCCATCCAATGTCTGTTAGCACCATGTGTTCAGCCCCAACCAATGAGGAAGTGTGTTTAGTCCCACCCACTGCCAGTGAGTGGAATTCTGTCCTCTGTAAAATATTCTTATTACTAGTGTACTGTACTGTCCATTCTGCTTCATTCCCCGGTGCATTCTAGGAATGGAAATCCTGGTGGCTAAAATGTAGTACTGCAGGAAGTAGGACTTTCTTTTGCTTTTTTTGCTTTTTAAAGTGACTTTTCAGTTTGCTTCATGGTAGTCACGCCCTCGAAGAAGTGAGAAACGCAACCCAACTTCCCATATAGCAGGTACAACAGAAAGCCGCTATCGTTTAGAGAATTTCCGTTAAGGCTGAGGCCACACTATAACAGACAGAATCATGTGCGCTTGCGTGATTCCCGTGCGATAGTGTGCGCCAGCAAAAGTTAGTAAGATAGCATATGGTAACAGCTGTGCCAGGAGATGGTGTTGCAACTAGGGCCATCATATGTATAAGCAAGAGGAAGGTATGTGTGCAGAACCGGGGTGGTGAAAGAGAGGTTAGCTAATGGTTGTGTTATAGTCTGAAAAGAGCTGTCGTTTTTATAAAATAAATGTGTGCAGGACAGGTGAGGGGTTAGGGGGTTGTGTTGAGGGGTGTGTGTGTTAAGCATAGTGAATAGGGGGGTCTGAAATGGGGTAGAACAGAACTTGCCACCTTAGGTAATGAAGTGGAGGACTTACAAAGCATTGGTAAGGCCTCATTTGGAATATGCAATGCAATTTTGGAATCCTGTGTACAAAAAGGACATCTTTGAAATGGAAAGGGTTCAGAGAAGGGCAACTAAATTAATAAGGGAATTGGGGGAGCTTGAATATGAGAGACTGGAAAAGTTACAATTATGTACGCTGGAGAAAAGGCGCTTGCGTGGGGATATGATTACTGTGTATAAATACATTAACGGGCCATACAATAAACTATCTGTGACATTGTTCACCAATAGAACATGTCAGAGGACACAAGGACATCCCTTAGGACTTGAAGAAAAAATGTTAGGCTTCCAGTGGACGTTGTAATGGCAGGTTCATTGGTCAGTTTAAAAAAAAAGCTGGATGAGTTTCTGCAAACAAGAAATGTTGCAAGTTACTGGTATTGATACATAAAGTAGAGTTAATCCAGGGAAATTTCCGATTGCCACTTGGAGTCAGGAAGGAATTTTTTCCCCTTCATAAATTTGGTGGGGTTTTTTTTTGCCTTCCTCTGGATCAACAGTTAGGCAGGACATGAGGATACTGCTAGATGGGTTGGACTGGATGGACGTATGTCTTTATTCAACCTCAAATACTATAAACTATGTTGAAAGGAAGAGGGTAAAGGGTTAATATTATATTGTCGTATTATATATTCCCATATTATATAGTACTATTTTATATAGCTCCAAATTATATACTACTGTGTCATAAATTCCCATATTATATATTACTATATTATATATCCCCATATTATATTTGTATTTTATATTCCTGTATTGTATAACTACTTTATATATCCTCATATTATATGTATCTGAATTTTTATTCCTGTATTGTTTACTATATTATATATCCCCATATTATTTGTAACTGAATTTATATTGCTGCATAATATATTATTATTTTATATATGCCCATATTATATATTTTATTATATATTTCTATATTATTTATTACTGTACTACATATTTCTAGATTGTATGTATCAGTCTCTGTATTTTATATTCCTGTTTTACTATATACTATATTATATAGCCCCAAATTATATATTACTGTGTTACACATTCCCATAATATTACTATATTATATATCCCCATTTTATATTTATCTTTATTTTATATTCCTGTATTTTATATTACTACATTATATAGCCCCATATTATATGTACGGTATCTGAATTTATATTCCTGTATTATATATTACTATATAACATATCCCCATATTATATGTTATTTTATTATATATTTCTATATTATATATTACTGTATTACATATTTCTATACTGTATGTATCTGTATTTATTCCTGTATTGTATATTACTACCGTATATTATATATTCCCATATTATATATTACTGTATTACATATTTCTATTTTGTATGTATTATATTTTATATTCCTGTATATTACTATATTATGTATTCCCATATTACTGTATTATATTTTTCCATATTTTTTATTGCCATATTATATATATTGTAAAATAATACATTATAATGGGGGCTGCAGTGGTATAAAAATCACTCAGCTATATCACTAAGTGATATTCTTATATCCCACTGCTCCTCCCATTCGAGTGTTCATGACTTAACAATGACTCAGCGTTTTTTGCAGTGTTTAACTTCGCTGAAGGTAGGCATACACCGCATCGATATTCCGATCGATTCGATCAAATCGATCAGAGCATTGATGACACTTTTGCAGGTTTTCGATAGACCGATCGGCGATATCGATCAGTCTATCGGGAAAAACCAGATCGGGCAAGATGGAAAACTTTCCATCGACCCCATCTACCAGAACCAGGCCTTCAGTAGTTTTCAAGCTGACATCTATGGAAGATCACCGGTGCAAGGGAGGGATATTCAATGGGTTCTCCCCAACGTTTCGTCTGATCGAAAATCCAATATTGGACCGTGTATGCCGACCTTAACAAAACCTGCTGGAGCTGCTTCCTCTCACTTCATAACCAATGTCTCTCTCCTCCGTAACAATTCCCGCCTGCAACTATTTGCTTTTATTATAGGAATGTTTTTCCCACAATAAGAATAAAGATTTTATACAATACAAATAAAATCACTGTGTGTACATGTGTGCTAACATTGTATTGCTTTTATCACTTTGCTCTCTGTAACCTGATATATCACTGCACAAAAGACTTCACATCAGTCAATTTCAACTGCACAATTTTGTAGAAACCAGTAATTTCCAGTTTCGGGGTGAAATTACAGCCCATCCAGATGATGATGATGATGGTAGACTGTGACATCTGAACAAGGATACAACATTGCAAATACTATATATCTACGCTGAAACAGTCATATTTTATGAAGACCCTATTATAGGAAAGCTGTGTATGTAGTCTATGCTGTACCACACTGTATAATGGTGCACGCCTCAATGCGCATGTCTGTCCTTGGCCTTAAGGGAAAAACGTTTTAAAAAGATCATTTATCTTCATGTGACATTTAAATGTCACAACTACAGGTATCATGGTAACTATTTCCTGGAATGTCATTTTTAAAATACCGAACGAGGTTTCTAGAAATCAGCAAAAAAATAAACCTCAGATGTCTCATCTCTAGATCTGAAACAAGATTAACAATGTGTTTAGTGCCGTAGGCAAAGCTGGAGGTGAAATGTGCTTAACTGTCACAAAATTGAAGGCGAAGCTTTGAATACTCATAAGGGGATGACAAAGTACTTCAGCAACATGCCGGGTGCTAACCGTACCATCGACAGATACTAGGGATACAAAAAAAGTAACTTACCGTAATGGCGTCACACTGGTGGAAAGTTGCTTTTACATGGGGTGCGTAAGTGTCCTAAAGGTACCTCCCAGTACCAGGTACAGAAAGTCCAAAACAAACGAAGATGGATACCGCTACTCCCGAGATTGTAATAAAAATGTCTTAGTTCATCTAAAAACACATACAAGAGGGTCTACATACAAGAAGGCAAAGCCCGATCGGGAAACACCCACCTTACACGGTTTAATGTGGACTCTATCCATTATAGAGAATGTGAATTGTAATTTCCCATCGTGAGAGATCAAAGCGCGTTTAACAATGGCTGAAGACACATCTTTCTTAGTACGGTATATAATATATGTTTGTAGGCTGGTCTAATAGTCTTACCTACATATTGAGCGCCACATATGCAGGTGCCAGGTATACAATGTATGTAGTATGGCAGTTAGCATATATTTCTCTGATATGTCTTACCTGTAGTTTTACTAGAACATTTCTTGGTATGATGAACTTACACATATTACACCTAGAATGGTTACATGGGTAGCTACCTGTGCTACTTAACCAATTAGATTTGTCCTTTAGCTCTTTAATGTTAAACATGTTAGGGGATATAGATGAACCTATGGTTCTCGCCCTTCAAAAAGAGGAATGAGGGGTTGGAGTCAGTGTTTGGCACAGAATAGGATCACATTTTAGTACGTGATAATAGGGCAAATATTCTCAACTCCTTTAGTATAAGTTAACGTCAGATAGGGAGCAGATTAATCACTTGTGACTTTGGTAAACTTCACATCTGTGTAGCTATTCGCTTGTTTATGTTTTTTATATACCAATAGATCAAGGCGATCTTCGGATACGGCTTTTTCATATGCCTCCCTAATGAGTTTTATTGTATAACCCTCATTAGTAGTTTCTTCCACAGGTTCATGGTGTTGTCCTGGAATTTCTGCCAGGTGCAACATATACGCCTGATCCTTATGAATTGTCCATAAGGAACACTACGGATAGTAGTCACAGGGTGGTTACTACAGTTACTACCGTAAACCTAGCATGAAGAATACTCTGCTTAAGGCAGACACTAACCACCCTGTGACTACTCTCCGTAGTGTTCCCTTATGGCCTTATGGACAATTTATAAGGATCAGGCGTATATGTTCCACCTGGCAGAAATTCCAGGACAACACCATGAACCTTTGGGATAGACTACTAGAGAGAAGAGATGGTCGAACTTCATAAAGTTCGGTCCTTTTTCGAACTTGAACCATTTAAAGAACAATTATACTTACCATTTCCCCGATCCACTCCTGCAAAGTACTCAGGGTGAGGACCTAAAACGCTAAGTCCTCACCTCTGGGTACTTTACAAAAGTCCTGAAGTACTTACTTATAATCTCCCTCGTCGCTCCGGTCGGATCCTCCCCACTGGCACTGTCGGTGACAGTCCGGGAGGCAGCCAATGGGAAGACACGCCTCCTTGCAGAGCGCGTCTTCCCATTGGCTGCCTTGCGACCTGTCACTCAAAGTGCCAATGGGGAGGATCGGATCGGAGCGCCGAGGGAGATTACAAGTAAGTACTTGTAAAGGACTTTTGTAAAGTACCCAGAGGTATTCTCACCCTGGGTACTTTGCAGGAGTGGGGGGAAAGGAACGAGAGGGAGGTGAGTATAATTGTCCTTTAAGTCAATGGGGGAGTGATAGTTTAAAAAGTCCAGGTAATTTACAGATAAATTAACAATGGTAACTTACTGTAAATGGCTGAGGCACCTGGGAAATGGTCTGGGGAACATGTCACTATCACCAAAACTTGTTAAAACACTTCTTAAACACGAGCGGGCAATTGTCGGGTTTTAGGGATACGCCATTCATCTATAGTCATTCAGATACCAGAACTTTACCAACATGCTGGGTGCTAAACGTACTGCACACAGACACTAGGGATACACCATTCATCTATAGCCATTCAGATACCAGAACTTTACCAACATGCTGGGTGCTAAACGTACTGTACACAGACACTAGGGATTCACCATTCCACTATAGTCATTCAGATACCAGAACTTTACCAACATGCTGGGTGCTAAACGTACTGTACACAGACACTAGGGATACACCATTCATCTATAGCCATTCAGATACCAGAACTTTACCAACATGCTGGGTGCTAAACGTACTGTACACAGACACTAGGGATACACCATTCCGCTATAGCCATTCAGATACCAGAACTTTACCAACATGCTGGGTGCTAAACGTACAGTACACAGACACTAGGGATACACCATTCCGCTATAGTCATTCAGATACCAGAACTTTACGAACATGCTGGGGGCTAAACGTACTGTACACAGACACTAGGGATTCACCATTCATCTATAGCCATTCAGATACCAGAACTTTACCAACATGCTGGGTGCTAAACGTACTGTACACAGACACTAGATGGAATACTGCTGGAAGAGTTCCCTCGGTCGTTGTTGGTTCCCTGTACTGTAGTATAGGGAGTTGTCCACGATCATTAGGTGTATGGCAGTTACAGACGATCTTTATATCGGGAGAACACTGTCACTGTGTGTAGCCACGTCTTTGAAAGAGGACAGAGAACCTTACAGATTGGTACAGCGTGTCCCCAGCTTACGTCACCTGTTTCTGATCTCTGGGTACAAGACTGTCCCACAGATATTGCCTACTAACACTTTGACGTTATTAATAAGTGGAGAATTTTAATTGCCTTTAAGTTGATTAGATCATTGATTGATGACCAGTTGATCTCTTTTACTGGTCTACTACAGTTAGAAAACATTTGATAACATTTAATTGGCTGCTGCAGATTAAGAACTCAGGCAACACTTTTGCACCTCTTATTGAATAACTCCAAGTTTTTCCTGTTGTGTAACAGATGGTAATGTGCTTTATAATATTTATTACTACAGGTGTTGCATATTTCTATCAGTAAATACCATAGGCTGGGAGGGTAATAAAGTAATCAGAAATGCAATGTCCTACTATAACTCTTTCAAACCCTTCGTAATCACATGCAGAAGGATTAAAAGGGAACCATTGCTTGGTAATTAGTTTTTTTCCCAGTCTACATATTAATGAATATACTTCTGGACCCCTGTGAGGACACATTTCCCCTTTAAGGGCAAGGCCACACTGCAACGCAAACGCAAAAAAAAGCAGCAGTGTGGCCTAGCCCTTAGGAAGAAGTCTGCCTTTTTTTTTTTAATGTGGTGTCAGCAGAAAGGGTAGTAATGGGAAATAGCCACCAGGTGGGGCTGCTGTATTATATAAATTAGGGAAATTCATTCACAGTGCTGCCCAAGATCACAACTGACAAGATGTAAGGTAGAGTTTAGGAATCTTTGCTTAAATCATTGCATTATACTCTATGGACTGGATGAAACTAGAAATACATATGGAAGCTTTCTCTCACTGGCAATAGCTTCTCCTTTTTTTCCTGTGCACCCTTTATAAAAATAGTGATGGGTTAGCTTGTGTCAAACCATCCTAATGGAAAATATACCCCTACAAGCATGTGTGTGGCTGTGTGGATGTCTCATTGGGCTAGAAGGCTACCAGTCTAACAGCTAGGATGGAGGTAGTAAGGAAATCATATCCAGGTTATAATTAGATCTATAAATTAGGTTCTATGGGTGGTCATAGAGCTTAATGGTCTAAAAAAAACATTTAATAAATATGCAGAATTTACTTTTATTTTCAGGGTTTCAAAGATATGGAAGATTTTGGTTCTCCTGATTGGCCTAGGTTTTACCAGCTCTCCGAAGCAAATTAAGTGCCAATAAGCCTAGTAGACTTTGCCATGCAGAAAGCTTCTCCAATCAGAATCCCCCAATACATAACCACACGAGAGAAGCACAGCTTTGTGAAATTAGCAACAATAATACACAACATGGACCTGTTTAGGTAGGAGGGGGCTACAGGTGCCCAGAATCCCCCTTTTCCGCTGACTTAGTTATCTGCAGTTCTGGAATCTTGAGGTCATCAGGAAATACATGGGGTGTTAGTCTGAAAGGGGATTAAAACAATCGGAGACAGATTTCCCAGTTGGGTAATGTTGGGTGCACACATTAGCAGTATAGGGCCAATCCCAAAAGAGTGTACGGCCGAAACAACAGTTTCCAATGCTGGCAAACCTTTGGCGTCAGAAACAGTCACTCTGCCCGGAAAATGACATTCGGTCACACCTCTGTACTAAAGCATAGGGAGTTGGCCGTGATTGTAGGGAGTATGGCAATCACATTCTCCCTATACTTTAGATAGGGACAACAATCGTAACTGTGTATACTCCCATCTGTCAAAGATGCTTGCAGATATTGTCTGTCCTCTGACACATTGGTACAGTGTGTACCCACCTTAATAACTGCTGGACAGGAAGATGTTAAAGCTCATATTTATCTGAATGAATGTGTAATCAGCTTTTGCATCTAAAACAGTGCTAATTGTTTTATTTATCATATCCATTATATATTATATACTTAAACTGTACACACACTATGTATACAGGGACAGAAAGGAACAAGGATTTATATCAGTGATGCCCAACCCGTGGCCCGCACGGAGCCACGGGTGGGCTTCAAAAGGAGCAGGTCAGGGGCGCAACCAGGCAGGCCCGGGGCAGAGCTACTCCCTGCGGCCTGCTCACAGTGCCGCTAGTGAGGCCTCCAGCATCGGCTGGGTTGGGCACCTGATTTACCTGGTAATATTGTTTATGCTAATACTATACTAATGAGTGTTGTACCTGTATCGTATCAATTAACCCCTTTAATAATTACTGTCCACAGTACTGACCACTGACCTTACAAACACTAACTATGTATACAGGGACAGAAAGGAACAAGGATTTATATGGTAATATTGTTTATACTATAATGAGGGTTATACCTGTAACATATCAATTAACCCCTTTATTACATCTACTGTCCACAGTACTGACCACTGACCTTACACACAGTAACTATGTATACAGGGACAGAAAGGAACAAGGATTTATATGGTAATATTTATCTGTTGTATTCAGGTAGATCAACTGGACTTAAAGTTTAGTGCTTGAAGGCTTTAACTCCAGTTGATCTAATTGAATACAACAGATATACCATGAGCTGGATGAATGAGAACCTTCACAAGCCTATGGTAATATTGTTTAAACTATATGAGGTTTATACCTGCAACAAAAAATGACTATAACCATACCTAGGACTCATACTTTTATATGGTGGTTGGACTCCTTGGTGACAAATATCCTTACATTTTAAAATAAAGGGGAACATTATTCATATGCAGCAAAAAGTCCAAGGGCAAGGAAAATATGATGGTGTATGCCCACCCTTAGAACACAAACTGGTCAACTGTCATTTACCTGCCCCCAACCGATATATTTTGCACTTTATTACCTGTATTACTAACCAGATTTAAGGATAATTATTGACCCTATTCTTGCAGAGTAATCTTGAGCTGTGTAGGGGAATGGGATTTCTGGGAGTACAAGCAAAAATAGCACAGCAGGTATCACTGATACTACACTATGCAGCGGAGGATTACGAATGGTTACATCTCCAGAACTTGGCACTAGGACTCCAATGCTTGGATACTTAAATAAATGTAAATACCTGTAAAACCCTGTATGAAATTATGATGAATACACATCAAAAATGCTCAGGTGCGCATTTTCTGTACAATCAGTTAAATTTACACATTAATTTCCATTCAACCCAAATTATGGGCAACTTATTTAAAGAACATACAGGGAAAGTCAATAAAAGTTCTTATCGTTTAAAATGGTGCTGATTTAGCCCCAACCAATCAGATCTTATTTAACATTTGAAAGCTAACATCTGATTGGTTGGGGCAAAATTAGCACCATTTTAAACGATAAGAACTTTTATTGATTTACCCCCTTAGTCTCCAAATAACATTGAATTAAATGACAGGCTGATTTTATTGCGGCTTTTAATAAATATACCTTTTTAACACGTGGCTTCAGTTCCTTATTTTCCAGCATTCCAATCTCAGACATGCCCATGGTTTTAGTCACTGACTTATAGCTTTCCAACACATGCCCAGTCTTGAGCTACTTAAAGAGCTTCTTACAGTGGGTCACTGTCCACTAGTCTCAAGCCAATAATGACGCAGTCCACTACAGAAAAGAAAGTTGGAATTTACACAAAGTTATATGGTGGCCATGACCATTATAGCTACATAAATCTACAGGTAAAATTATTTATTGCAGTGGTTCTTTGATGCAATGTTTTTACATTTTTTGATTATGCAAAAAATGTTTATTTTTCCTTTAAGTTGCAATAAAGAATAAAAAAACCAAGAAAGGAATTTAAGCAAGATAAATTAGTGATTACAATATTAACAAGGTGTGGCTAAAAAGGCCGATTTGTTTTTTGGATTTATTCATTATTTTTTGGGTCATTTTATATTATTACAGACTGGTATATATCCAATGAACAGACATTGCAATGCATGCAAATTATGAGCCACCACAATCAAAAGAAAGACTGGTCAAAACTAATAATGGGAATAATCTTTGTCATACTGGGGTTAGGTAGATAATGATGTACAAAGAAAAATAAGCAACACAGAAACATGGACCAGGTGTCCGATGCCGGTACTGATTATCTGCCAAACACGTGGTCCTACACTAAGTATCTGGGCTACAGGCCAACTGATTGGACACAAGAGGCCACACACAATACTTGCTTGAAATCAACACTATAGCACGTACTATAAAGGAGTCTATTAAAAACACATTTTATTTAGTGGAATTTTTTTGTCATATTAATAAGCATCTCTGGCTGATGGATTCCTCTTCCCTCTGATTGGTTCATTAGTTTCCCAGGGTCAGGAATCCTGGTAACCACAAAGCTTTTACACAGTATGGAGGACTGTTGCGGAGAACAACTGAATGCCATTTTTTATATGCACCTTCCTGTAAACTTTGCATGAAATCAATACCATGTAATAAGTTACAATGTAAATATTGTAGCTAATACATTTAATCCATATCATTCTCTCTCAGTTATTATTATTCAGCCTTGGCAACCAAACAGATAAACATGCTTCCCGGGTTCACCGTACTGGAATCACAGACATCATTTGGTTTGCTTTAAGTCACGGCTTAAAGGTCTTGATGCATTTCAATGGTAGATGATGTAAAGGTAACAATAAATGTAAGACACAAACTGATGATTACAAATCTTTAAGCAAAATACGGTAAAAACTAAAATCTTACAGTAAAAAAATCCCTGCAGTTACGGCCACCTCTCGTAGCTCAGTGAGCTCAGACATGCTCAGTGTGATTTCCACAGGAAAAGAGATTAATTTTCCTATCAGCTACTTTGTATCTCCTTATGCTAAAGAGAAGGGGGATAAAACTAAAAGTGAAATTAACTGGAGAGCTTTCCGTAGTGAAAGATTTTGTTGTTTTTAAACATGTATATTTTTAGTTAAAAATGTCATAGAAAGCCAAGTCATATACTGCTTTAATCTGCAGTTGCAGTGGGTTGAAAATGTCTAACACAAGGAAACAGCCAGCATTTAAAAACCATGAAGGAACATGCCCAAAGGTCAAATTTAGACTGCCCCCCTCCCACACAAAAACCCAAACCTTTGCATAAAAGTCATTATAGTGAACATGTGGCCTGGTATCCTTTTTTATCTGGTGACAAATAATACTCAATGCATAACATAGGAAATTACAATAATATCAGTGACAAAACACAAAGTACACACAGTACAAGGACTTTTCTATTTAAATATTTTCAATCAAATACCTACAATGGGGACCATATTTCACTGGGCTTGTAAGTTAATATAAGGAGTTCTTCAATTATTAAATTAAAGATTTCAATAGATGGCATGTCATAGATGCGCAATCCGCCCCATAAAGTGTTAATCCCACCCACTGCGGGTCTCAAGCCCAACATAACAGACAAACTCAGTAAGAAGATATCTGCATGCGAATCAATGCAATTGCTTTATTTCTGCTGGTAAGTCCCTATTTCCCTTTCAAAATACATATAAACCTTTGATCATCCTTATTGAGCATGCACCGACCAGTGATAAAGTGATGGGGATGGTCAATGCTCTTTGTTTACCACTGGAACATTTGCATGCAGATACCCCCTATACAGGATGAGGGGAAGAGGTGGGAGATGGTCTCTTTATTTAGCTCTTTGCAGTCTAGCTTTGGGATAATGGTTTTCATTTATTTAAATGTAACGCTCTATCATAGGACTGTTCAATATGCATGCCCCCAACTGTTCTTTTATAATTAGTTATAAAATAAAACTGGAACCCGGCAAACTGGACATCCCTGTCTGAGCACTGGGCGATTTCCCATTAATACTTTATATTACAGGACGTGTCATGAACTGCTGTAATCAAGTCACTTTCTATAACCCGTCGCTTGACAGAAAAGAGAGAGAGCGCATCTCCGACTGGTTACTTTTTCTTCTTCTCCTGAGTGCTTGTGAACCAAGAGTCCAATAGCTTCTTGCTGTAGTAGATCTGCCAGCCATGAACTTGTACAGCGACCACCATGACCAAATACATAACGGACACAGCAGAGAAGCCAAAGATGAAGCGGTAAGCCTTGCCGTGCCGATAGAGCTGCTGAGCCATAGGGAACATCTCCATGGTGCCATAGATAAGGGGAGCGATGGAGAACAGTCCTGTGCTGATCATGGATATCACCAAATAGCTGATGTTGTTACGGGGAAAGGAGAACAGGCCAAAAAGTGATGGGACAATACTTAGGAGGTAGGGGTACTCCCACTGGTACGGCATGGCTACTAAATCATGGGATACCAGCTTAAAATGAGACACACACATCTGGGCAGCAATTAAAAGCCAGATCAGCACGTGGGCATAGATGAGTTTCTTGATTTCACTCTTTAAAGATGCACTGGTGGGAAATATAAATGGAATAAGACACAAAATTATAATTTACGAGTATTATTCTAAACAAAGACTGCTACTTATCTGATAACAATGACTAATGTAGTTCATACCTATTGTAGTTCATAACTATTTATATAGTTCCTGTTAAAGTATAACTATCGTGTATAAAGTTTATTTAAAAAAAGTTAAACAGAAAAGTACATGGGACAGGGATATAGGATTGGTAATTCCTACCTCCCAATATTGTTTCTGTGAGGAGCACCAGCCCAAAGAAAACTGATTCTGCCAGTCTTCTTCCTGGCTCCAGCACTATCTTTAATAAAGGACTAGTCCAGGACTAACCTGGCAAATGAAAACAGTTAGTTCGTCCTTAATGAAATGATAATTGTGAAGTAGGAATAATTAGTCCTACCTCCCTGCCCCAGGTACTTTCCATTTTTAAACAGTTAATTTTTAGAGTATACAGTAGATATCCTTTAACACTGTAATACCTTACAGTGTAATTCCTTAAAGTTTTAGGCAAAAATAGATTGTCAACGTAAATTCACGAATATTTTCTTTAAATTAGATTATCCATACCGTATATACTCGAGTATAAGCCGAGGTTTTTAGGCTTTAAAAATAGCCTAAAAACCTTGACTCGAGTCAAGCTGAAAACTCACCTTCGATCCGGCGGCCGCTCCGCAAATACTGAACTCTGTTGTCGCTATCGGCGCCTGTCTTACTGCCCAGCGCCGATTAGTGACGTCAGCCGGACGCTAGGCAGATCAGTACCGGTACTTACAGAGCAGAAGAGAGCATGCGGCAGGCGGATTGCAGACCAAGAGGCAGCTGAATACTGAAACAGTAAGTCTGCACTGAACTGGGGGGCCTGGCCTAAGGGTGCTCCTTGTCACTTCAGATGTTTGGAAACTACAACTCCCAGCAAATAAAGCATGCTGGGAGTTGTAGTTTCCAAACATCTGGAGTGCCAAGGAATGGTGGGTCATTGTATGAGATTACCACTGTCCATTTAAAGGGTATTTTGTCCCTGCATATTAATAGTTTCCCTAAACCTGCTAGGTCTAAGGTCCCAGAGTCCCTCTGCTACTGACATTCTTGTCTCTCAGCCCTGGACTGTTTCTGGGCTGGCCAGTTGGAAGGCATGATTTTTGTGGAGTGTGTCTTCCTGTTAACGACGTTCAGTGGTTCAATACAAAATGAGAGCGCACAGACCATATTGAATAAATGGACTGGGGTACGCCAAGTACAGTGGTGCCTTAAGGGAAAAAGAATAATACCACCCACAAACCCGAACCAAAAAGATCGGTCCGAAAAAAGACCCCTTATACACAGGTACATCCCCATCAAAGTAAACAAATCCGTGTAGATACTGGAGAAGATTGTTACTTAAGTTGGGTAGGGCGTCCACGGCAGGTCTGGTGTAGCTGGAGACACTTCAAAGCCAAAATGAACAAGTAGCAAGCAACAATGTTGTTAATATTATTGTACCGGGAAACCAGGACTTACGTGGTCCGCGGGCATTGCAGACTCTTCACCCGGTCGTCTCCCATCATCCTAAAACCAGCCGAATGAGGATCCAACTTTCAAATCCACTGCTTCAGTGTGCCTGAGACAAGAAGCTGCGGCAGTCCAGGGCCACAGACAAACAGACTCGTCTCACTCCTCACCAACGTGCGTTTCACCCACAATGCAACAGTTTGCACAGGCTTCATCAGGGTATCTACACGGAATGTTTTACTTTGAGACTACTAAGTAATTCAGTTACATTTTCCCACTGCATGGCAAACTTTGATACTATTTAGCTATGTGGTTTGGACGACATAGATGATTGAGGAGGTGTTTGTGCTAAGAGCCTCCTATTGATCCGTGTTATGGGACTACCCTGGGAGTATAGGAATTAGGGGTCCGGTACAGTGAGCAGGGACGCCTGACCGTTCTTTAGTGTGTTTTAGGATTGGTTATTTATTATTTGTTATATTACTTATTAACCACTGTGTTTGTGATATGCATGTGCACTTTTTTTTATATTGCTTAAAGGACAATTATACTCACCTCCCCCTCGTTCCTTTCCCCCCACTCCTGCAAAGTACCCAGGGTGAGGACCTAAAATGCTAAGTCTTCACCACCGGGTACATTACAAAAATCCTGCACTACTTACTTGTAATCTCCCTCATCGCTCTGGTCCGATCCTCCCCACTGGCACTTTGAGTGACAGGTCGCGAGGCAGCCAATGGGAAAACGCGCTCTGCAAGGAGGGGTGTCTTCCCATTGGCTGCCTTCCGGACTGTCACTGACAGTGCCAGTGGGGAGGATTTGATCGGAGCGACGAGGGAGACTACAAGTAAGTAGTGCAGGACTTTTGTAAAGTACCCAGAGGTGAGGACTTAGCGTTTTAGGTCCTCACCCTGGGTACTTTGCAGGAATGCATCTGGGAAATGGCAAGTATAATTGTCCTTTAAAGGGCATGTCCACCCCGAAATTTAACTTTTGATATGTGGTAGGGCATGCTCCCCCAGCCCCAACCGCATTAATATAATTGTTAGAAAGTCCCCCAATTCTTACTTACCTGCCCTCTCTCCTCCGCTGCAGTGTTCAGGCCCTCTGCTTGCATGGAATTGAAAGCAGGGGGCGGGACCGGCAGCCGCGTCTGTGATTGGCTGAGAGGCAGGGAGGGCTGCACTGAGCATGCCTCAACCTTGATGAGGTTGAGGAAGTCTCAGGCACAGCATGAGTCACACACTGCTCCTACACAGCAGTTTCCTGGACTTTGGAGGGGCACAGCAGGGGAACTATTTTGAGCAGGAATGTAAGGTAAGGATTGTTTTAAACTACTTGATGTGGCCAGTAAGGGGTTAAATTTTAGTTTTGGGGGTGGACATGCCCTTTAATAGTCCCCTGATGGGAATCTAACCAAGCATCTTGTGATTGTTTGAGGACCTAAAGGGGACGTGCCTGTGTATAAGCGGTCTTTTTTCGGACCAATCTTTTTGGTTCAGGTTTGTGGGTGGTGTATGTTGGAGAGGGGAAGAATTCAGTGTAATAAAATAAATATTAAGAAACATATGAAAATCTTGATATAACTCTTACGGTCAATCATAATTTAAACAGCACTATACTCTGTACAGCTTATCATGGTTTTCAATAAATGAGCAGCACAGTAGCTAGATGTTAGGTATATGGTGTATTGGAAGGAATGGTTATTTTTCAATGGACTTTGCTGGGCTGGTGGCTAGGGATTATTGGAAAGCTACAATTTTCAACATGCCAGATAACGAGTTTCCAGAGTTGGTTACCTCATCTGGTAGTGGCTGGCCACTCGTTCTCGATGGGAATAGTCGCTTCCATCTGTACCACTTGCCCGAGGACCAGCACGGGAGGCCATTGTTAAAGCTGCAACCTTTAAACACAGAATAATTAAGACATTGTTTAGTTTATAAGGTGACACTCACTAAATTATGGTTTGAGCTGAACCTATAAAAAAAATGTACTTTATTAGCAAACCACATCTCCTCCATGGCTTTGTCCTGGATTACCAACCCTACATTAGGCAAGTATTACCAACGATCTAAAGATCTGAACAGAGAAGGCTGGGATTGTCTGTGAACTACAAGTATATCACTATTTAATATTTGGTTAAGGCTTGGAAGGATCCATCACCTTTTGTTGCACTGTTTATACAGTAATATATAGAGCTGGGCGTTCCCACTAGACTTTTAGTCTGTCTTTTACTCCATATTAGTTTGATGTTTGTTAGATGGTGAACACGAGTACAATATTATAGTTTACATAATTCGATGAATAATAATAAATATAGCTCCTATAACAGTTGCCTTGTGGTGTAATATATAGCATAGGTGCCCAACCTGCAGCCCATCTGGGTAAAATTGCAGCAATGGGACTGCTGGGTAGGCAGGGCTATGGGCAGAGTCTTGGCAGCTCAGTACAGTAATCCCCCCCCATTAATTCTCTCATAGTGGATTTCCGCTACTTGATGTCGTACTACAAGCCCTGTGACACTGTGCTAGCTAGTGATCCAACATCAGCTTGTTAAAATCCGGCATGACAGTTATCATGAACAAAAACCTATAGTGCTTGACCACAATAATAAATATATTTTACCAACTTTCATCAACACTTATCACACTTACATCTTAAATTAGCCAGAATGACAGCACCAAAGATTATCATTGTCTTGGTACCACTGTCCATCATTGCTATCAGTCACTGCCATGAAGTTGAAAGCACGATCAATGATTGGCTGGGATTCCTGACCAAGGCAGCCAGGAACCTTTTACAGGACATGGCTAAAATTTAGTGTTGTGATTCTAGATAAAGGAGGTAATTTTAGATGTAATGGTGGCCATAGTCGCTACCAATCTGATCATACGATGTAGGGATATTCCAGGTTCATACGATCGTTGGATTGTGCATGGCCGATCAGTCGATTATTTACCCTATTGGTCCAGTTGCAGATCGTACAATCGGATTGTAGCCACCATAAGAGACCAGATTGGTCTGGGTTAATTGATGATATGATAAAAGTTTGTAGCAGGGTTGCCAAATTTTCACAGAGGCCAAGGGAGTTTGGAGCAGGGGCAGAGTTAGTGACGTTCTGGTGATTCCATAGTTGAGGCTGCCTAGGATGGGATTTCAGTTGAGGCTGCCTAGGATGGGATTTCAGCACTGACTGTGGAACCTGGGATTTTGTCCCCGCAGCTGGAACAATCCCGGCAGAATAAGGACACCGGCAACCCTGGTAGGTAGATAGATCTCGCTGTGTGTGCAATAAGTACAATGTTGTTGGTTATACCAGTGATGTTGAACCTGGGCACTACAAGCTACAACTCCCAGCATACCTTGGTAGCATTCTGCAATACAGCCCAGTGCACTAAATGCTAGCTCTTCAGCCAAGTACATGTAGTCTAGTTAAGCAATAACAATGAATGACAAAACCTCACTGACACGATAAGATTGATAAATTACAGGACAATGATGTGCAAACCCCATTACAGGTCACAGTAGAATTGTGTAGACCAGGGGATTCTCAAATGGTGTACCTCCAGATGTTAAAAAAAAACTACATCTCCCATCATTCCTCAACTGCAGAGTGAAACCAGGGAATGCTGGTAGTTGTAGTTTTCAAACATCTGTGAGTTTGGTAATCCCTGAAACAGA
Organism: Hymenochirus boettgeri; assembly: GCA_019447015.1. Taxonomy (NCBI): domain Eukaryota; kingdom Metazoa; phylum Chordata; class Amphibia; order Anura; family Pipidae; genus Hymenochirus; species Hymenochirus boettgeri. Next base: position 247,676,011 of record CM033472.1, read on the forward strand.
CAGGGGGACAAGCATGGTGATTAATAATAAATGTAAAATATTGTGTATGTATTTATAAAACAGACAGAACTGTGCACGTTACCCAACAATCAACACCTCCCCCCAGAGAACAGATACACCTTACCTGCTCGCTCAATGGATCCAATTCAGAGGCAACTTCCGCCCAGTCAGCGCTCCCAAGCTACCACTTCCGTCCAAACCCAGACGCCATATTGCTCTACCCGGAAGTCACTAGCAGATGACATGTCATGTAAGGTGTAGGATTTGCAATGTATTTGACTGATTGGAATGAAGTAAATTGTGGTACATTTAATTGATAATCTCTGTGATGATCTCTGTGTGATGTACATTTTTAAAATATTAATTTTAATTATTGTATGTGAGTCCCATCCCCCATCCATTTAAATACCCATTATGTATGTGGGGATTGAAATCCATGCAGATTTGCATTCATCCAATTGGTTCGTGGCTGCTGTTTAAAGGGGAAAATTCTGCACAAGCTCATACATATTCCCCCAAACAAAAGGAATGTCTGCCGACAGCTGGGAATGTGTCATAATGGCTGCAATAGTTCCCTCCCTTGTGAATGGGGAGGCAGGGGAAGGATCAATCTCACTGGTCAGACATGACCTGAACTGGCTGTTTGTACTCACTTGGATCTGTCCAATGGAAGGTCTGAGGTTACCAGCCACTCACCAGGAACCATAATTAAAGTCACAAACACCTCCTCAGTGTGTTGTCAATGTGTCATAAACCTAGTGTGTTGTCACTGTGTCACATCCCTAGTGTGTTGTCACTGTGTCACATCCATAGTAGTGTCTGTGGGGGAGAGACCTGGGACTGAATGCAACTTACACTATAAAGACATCTACAGCCAAAAGGGTAAGTGGCTGCGTTTCCTTCTTGTTAAGTTTAGTTGCAACAGGACAGATTGTGTTACCCCAATGGGTTGTGTATACTAAAGACTGAGCATTGTATCTGTATGTTGTCCCCCCCACTTAGATAGTAAGCTCTTCGGGGCAGGGATCTCATTCCTAAAGTGTCAAGGCTTGTTGCACTTATATCAATTTATGCATAATTTATATATATGCTATCTTAACCGATGTATGAAATTGTATTTAATTTAATTTTTATCTATCTGTATAATGGCTTGCACTTATCCTATTGTTTGTATACTCTGTATTTTTTAATGTACAGCGCTACGTACCCAAGTGGCGCTTTATAAATAAAATTATACATACATACATACATTGTAGTTTTCCAACAGAGGACTGTCTACCATTGGAACTGATTTCCATACAAGTATTATTATTATTGTGGATTTATATAGCGCCAACATCTTCCATAGCAATTCACAATTATATGTATACATTTGCATCAGGCCCTGCCCCGAAGAGCTTACAATCTAAGCACATTTATTTAACACATACAACCTATCAGTATGTCTTTATGATTGTGGGGTAAACCGCAGAGGAAACTCACTCAAGCATGGGGGAACAAACAAACACTTTGCAGATGTGTCCAAGGGTGGATTTGAACTCAGGACTTCAGCTCTGCAAAGCATCAGTGCCTCCCATGTTTATAACAAGAAGGAATGCTGTTGGTATTGCTCAAATTATAATTCAACCCCTATGTCACAGTTGTGTTGTACTTCATTATAAATACAATACTATATTTTCATTTAAAAGATGCTGACAAACATATAGCGATAAAATAACCATTTGTTTTGTCAAGTTTAAAAGCTTTACATAACAAACAATTTAACCTTTACTGTTCCTTTAACTGTTAATATAGCATGGCTGCTTTGTTTGTATTTGTAGTGAGTGGGGAGATGGTGGAGGAGGGGTAGGCTGTAAAATCTTGAATACTTTACAGTGTTGCCTTTCATTGAGGTTGTCATTGTAAACAGAACAGTCATCTGTGAATTACTCCTGTAAAATGACCTGTGACAAAGGTGAACTCACTGAAAGGTTTATTAGGTAAAAGGTGACACACCATGAAGAAAACACTCTGATTACCTTTAATTAGGCCTGAGACGTAATCTCAGTTATGAATTAAGCTGTCGTTTCTGAAATATTTTTCTTTTGTACTTGCGGCTAACTAAACTTTTTTTAAAGTGAACTGGTTGCTAAGTGTTACTTCTCATTGTTGTGAGACTTTTTTATTATTTTTTAAAAATCGATATTACCCTTATAATGCGTTATTTAAATGACCCCTTGTCATAGAATATCGCTACCTTAGATTGTAAGCTCTACAGGACAGGGATCTCTTTCTTAATATGTCAAGGCACACCACAGTAAACTGGTAATTATAAGTACCTTAAATCCGTTTCTATTATTCACAGGGAGATGAGAACGCTTATCCCCACCTTCCTGTGAATAATAGTTTGCTCAGGGGACACTGGAACTTACCTTACCGCCGCTCCACTCGCGGCTGCTCCTTAGCTGTCAGCTGCGCTGCACAATTGCCCCCTATCTTCTGTATTGGTGCGCATGCGCAGAAGATAGGCACTCGGTCGGAACATCGCTCCTGACAGCTGAGAAGGCGCAGAGTGGAGCACCAGTAAGGTAAGTTCGACAGTGTCCCCTGGACATTAGTATTATTCACAGGGAGGTGGAAATAAGTGTTCTCAGCTCCCTGTGAATAATACAAATACATTTTATGTACTTAAAGTACATAAAATCTGTTTAGTTTCCCTTTAATTTATTTGGCTTTCACTTATCCCCCTGTTTGCATACTCTGTATTTTATAATGCACAGCTCTGAGTACCAGATATCTCACCCTGCCAAAACTCATTTCAGGGAGGGCGCCCACACATTTCAGGGAGGATACCCACCCCCTAAAGCCCCACCCCAAGATTAATGCATAATTCATACATACAGGGGTGTTCCTAAGGTTTTTGACACCTGAAACAACTTTAAAATGCCGCTTATTGGCAGAGGGGGTCGGCACATGAAGCAGGGCATGGCTTCATCAGGGAACATAGGTGTGGCTTGTGGAGTTGGGTATGGTGGGCTGACTAACACTGGCTGGTGAACTGGAGGGCTGACTCAACACTGATTGCTGGACTGGTGCTGAAATGTGGTATTGTAGGGAGCAGGATTTTTTTAATTGCCGCTTTTTAAGTTGACCGCAGGGGCGCGCCCTGAGCAAATGTTTGTTTGCTTCATGGTAGGGGCACCCCTGCATCTGCATGCATACAGACACACACATGTATACAGTCAGACACTCTTGCATACAAACGCATCTCAACAGACACACACTCAGGAAAACAGTCAGACACACATACATACAACAAGTCATGTCACTATAAAGTGTTTTTGTCACTTGTTAACCGCTAAAAGACACTGACATCATTGTGACATCACTTTGATTCATAACAACACATTTCAGGGAGATTGTATATAATATCAGGGAGTCAGGGATCTGCCATTAAAATCAGGGAGACTCCCTGAACTTCAGGGACAGGTGGGATGCCTGAGTACCCAAGTGGCACTTTATAAATAAAATGATACATACATTATACATACAGACATACATGTGTTCTACCTAATGTTACTTTTGGTTTCACCTTAATACTTTCCCAGAACCAACCAGTTTTCCTAGAAGCAGAGACTAATGCTGGCCGGTACCTACCCGATGTTACATTGATTTGAGTCAATAGTATCTTCAGGACAGGAAACAGTTTCTTTTCTTGACCAGTGATGGGCATTGGGACAAAGTTCTGATCCCAGCCCTGGGTGGCTATTTAACTCTGGTCACAGCTCTTAATAAGACAAATTTACATTTTCTATTGCTAGTGACAGCTGATATTCAATGAGGATGGCCAGTATAATTGGCCTTACACTAGGCAGACATTACATAGATTAGACGTTTGTCCATAGACGAACATGTACGGTAATCTATCTAATGTCTAAAGTCCGCATTTTATAAGCAGCAGTATTTACCTTGAGCTGTTTACTGTCTGGCCTATTAATTTTGCAATCGCAAGTAAACAGGCTAGACGGTTTCTTAGATTGATTATATGTTCGTCTTATCTATGTAATATCTTAGTAGTGTATGGGCTCCTTAATAATACTGTACACAATCATGCTCCATACTGTAGCTAGCAAGAGGTTTACATCCAGCCATGTTCTGGTAAAGGTTTACTGTACTTTAGAACTGTTGTGCAGTTTGGGTTTCATGATATCACTCAGCTGGGACCCAGATGCACATGTAAGAATTAAATACTGGCACCATATAGAAAACCCTGCAATGGTGACTATTTATATATTTTGTGCTATGACTGCAAGCACAATGCATTCTAAACTCTTTTCCTGGAAATAGCATTGTATTTATTTCTTATACATTTCATTTCCAATGAGTTTATCCATTCAGATTGAGCCTTGTCCCAAGGAGCTTCCAATATAATTACCCACGCCCATTCTGCCCTATTGGCCATAATGTTTATAAAGGTATATTAGAGTCAGATTAGGGACAGCGCCTTGTTTGTGTGGCAGAGACTTTGCTCCTGTGATGATGTCATTAACTGTTCATTGGGACAAAGTTCTGATCCCAGCCCTGAGTGGCTATTTAACTCTGGTCACAGCTCTTAATAAGACAAATTCAAACTTCCTATAGCTGGTGACAGCTGATATTCAATTACGATGGCATCGGAGTAAGTATTTTGTGAATAGTACCGGATAACAAATAGCTGGTTTTGTATGTTTAATGCTGGTTAATTCTGGTTAAAGGGATTCCATGTACCATTCCATTTAAAGACAAAATCTACTCCATGTATGAAGTAATGCACAGAAATAGTGTACGGGGAATAAATAACCTCTTGTGTTTTTTTTAGATCAGAAAAAATCGTTTTCACCAAGATGGAGTACGCCATGAAGTCTCTCAGTATGATCTCGCCCAGGTCTCTCTCCAAGTAAGAATGGCGAATAATTATGAACACAAAACTGCCTGTTTCCGATTACTAGTGCTAGTGTGACCCAATTGATGTGGCCACACTAGTGCGCTACTGTAAGTTGCACATACGCTCAAATTGTGAAAAATTGGGCGATCGCAATCTAGCAATCAAGTGCTTTGCAGTGTGGCCTCACCCTAAATGTGACGTGCTGCACACAATGTTTTGGGACTTAAGGTGACAACTGATGAAGAATGGGCCTTAATATGCTGTGTGCAGCGCGTCTAATAAATGCCTATAATATTCATGGAAGTGTACGTCCATGACTCCTGTTGGATATGAGTTAGGACTATGCTGCATTACATAACATTTTTTGTGTATTCTGTTGTGTGGAAGTCTCAACTGACCAGGACCATTCTAGACATTTCTATAAGAGACCCTAAAGCCTTATTCAATAGGAGATGCAAAATGTTCCCTGAGCTGTTAATTTGCCTCAACCAATCAGATCATCCCTTTTTATTAGTCTATTACAGTTAGAGAACATTTGATTACATTATGAATGTTTGTTACAGTTTAAGAACACTGGCAGCATTTTGCATTAAGGCCCAATACGTTATACTGTAGCTACAGTGTGACTTGTGGAAGTTTCAGATTCAGAAATTTCTCTGACATATTTGTCTGTGTGGAATGAAATGTCAACACTTCCACCTATCAACTGTTAGTTAGGGATAAAGAGGAGGGTGTAAAGTTTGGACTAGATGTATATATGTCTTTATTTAACCTCAAATACTATGTTACTATGTAACTGTTAGACAGACATTATGGGTAGGGTATAAAGGTTGGACTAGATGGATGTCTGTCTTTATTCAACCTTCAATACTATGTTACTATGTAACTATTAGACAATCATTATGGATAGGGTATAAAGGTTGGACTAGATGGATGTATGTTATTCAACTTCAATTACTATGTTACTATGTAAGTGTTATACATACTGTCTTTATGTTATACATAACTGTCTTTATGTTAGACAGACATTTTACCAACAGACTTTATGGGTAGGGTATAAAAGTTGGACTAGATGGACCTATGTATTAATTCAACTTCAATTACTATGTTACTATGTAACTGTTATACAGACATTATGGGTAGGGTATAAAGGTTAGACTAGATGGACATATATCTTTATACAACCTTCATTACTATGTAACTTTTAGACAGATATTATGGGTAGGGTATAAAGGTTGGACTAGATGGATGTATGTCTTTATACAACCTCCAATACTATGTTACTTTGTAACTGTTAGACAGACATTATGGGTAGGGTATAAAGGTTGGACTAGATGGACGTATATCTTTATACAACCTCCAATACTATGTTACTATGTAACTGTTATACAGACATTATGGGTAGGGATAAAGGTTTGGACTAGAGGGCCGAGGTCTTTATACAACCTCCAATACTATGTTACTATGTAACTGTTATACAGACATTATAGGTAGGGTATAAAGGTTGAACTAGATGGATGTATGTCTTTATACAACCTCCAATACTATGCAACTGTTAGACAGACATTATGGGTAGGGTATAAAAGTTGCACTAGATGGATGGATGTCTTTATTCAACCTCAATTACGATGTTATTATAGCTTGATTTCTTATGTATTTTGATGAGGAAATCTACATGGCTGTTTGTCCTTGTGCAATGTTAGTGCTGAAACTGATAACAGTGGAATAAAGTTCAGAAAGGATTTGGAAATCAGAGTGTGCAAGTCTCTGCAATAAAATTCTGTCTAACCCAAAGAAAGAACAGACCAAACTGTCTCTCAGGGACCAGATCTGGCCTGCGGTTAGATCAGTTTATATGTAAACGGAAGCCCTCTACCTAACAGTGACTATTTACCATTAATTGAATAAAACTCTAAAGAAATTGAATACATTGCCCAGTGATAGGACTGTTCTTTTCAACTCTGTGAACAATTCCTTGATAGGTGTGTCACTGTCAGTGCCTCCATGACTCAACAGCTTCTTACACGCTCTGCTTCCAAGCCTCGTCCCTACCGAGTGTGCAACTGTGATCGCAGCCTAAGGAAGGGGATTGTAGCCTGCAGTTTGGATGATCTTATCAACAAGGTGAGGCTTAGGGTCAATTTTCCTTCCTTTCAGTTCAGTAACTACAGATGAAAACCGAGCGACACTGGAACACAAGCTCTGGCTAGTTTGCTTGCATAGCGCACTACATGATTTTTTACAAATATTCTCTAAGTGCCAAATGGTGAGATGAAGTCCAAAGTCTTATTCTAATTAAAGTTGAGTTGCAGCAAACCAGAGAGGAAACAGTCACTCAAAAATTCACATTTGACACGATTTTCAGGTTGCGCTGAATACTCCTATTCATACAAGATAAAATAAATAATAAAACCAATTGTTAGGACCAGGGTAAGTATCTAGTTCCAACCAACTATATCTGATATATATGAATAAAAATAGCTTCACTTACACTTTGTAGTACGGGTTATATGGTCTCCAGCGTGCTCCTGTTAGTCCTATCAATGGTAGCACACACATTCAGTGCCTCAAACAGTTTTGTAGAAAGAATGGGCTGGTTCACATGGATGAAAGACTGATAAAAGGCTATTTTATTTATTTCTCACTTTAAAAAACTATAATGCAGTTTAAAAATGAGTAAAAAAAAGCACATAAAACATAATAATTAATATTCAGTTGATCAGCGCATTTCACCTTCAAAAAGGCTTCCTCAGGATCATCTTTCTATCTCTGTTTCTAGGCACAGGACGCCCTGCTTATCAATGAAGCGATTATATTGGTTCTGGATGAGGATGGGACAGGTGTGGACACCGAGGATTTTTTTCAGTCTTTAGATAATGGGGCTGTTTTTATGGCACTTGGGAAAGGGCAGAAATGGAAATCTTCTGAGGTATGTGTGTTACACAGCTGCTGTGAGAGTGTAAATAATTATATGTTTCAAGATGCGAATGTGCACCATTGGGGACTGATGTTATAAGTGGTGCAAATCTTTTTCCTATTTATTTACAGCAACTAATCAGATGTCTTCAACTGAGTTACTGCAGTTAGATAACATCTGGTTGGTTGCTGCATAAAAGCATGGGCAAACATTTGTGTTTGCATTTGTCTAGTTGGGTAGATGCAATAAAACACACAAAATATATCATGTATGTGTATATCTCCAGCTATGAATACCCTTGTAAATTGTTATAAAGGGTACTTAAATGTCATCAGTTATAATCAGTGCTTATCTATGTCATCAGTTATAATCAGTGCTCATCTATGTCATCCGTTACAAATCAGTGCTTAGCTATATTATCAGTTATAATCCGTGTTTAGCTTTATCATCAGTTATAATCAGTGTTTAGCTATGTCATCAGTTATAATCCGTGTTTAGCTATGTCATCAGTTATACTCTGTTTAGCTGCTCTTATATCGTGCATCGTCATCAGTTTTAATCGTGTTTAGCTATGTCATCAGTTATAACTTTAGCTAGTCATCAGTTATAATCGTGTTTAGCTATGTCATCAGTTATAATCATGCTCATCTATGCATCAGTTATAATCAGTGTTTGCTATGTCATCAGTTATAATCATGTTTAGCTATGTTATCATTAAATCCGTGTTAGCTATATCATCAGTTATAATCGTGTTTAGCTATGTTACATTTTATAATCAGTGTTTAGTCTATGTTATCAGTTTAAAATCCGTGTTTAGCTATGTCTCAGTTATAATCCGTGTTAGCTATATCATCAGTTCTAATCAGTGTTTAGCTATGTCATAGTTATAATCAGTGTTTAGCTATGTCATCAGTTCTAATCAGTGTTTAGCTATGTTATAATCCATGTTTAGCTATGTCATCCGTTATAATCCATGTTTAGCTATGCCGTCATTATAATCATTGCTTAGCTATGTCTCCGTTATATCAGTGCTTATTTATGTCATAATTATAATCAGTGCTTAGCTATATTATCAGTTTAATCCGTGTTTACTATATCATCAGTTATAATTAGTGTTAAGCTATGTTATCAGTTTTTTTACGGACAGGGGGTGGAGTTAGTAGCGTGCCTAAGCACTCCCCCTTTTAATGAGTTTCCTTGAGAAAATGGACTATTAAAGAGCATCTATACAGATAACATTATGTTTGAGTTGCCCATCACTGAAAACAAATTCTTCCCATCTTCCCCTATTACTTTAAATATCTTAAGAAACATCTTACATTTCAGCTGTCAATGCCTTATTTTCAAAACTGTTTTGCTAACTCATGAACTGGAGGGGCAGCTGTAAAGCTGGTTTGTGAACTGGGGGGCTGGCTGTAAAGCTGGTTTGACAATCTCTTGTTTTTGAAACTGGAGTGCTAAAAAACAATATTAATGAACTGGGGACTGACTAACACTGGGTAATGAACTGGAGGGCTGTGACTTATGAACTGGAGGGCATTGGCTAATAAATTATCTGAGGGGCTGGTTTTAACACCTTTCAGTGTTAGGGATGAAGAGTTAAATTGCTATTAACGTGGTTATATTTATTATTATTCCTGAGACACCCAAACATAGCTTTCAGCTTCCTTTTAAAGTCTTGCCCAGACTATCAGACAGTAATATACCATAGGTCAACAGCCTGGGCAGGACTTTGAAGGAGCTAAACCAACATATCTCATAAATACAGAATACAGCGAACCCTCCCTTCTCCCAGTCCCAGGCAGCACATGAATTAAACAGAGCAAGTCTGTGTCTCTCAATCCAGACCACTAGTACACTACTGACTTCTCCAGAGTCCCATATACTATATAGAAACATTCATTTAGCTATATAATCTGTTTAGCTATGTCATCAGTTTTAATCAGTGTCAGCTATTCATCAGTTATAATCAGTGTTTAGCTATGTTATAAGTTATAATCAGTGTTTAGCTATCATCAGTTATAATCCTGATCAGCTATGTCATCATTATAATCAGTGTTTAGCTATGTTATATGTTATAATCAGTGTTTAGCTATGTCATCAGTTATAATCAGTGATCAGCTATGTCATCAGTTATAATCAGTGTTTAGCTATGTATAAGTTATAATCAGTTAACTATAGTCATCAGTTAATAATCAGTGAGACTATGTCATCAGTTATAATCAGTGTTTAGCTATGTTAAGTTAATAACATTGTTTAGCTATGTCATCAGTTTAAATCAGTGATCACTATGTCACAGTTATAATCAGTGTTTAGCTATGTTTCATTTATAATCAGTGTTTAGCTATGTCATCAGTTATAATCAGTGATCAGCTATGTCACTGATCAAGGCTGCCATGAAGGTTTATGTTAGGGGGAGGGATAGCAGAACGGGAGGGAGAGGGAGGGAGAGAGGAGGGGGAGGGAGGGGGAGAAGGGCTGCAGTACGCATGGCAGGAATCCGGGTGGGCATTGGGGATGGGGGGGGGGGGACTACAGGAGAACCCTATGGATCTGGGATGTGAGGTAAGGATTAAACACACTACATTATGGGCCAGTAGTTGGGGGATATAGTTTGGGGGGGCATGCCCTTAAAGGTGAAGACAAAATAAAAAACACCATTAATGTTGGAAGACCAAAAGACATGTTTGACATGTGCCTTAGCAGGGTGACATATTCATGCCGTATAGCTTGTTTTCTGCAGGCAAGTTATGTTATTGGGATTCTACTTTCTCACAGAATTTGGGTACCACTTCTCTCTCACCAAGAAACCCCAGAAGAAATCGATGTGGCCCGGTTCAGTTTTGACCTCTACAAAAACCACCCGCGCGATTTCATTGGCTGTCTGAATGTCAGCAACATGTATGGAACATACACAATGTCTTATGACTTGCAGTGCTACGGAGCCAAAAGATGATGAAGTAAGTTTTTAGCATTATGTCCAGAAACTGATTAACTCAATGTAATCAGTTACTTATATAGCGTAAGCTGCCAGTTTAGAGCCGCTGTGTGTTTCCCTTGTGTGCACACAACCTACACTGCACTTATTAATTAGCTGTGCTGGTTTCTATTGCGGGTTACAAACAACATATATGCGTTTCGGAAACGCTTCAGGCGTTTGGTTTAAACATGTTTTAAAATAAGTATAATATGTTTTAAAGTCACCTGCCGATAAGCTGTTTTTTTGGAACCGGGGTCCTTCAATTCAGTGTGGAGTATAGAACCTTAGATAAATCAAACTACCGTATATACTCGAGTATAAACCGTCCCGAGTATAAACCGAGGTACCTAGTTTTAGCTAAAAAAAGGAAACCACATTGACTCGTGTATGAACCGGGGATTATTTGCCACTAAAGATGTTTGGAAACTACAACTCCCAGCATGCTTTATTGCTGGGAATTGTAGTTTTCAAACATCTTATTGCAAATCTGTATACTGTATGCACAAATATAGGAGGATTTACCCCATTTTGCAAGTATTTGCCCCTTAAGTATTTGAAAACTACAACTCCCAGCAAAAAGCATGCGGAGTTGTAGTTTTCAAACATCTTAAGTGGCAAATACTTGCAAATAGGGGTAAATCCTCCTTTATTTGTGCATACAGTATGCACAAATAAAGAGGGTTTTACTCTTATTTGTAAGTATTTGCCAATTGTGTGTATTTGCCCTGTGGAAGTAAAAGTTTCTCCTATCCTTGTCCGCGTGATCCACATCCCCTCTCACAGCTCTTACTGCGCATCCGATGATGTCCACTACCCGGCGCCTCTCACTTTGCGGCGCCGGTTAGTGACATCATCCGGATGCACAGAGGCTGTGGAGCAAGAATGCGGATCGCACGCTGGCGGCGACAAGGTAGGAGATAGTCTTTTTTTAAAGCCTGAAAACCACGGTTTTAACTCGAGTATATACGGTAAAGGATTTTAAATTGGCCATTACTGGAAACTATATTCTTCCATCTGTCCCCTATTTCTTTAGATATCCAATCTGATGAGGCATCTACATTGCAGCTGTCAATCAAGTGCCTTATTATCATAAACTATTCTGCTGCAAGCTGTTTTGCTTGTAGCTGGAATGTAGATAAATGGAGTTTTGACAGTCAGAGGGGAATCTGAGCCATGGAATAGTCTATTAAAAATGTAATAGTCATGGTTTCCAGACACAGTGACTCCTATAATATTGAGAATTTATAGCATTGACAGCATTTAAAAGGTGTTATGAAATAAAACCTTTAAGGTATAAAGGGAAAGTTCAGTGGAAAATATAATTTTTTAAATTGCCATGCTGTTGTCCTTAGTGAGCTGAGATTTCAGGTTCTGTAATGGTCCTTCTTCTTCCCAGGATGCACCCTAACATGGAATGTTCCTAACAGTAATGTCTACTGATTGGCTGTTGGATGGTCAAACATTTCAGATTTCACTAAGCAACTGAATCAACCCAGTCAGTATTTCTGAACCAATTATTCATACACAGACAAAATGCTAATGGCCAGGTTAAGGTCATTAGGATTGAAAAATACTGCTCTTTTTTTCTTAAAGTTTATATGTTTGCACTGAACTCCCCTTTAAAAAATAACCTGATGTTCAGCGCAGTTTTCAATCAACTGACGATCACTGTGCACTAAATTGTAATTTAAAACCTGCTTTTTGATGCTGTGGCTTGATAGGCCTGGTACAAAGGGCAGATCCTGATCCTTTATTGATCAGTAAGATGGTCAGGAGTATGGTAAACCCAGGCGATATTTGGCCCTGACCAATTGTACCAATGTAAAAATATGTAAAAAAAAATATGTAAAAACTCAAAATCAAATTTACCATTAATTCCTTTATTCAAAAATGTTTTCTGGAAAACGTTGTGTGTGTGGTCACTGTAGTTGACATCACCAATCCCTTATCTATCTGACAAAAATGTTGGATCAGCCCAAAATATTCAGCTCCTCTGTGATTTTGTTACATTGTTGAGGGCTAGGCCACACTAGCGCGTTTTTCCCGTTTTTTTGGACTCACGATTGCATGTGCGTTTTTTTTCAAATGGAAATTGTGGGAACTCAAAAATTCCTGCAATATCCAATGCGCATGCATTCGCATACGATTTAGTTTTGTACACATGCGTAAACCATTTCTGGCATTAATGCATGTGTTTCCATAACACAATTCAACGCAAAAAACGCACAAAGAATCATTTGGTGCGTGTAGTGTGGGAAAATCTAATGTTCCTTAGATTTAATCATCTCCATCAAACCTCCTAATAGCGCTGTGAATAGCTATAGTTTTTATTGTGTGAATTCCTAGTTTAGTTTTCGAGTTATTTTAATATTTAAAGGGAACTAAGGTTTAAAAACAATGACTATTATAATAATCTGTGGTTTTGGGCTGTAAGGAATGAATGGAGTTTGATCAAAATTATGTTGTTTTAGGGTAAAGTTTGTCATGATCTTTCTTTCCTACCTTTCTCCATATTTCTGGAGTTTTAATAGATCGGTCCAATCATTGTATTTTAGGGAAAATGCTACGCTGGACTCTATGCTCCATGCAGGCCACAGGCCAACGTCTCCTGGGGACCTCGTGTTACCTACAGCACTTTTAGATTTGACATGACAACCAAGTCATCTACAGATGAGGAGACATGTCCAGAAACCACACTGAGGAACGTGATCCCTTTCGCTACCCCGGAAAAATGCTGCAAAGTAGCATTGTACTTAGAAAACACTAATCTATTCAGGGCTCCACAGCTAAACTAACAACCTTTCCACATGTAACAGACCTGTAAGGGATTATTAAGAGACCACAAGGTGTTAATGGATTCGTGTCCAACTGCACTTCAAGTCTCGTAACCCATGTGCGACTCACTCGGGTCCCCGACCCACACCGCACGATTGTCCCTGACACGTTTTGTTTCACGCCGTAATCTGCCCGGGTATGGGCCCCTTTATCAGGCAAATTGGCGGTCATTTGAAGACCTGTTGGTTGGTCAACGCCCCCTACATGGGGCCGATTATTGGGCGAAACGATCCGCTTTGGACACATCGTGCGTGGCGCTGGTGTGTGCATATCACTTTAGAACGGCACAACTTGTATTGTGGCATAATTGCCCCTTACTGCATTAAATAAATGGCTACAATCTGTTTCTGGCCAGTTGTCATCTAACTAAGGTTTGATGGGAGATGTCAATAACACCAATAACTGTCATACTGGCTATACAATGTGAGACATATCTACATATCCTATGCGCAATGTAACGAGTGGTTTACACTCGTACAAAGGGACGGGTTTCCTCCTAAAAATGGCAGTAATGTGTGTGGGCTTGTTCTCTGCAGAAAAATGATTGGTAAATGCTAAAAGCGTAATGTCCACCTGTGGTCCCCAAGATGTTGTAAACCCCAGTCATTCTCACAATAATTGAGATCAAATTAGCAACATGCGGGAATTGTAGTTTCCAAACACCCTGGCATAAAGGGGATCATTATGTGCAGTGAACCACCAGAGGTGTTAATGGGCGTTAGTTCTCCTTTTGACATATTTGTCCAGTGCTTTTTCTACACTTTACCCTTTTAGCCGCTTGCTCAAACACTATCACTGCTACGACGAATACAAACAATATATTATACGATTTAAAGACTTTAATCACACCTGTCCCCTGTTATTAGTCGAGGCACTTACCACCTGATCTTAATGTTTCTGTCAAATAGATTTTAAAATTGCCGGAGGCATAGGTCGGAACAACAGTAAAACCTCGCACTTGGCTTGTGTATCATATTCGTCCGTCTAGGCGATTAACTATTTATGATTGTGGTTTGAACATGCCGCCTGTTTTCTTTAAATCATCTGAGATGTCCGTTAAACACCGGAGGTTTGAAATGTGATCAAAATGAAACAGCTATGATAATGGTGTGGGAGGTAGTCAACCACATTGGGCCTAATGCCACAAGGTTGTAAACGCATGCCTGTGGTATTAAAATGTAGCAACCAATCGAATGTTTTTCTTTTTACTCGTCGCACTTAGTTAGATCATCATCTCGATTGGTTGCCTCGGATTAATGCACGGAGACATTGTGTTCACCTTTCATTATATAGGAGGCACCCTTTATACTTAAATCATTTAAAAAGAATGTGTATTTGTTTCACTAAACCCTAGTTGGAATGTAGGAAACTATCTTCTGACTGTTACAAGTTTATAACACCTTTTGGGTATAGAAAGGAAATTTGATTTATCATGTTTATTTATATTTTAATTCATAAAAAGATGTATTACTTTATATAATTAAACACTTTAACTATTCTAATTTCCCTGATTTTTTCTGTTATAGTGGTTGTATTAGATTTATATACTGTACAGTAACATAGACACATAGAAACAGAAGCAGACTGGGAATGTTGGAAGTGTAGTGATAAACAAGGTTAGAGATCGCATATAACAAACTGATTTGGCCACCTTTGGCAGCAGATCCCATGCCATAAGCGTGGCAGAAACATGCGTACAGGTCATTAGTGGAGATGCCCCCGACATTACAGTTTTAAGATTGCTTGGTGGGGGGCAATCCATATACTTCTTTATTATTTCTTTCTTCTGCCATTTAGGCTACACCAAACCCTAACGCTGTCGCTGCAAGGTGTGATAAAAGTATCGCGAGTTAACCGTCCCATCCAGGCCCTATGAGTGCATACGATTCAATTGCAATCCCATCCCGAAATGGATTGCCACCCCATTGATAATTGCACTGCTCTGCTTTTCTCATGTACAAATTGGATTGCAAAATGCGTAAACCTGTGAGAAACACGTTAAGTGTGACCTTGCCCTCAGGCACGCTTCAAATACTTTATGGAAAACGCAGCAAAGCACCGAAATCATCGTTTTTGGGGATTTTGTGATTTCGCATCCCTTTGCGAGATGGTATCGCATGCAATATTCCATATCTCAAAAAGCAAATCGCAATCACAAACACGTAAATCGCACAGAGTTGCAATCGTGTGCGATAAGCGATGCGAGTTCCGTGTGTGCCGTGCCCTCAAATAAGAACAATGAAATATATTGTTTGGGGAAAGATAAGACCCCAATCCAGCTCCTATAAGTTAATATTTCACAAGATACTACATGTAGGGGTGGAAGTGATTCACGTAGTTCCTGCCCATCTCCAGGCAGATTGATGCTCAGGGTGTTTCATGGTGTCGCCGGAGAGAGACTTTGGCGTCACTTGCTGGCAAAAGTAAAGGAAGTCTCCGATGTGGGCTAAAGTCCCACAGCAATGGTTTTGTTCAGTGTATCGCAGTACTAGCCAATCCATTCGTCACATATGTATGTACATACAGAAGACCCATTTCTAGAGGCACGTACATGGGAGATTCTTATTGATTGGTCAGTATTTTTGGAACAACACCGGCATTCAGCTGTCTGATGGCACATCTGGTGGGTAACTATAAGCAGCGCCTGGGATGAATTACTAAGGACATTTACGGTAGTCTTCTACCTACAGTACATATCGAGATATTAAGATAAAGAATTTCTTATGTAAAGGTTCTTAAATGAATGAGAAGTATTATAAAGGGGCAAAGAAATTAATTTAATGGGTATATCTGTTGTATTCAATTAGATCAACTGACTGAAATGTAGTTCTTGAAGACTTTCGCTAGTCATCCGACTGCTTTCTCAGATTCAGATGCTTGTAACAAGAATCTGTGGCAAATTATGTACCCTGGAAATCCCAATTAGGCATATCACACCAGGTTTGTTAAGGTGTGATTAGATAGTGGCTAAAGAGGTGTTATAGGAACGCCAGAGTAAGGTGTTAAACAGGCATTGTAGCATGGTCAGACATTTTGGTGTCGAACCCCCCCACCTCTATTTAGGCTTGGTTTCTTTATTTTCACATAAATGGCCTCCTTAACACCTCTCTTGAACCAGTCAAACGTTCCTTCGCCAGTATTTAACATTACACTCTTCAAAGGTATGTCCTTTACCTCAGATGTCAGATACACGGCTGAGTCCTTACCGAGGATTGGCTCTTCTGTGCTGGGCCCTACGTTGATGCAGTTTGCTGTTTGGTCCCCCCCATACAATCAGAGCAATCGTCACTGGCACTGCACTGGCAATATAATGATGTCGCTTTTCTTGTGTTTTGGTATTGGGTCTTTCTTCGGATGTAGCCAATTGGGGGGGGCTGCCTCAGTGGTGTTGCTTCGGTTTAAAGCGACAGGGATACGATGTTTTTTGAATTCTTCTTAATTTCTCGGAAGACCCCTGCTACATATGGGATGACCATGTTTCTCCTCCTCTTGCTTTTCCCCTTCACTGTTGTATTCGTGTTCTTTCTTTCCTTCACTATCTTTTGACAAAGGCCCAGTCCACTGGATATCACAAGTTTAAAAGGGCTCCTCGAGATGTTTCATTTCTTTAGCCTTCGCCTCGGTGTCTAGTGGGGATGTTCTCGGCTCTGGGTGCGCAGGGTTCTGGATGACCCACAGCTTGTGATCTAAAGGGGGGTGGGAGTCAAACATCAATACGGATCTGTGTGTGTTGGTTTTCTGTAAACCTCTACTTCCAGTTTACTCATTTTCCTTAAACTTCTACGCAAGCAGTCCCAAGAAAGCCGTTTGTTGTTTTGTACCCTCTTCCCTTGTGAATTTAATGTTTGGTCCACCGCATTAATGTGTTTTCGTAAAGCTTGGTACTCCTTCTGGTGGACTTTTAAACCAAAAAGGTGTCATCACATATCTGAACCAGTGGCTGGGTGCTATGATGCGCCCCTTAAAGGTATAAGGATGAAGTTCGCCTGTGTTTCTACCTCTCCTGTAAAGGTTGTCCAAATAGGTGAAACTGCGTATCCATAGCACAATCCATGTTTTTTGCTATAGAACTTTCCCTGTATTTGAATGGTGTATTCATGCATGCAAGTCCAAAGGAACAACACCTGTTCTGGGTTGAGATCATTCTGCTTGTAAGAGTGGCTGTCTTGGCCCAGCCTTTTCTCTACCATGTCAACAAGCCTCCTTGGTGGGTAATACAGTGCAGAGAGATGTCACATCATAGGACACCATAGTTTCTTCTACACCGAGTACTATTCTTCAATCTTGTTGGTGAAATCTCTGAGAGTTCTGGATGTGATGCTTAGAACTTCCACCAAAGGTCCTAAGATGTTAGCTAGATATTTTGCCACCTTGTATGTTTACCGCAGTTATGCTGCTGACTATAGGTCTTAGTGGGCCCCTTCCTTATGTATCTTGGGGAGTCCATATTGCATGGATTTGCCCTCCCAGGGTAATAGGCGATGATCTGCTCGGAGTCATGCTTATCCTTTTGAATGCTGTTGTAGTAAGTCTATGACTCTTTTCTTGTATCCGGCTGGTGGGATCCCTTGTTAAAGCCTCATATTGTGTTGTTATTGGCCAGAGCATGGTCACCTTATCATGGTAGTCTGAGGTGTTGGTTATCACTGTGCATCTTCCTTTATCTGCCTTTAGATGGTGATACGGGAATCTTTCTTGAGGTATGTTAGGCGCTTCTTCCGTGTAGTCGGTGTTAGTGAAGGAGTTTGAGCACTGGCTAAGCTGCAGATCCCTTAAGGCGAAGTTGGGTTCTGCCTGACTCTGTGATCACCTTATTACTGTGGATAGAGGCTTCTGTGGCTGCCATAATATCCACCACAGGGATGGCTTTTAGGGGTGATGGCACAAATTCAAGCCCTTACCAAGGACTTCCGATTTCTGGCTGGGTCAGGGGTCCTGTTAGACAAGTTTCTTTCTCACCCATTCCTCCTTGTTCTGATGAAGTGACAACTTCCCTCCTTTTTAATCCAAGTAGTTGTTCTCCTTTGGGGTCTGTCTGGGATGACAGCATAAGAACTTGTTCTGTTGACTGGTGTTTGCCCTTACAGTGGCTGAGAACGCTGTGTCTTTGTTTGGTGAACTCCTCACTCTTTCCCAGATGGACACAGGTCGCTGTGAGGCCAGGTTCTGTTCTAGTGACTAATGTTGTGCATTAAAGCATGACGTAAAATGTGTCTGCGTACCGTTCACTTAGATCTGTGTTGAGTTCCTTTGGCAGTATCTGTTTGGCTCTGATGCCTTTAACCGTGGAATCCAGACGTATACTGCATGGTACTCAGCCGTGTTGTCTGGCATCGGAGGTTAAATCGGGGCAGGTGGTTTCTGTAGTCTGTGCAAGTTCCTTGTGTCTTTCATATTCCCGTACCAGTTTTGAGGGTTTTCTTTTTTCTTCCCAAAATGGATTAGAAATAATTGCTGTGTGGAAGGTTCTCATTCAATCCGGTCATGGTATAAGCTGTTGTATTCAATTAGATCAACTGGACTTGAAATGTAGTTCCTTGAGACTTTCGCTAGTCTCCGACTGGCTTTCTCAATTCGAATGACTTGGTACAAGAATCTGTGGCAAATTATGTACCTGGAAAATTCCCAATTAGCATATCCCAGCCAGGTGTTAAGGGTGTGATTAGATAGGGTAAGAGGTGTTATAGGAACGCCCAAGTAAGGTGTTAAAACAGCATTGTACCTGGCAGACATTGGTTGTCGAACCCCCCCACCTCTATTTAGCTTGGGTTCTTATTTTCACATAAATGGCCTCCTTAACACCTCTCTTGAACCATCAAACTCCTTCGCCAGTATGTTAACCTTAGAACAATCTTCAAAGGTATGTCCTTTATCCTTAGATGCAGATACATCTGCTTAGTCTGACCCGAGACTTGGGCTCTTCTTTGCTGGGCATAACGGTTGATGCAGTTGCTGTTTGTCTCCCCCACATACAAATCAGAGCATTTCTTCACTGCCTGGCACGCAATATGATGTCGCTTTTCTTGTGTTTTTTTGGTATTGGGTCTTTCGTATTACCAATTGCTGCCTCAGTGTGTTGTTCGTCGTTTAAAGCAACAGTGAGAAACGTGTTTTTTGAAAATTCTTCTTTCCTTCTACTCTACTTCTTTTGACAAGGCCTCGTCCTTGAATATCCACAAGTTTTAAGGGCTCCTCCTCTGAGATGTTTCATTCTTTACATGGAGAGGTAGAAACACAGGCGCTTAATAACCTTTAAGGTATAGACCCAGCCACTGTTTCGTATATGTTTATGACACCTGGGTTAAAATCCCCAGAAGTAAGTACAAGCTTTCACAGAACACATTAATGCGGTGGAGACCAAACAGTAAATTCACAAGGGAAGAGGTACAAAACAACAAACTGGGCTTTCTTCTTGGACTGCTTGTAGAAGTTTAAGGAAAATGGAAACTGGAAGTAGAGTTACAGAAGAACCACCACAACGACAGATCATGTATTTGATGTTTGACTCCCACCACCCTTTAGATCACAAGCTGGGGGTCATCAGAAAACCCTGCAACACAGAGCCCGAGGAACATCCCCACTAGCCAGAGGCGAAGGCTAAAGAAATGAAACATCTCCGAGCCTTAAAACTTGTGGTATCCAGACTGGGCCTTTGTCAAAAGAATAGACGGAAAGAAAAGAACACGAAGACCAACAGTGAATGGGAAAGCAAGACAGCGAGGAAGAACATGTCCCATATGGTAGCGGGGTCTCCGAGAAATTAAAAGAATTTTCAAAAACATCGTATCCCTTCTGCTTAAACCTAACAACACACTGAGGTCATCAATTGTTACAGCCGAAAGACCCAATACCAAAACACCATAAAAGGCGACATCAATATATGCAGTGGCAGTGCAGTGAATGAATGCTCTGATTTGTATGTGGGGGAACCAAACAGCAACTGCATCAAACGTATGGCCCAGCCCACATAGAGTCCAATTCCTCGGTCGGACTCAGCCGTGTATCTTGCATCTTAAGGGATAAGGACATAACCTTTATAGATTGTATGTTACATACTGGGAAGGAACGTGACTGGTTCAAAAGATAGTGTTAAGGAGGCCATTTATTGAAAATAAGAAACCGCAAGCCTAAATGAGGTGGGGGGTTCGACACCACTGTCTGCCATGTACAATCTTGTTTTAACACCTTACTCGGGCGTTCCTATAACACCTCTTAGCCACCATCTAATCACACCCTTAAACCCTTGGGGCTGTGATATCTAATTTGGGATTTTCCAGGGTACATAATTCCCACAGATTTCTTGTAATCCCATTCTGAATTGAGAAGCCAGTCGGGATCTACTGAAACGTCTTAGAACACTGTCAAGTCCATTGATCTAATTGAATACAACAGATATACCATGACCTGGATGAATGAGAACTTCACAAGCATATTTAATGGGTATTTATGACTCAATATTTGGACCAGACCCATAGGGTCACGTTGCATACAGGGCCCCTGTAAGATGTTCCACGCCCCCCTATTAATTAACTTTGGTTTAGAGAGATAATCTCTTATTTGTTTGCGTTCGGTTTGACAGTGGTTCGTAGTGTTTGGTCAACGTTGTGTATGGTAGTGTGCTCCACAATCGCCCCAACTGCTGTTGTTCCATAACTGGCAGCCGAACTGCAAGTAACCCGCAACCCAAAAGATGACACACCTCCTGCACCGCTCTACCTGACCTCACCCTCAGCTTTCTAACCCTACCCGAACTTAACCAGCCCGCAACCTTTTCAGCTACCTGCAAATCAAGTACTGACCAATTCAAGTGTATGGTCCCTCTTAATCCTAAACCGCACGGCAAAAGACACGCGCTTTTTCTCCGGGAATGGAAGCTAATTCCCTCTTGGCTGCCATAACGTTTGTCGAGTCTGCAGCGTGTATGCACTACCCTTGTATTTAACATGTATGTTTTACTCATGTATATTAATGCAACTGTAAAAGCGTCCACAATGTTGCGCTATATAATCCATAAAAATAATAATAAACAAGGCTTAAAAGGTGACGCATACATTAGGCTTATTTTAATGTACAATCCGTATTTCCATTGATTTGGCCCAAAAATTGTACATTTTCCTGATACTTATTATGCAACATTAGATTGTAATATCACGGGAGCTCATTGTCAGTGGGGCCTCACACTTGGGGCCTCTGGCTCATATAATCAAATGTCGACCCAATTGTGGCCTTTCCCAACAACTGCAAAATAATCAACCAATCCGTACTCTGTCTGTATAAATATAGGAACAGAATAGTAACCCATGAGTACCCAGCCCACCGTCTGCTGGCAGCTATAGAAGAACAAACTGTATGTCTGTATAGTTTATATAGCCCACTTGGACGCAGCTCTGTAGCAGTATATGATACAATAGAAAGGTCAGTACAAGGGGGAACAAATACAGACTAGTTTCAGGTGGTCGAGTAATATATAACTTATATAAATAGAAGTGCTAAGGGTCTTTAATTAGCTTTGTAATCCCTTAATTGTGTTTCCAGATCATCATAACTTTCGAGTGTAGGACACTCATATAAATATCAGGGCTGCTCGATTGTCATTAAACTCATAGGACAGGCCAAACTATGAGTGTGTTTCCAGTGCGCATTGTGAAATTGCATGCAATGTGGCAAAAATAAATCCGATTAGTGGATCGCAGCACCAGCGGGGCACCACATATGCAGCCCAGCAGGCAGCTTGATCCAGTGCGGTAAATGCATCCTCTTTTTTTTCACTGATCTGGAAACCCTTCCCTTTAATTTCATTCATTGTATTTTACCACACAATGATTGTTGTGGGTTAGATACAATGAATGTAAGCTCTTCGGGCAAGGGATCATCCATTTCTAATGTTGTCGAGACTTGTTGTCACTGTATCAATTATACATAATCTATAAATTTTACTGTAGCAGCTCTGCGTAACCAAGTGGCGCTTTATAATAAAGTTATACATACATACATACACAATGGGGCTCTAAAGACAGCCTTAAGCCAACCAGCTGTCACACATAAACCCCCTCCCACATGCTGCTTTATTATAGGAGGGACCTCCTTACATTGCGGATCTGTCAGTTTCATTTCCACTGCAGGGAGGGAAGGGGTGGAATGTTGTGCTGATTTGACGAGGAGTGGAGGAGGGGGTAACAGTGTGGGAATTGAAAGGGGAGAGTTCTGTTTACTATTAATCTTTATATCTTAATAAATCTGCTTTCTACTAACCGCAGGGAAATATCAATATGGGGGTGAACAAAATCCATTCATCTGAATTATCGCTACAATCTTACATTCATACAGATAATGGGAAAAACTACATGTCCAGAATGCACTGGTCTACTTCAACACACGTGGGAAAAACATGGCCGCGCCTTGTCACATGTGAGCCAATTTGTTTCTTGCTGGTCAACACTGACGTGTTGATATGTTTTAACTACAGATGATGCAGACTGGATACGTGTGGGGTTTTAATTACTGCCTGTAATCAATGGATTTGTTATGCATGAACCTGGTCCAGGTCCTGGCTATCCTAGCTGGGGGAGCTGGTCCCATAGAGCTTCCTGCTTGGCTGTCACAGTCAGACCAAAGATCAGAATCCCATGGGAGTATAATAAACTAATAACATAAATAAAAACAACACTAGATGCCGGTATTGGGATTATCATAGATCAAGTGATGTTAATCTGGTACTCCAGATTTTTAGAAACTACAACCCTAGAATGGCATGCTGGTAGTTTTAAAAAATCAGGAGTGCCCAGAGTCATCATCCGATCTCTGTCATAGATAAATGGGTCCCTCATGGTTTGAAGTAATATACCGTAATGTTTGAGCAAGTTGTGTTCTTGCAGTTTCGGTCTGACAGCGGCACTAACTCACCGTGTGACGTATGACTTGCTTGTTTAATGTTCGGGCTAAGACACACTATGTGCTTGGCGTTTTAACTTTTTTTTAAAAAAATAAAAAAAAAATAATGGAAATCGAGAAATCCGTTCCCACTATATCATTTTTTATCCGGCCATACGTGCATGCACGGACAAACTTTTTTTTTTGCAACTTTTTTTCCCTTAGAGATTAGAAAGAGAATCACTGAAATGAGCGTGAATTTGACAAAGTTAGGTGACAAACATTTCCCCAGATAATCCCTCACTTTACTATTACTACAGTTTACTGCAGTAGTGTGCGGAATAATCTCTTGTGTCCTGATGACGATGAATTGAAAGGGTAAAGGCATGTCCCGACTTTCTTTTAAGTCTTTATTTTGTATATTTATGTCTTGGACCCCCTCCCAAACCCTATTTTGTTATACATACACCTATTCGTAAAACACTCCTACAGGGACTTAAGTAACGGGAAGCCCTCACCGCACTCTCCTTCTGCCTGCCAGCTGATGAGTAACTGCCATCAGCTAAGCTGTATGATGAGGCCGTGGCCATGCTGATGGAGGTTATGAAGCAGCCTCTTTTGGCATTGGCAGCTCTCTCAAACCAGCTCACAAGTGCCGTGCAGTGAGGCTTAAAATATTGGCGGGGGATTGGGGTTGTATCCTTACGGATTAGAATAGGTAAGAAATAATGACAATAGGGTGTGATGTGTTATCCAATTGGCCATAGGTACGGTGTGTACCAGCTTTATAACCGGTAATTCCAGTGGTTTCCTATATTGCTTTTTTGGGTGTAAACAATCCTTTATGTATCTTACGTAGTTTTTAAAACTTTCTCTCTATTTCCCCGGTATCAACGCAGTTTGAAGTTAAGAAAATGTAACAAAGTCTCGCTTTCTCCACTGTCAAAAAGAGTAAGTATTTTACGGACCTGTGTCGTACTGTAGATCGGTTTGTCAAAGGATAAGATTTTCCAACTTCTTGGGATAACGTTGTGATATAGAAAAGGTAAGTTCACTTGGTTGGAATACATTGAATGGGTTTCCATTAAATGTGTGAAAGACTGTTCCTTTCAATTTGTGCTACCCCCCTCACAGCAGTTACCATAATACCCATTTGTGATACACCACAAGACTTCTATGTCCTGAGACTTTCTATGCCCCCCGACTCTATGTTGCCGAGACTTCTATGCCCCCCGGACTTCTACTATTCCGAGACTTCTAATGCCCCTCCGACTTCTAATGTCCGAGAACTTCTATGTCCCGCCGGACTTCTATGTCCGGACTTCTACTGCCCCCGGACTTCTATGTCCAAGACTTCTATGCCCCTCGGACTTCTATGTCTGTGACTTCTATGCCCCCGGACTTCTATCCCCCGTACTTCTCCAGTTAAATGGTAACTGTGGTTGTCATGTAAAGTGTGTATGAACTTGGCAAGAATGGGTTAAACTATGGTATTAGTTCTTGGCAAAGGACCAATAAGAAATACCATCCAAACCCTTTAAACAAAAGAACAGTCCTATTGTTTATATTAATTAAAGGTAATTATAAAATAATTTATATAATATGTTAGATTATAAACAAAAATTAAATAATTAAAAAAAAACTAAAAAAATAATTATTTATAATAATATAATAATAAAATATATAAAAATGATGTAGAAAATAATTATTTCTCCCCCCCCTTGCCTGCTCTCTGCCTGCTTCCAACTTTCTTCTCTTTTTTTCTCTCCCTTTCCTGTCCTTCCCCCCCCTGTCTCCCCCTCCCCCCATCTCCACCTTCTCCCTTCCCCCTCCCCCTTCTCTTTCCTGCTCTTGTCCTCCCTTCCTCCTCTCCCCCCCTCCTTCCTTCCTGATCTCTGTCCCCTCTCCTCCTGCTCTTCTCTTCTTTCCCCTTGCTCCCCCCCCCCCTTCTCCGTTGTCTCCTTCCTCCCTCCTTCTCCCCGCCCCCCCCTTTTCACCTCCCATTCCGCCGTGCTCTCCCCTTCCTCTCCCTCCCCCTGCCTCCTGTCCTTGCTCCCCCCTTCTGCTCCCTCCCTCTTCCCATCCCTCCCCTCCCCCCCCCCCCCCTTGCCTCTTCCCTTCCCCCCCCCACCCCCCCCCCCCTCTTCTCCCCTCTGTCCCCTCCTCTCCCTTCTTTCCCCCCACCTCCCTTCCTCTCCTTCTCCTCTCTCTCGCATCTTCCCTCTTCTCCTTTCTCTCTGTCTCCCCTCCCTGCCCCCCTCCCTCACTCTATGTCCTCGTCCCCCCCTCTCTCTTCTGCCCCTCTCTCCTTCTTCGCACCTCCCTCTGTCCCTCTCCCCTCTCCCCCTCTTCCTCGCCCTCTTTCCCCACCCCACCCCCCCCCACCCCCCCCACCCCCCCCCCCTCTTTCTCCCTCCTCCTTTGGCCCCTTCCTCCATTCCTCTCCACTTCCACCCCTCCCCGTTCCTTGCCCCCTGCTTCCCCTCCTCCTCTTCTTCTTCACCTCCTCTCCCCCCCCCTCTTCTTCCCTTCTTGCCCCCGCCCTCTGCTTTGCTTCCTTCTCCCCCTCCTTTCTCTCTCTCCCTTTCTCTTCCTGCATCTTTCGCCCCTGCTCTCCTCCCCTCTCCTCCCCTTTTCCCTCCCTCCTCTTGTCTGCCCCCCTCCCCTCCTCTCTTTGTTTCCCCTTGCTTCGCTCCTCTCCTTCCTCTCCCCCTCCCTCTCTTCCCTCTTTCCTTACTCCCCCCTTCCCCTCTTCTCTTCCCTTCTTCCCTTCCCCCTTCCCCTCTTCCCCCTCCTTTTCCCCGCCCTTTCCCTTCTCTCCTCCTCCTTTGCTCTCCTCCTCCTTTCTCTGCCCCTTCCTTCTTTCCCCCTGCCCCCCCTTTCCCCCCCTTTCCTCCCCTCTGCCTTCTCCTTCCTTCTCCTCTTCCCCATTCTCTCCTGCTCTGCCACTCTTCTTCTCTCTTGCTCGTGCTTCCTCGACCTACTTCCCTCCCTCTTCTCCTTTCTTCCTTCATCTGCTTCTTCTTCCCTCTCTCCCCTCTCCCTTCTTCCCTTGCTCCGCCCTCCTCGTTCTCTTCCCCTTCCCTTTCTTTCCCTTCCTGCTGCTTCCTCTTCTCCTCCCTTCCTCTCCCTGCTGCTCCCTCTCCCTGTCCCTCTCTCTCTTCTTCTTCCCCCCTCTTTCTCCCCCTCCTCTCCTCCCCCCCTCTCCTCTCTCCTGCTTTCCCCCCCCTGCCCTCTCTCCTCCCCCTCTGCTCCTCCTCTTCCCCCTCCTCTCCTTCTCCTCCTGCTTTCTTCTCCTGCTCCTTCTATCCCCCTTTCCCTCTTCCCCTTCTCCTTCTCCCTTCCCCTGCCTTCCCCTTCCCTATCACCGCCACAAAAACCTGTTCCTAGGTCCTTATCCCCTCCTTCCCTCTCTTCTTCGTCCCTCTCCCGCTCCAGTCTCCCTTCTCTCTTTCCTCTGTCTTCCCTCCCTCCCTCTTTTTCCTCCTTTCCTCTCTCCTTTCCCTCCTCTGTCCCCCCCCTGCTCTGCTTACCTCTCTTCCTTCTCCCCTGCCCTGCTCTCCCCCTCTCCTTCCCTCTCCTCCCTCCTTCCTCCTCCCTCCTTTCCCGCCCCCCCCCTCCCCAGTCTCCTTTCCTCTTTCCCTCTCTCTCCCCTGCCTGCCCTCCCCCCCCCCCCCGCTTCTTCCTCTTCTCACCCCCTCCTTCCTCTCCTCCCTCCTCCTCCCTCCCGGTCTCCCTTCCTCATTGTCTGCTCCCTCTTTTCCCTTTCCCCCCTCTTCCCCCTCCCTGTCCACTTATTCCTGCCCCTTTCCCTGTCTGCCCTTTCCTCTTCCCGCCTCATGCCCCTCCCCTCTGTCCCCCCCTCCTCTCCCTTGCCCCCCCCTCTCTCCCCTCCCTCTCCTTTCCAGCTCACCTCTTCCCTCTTCCCCTCTCTCTCTCCCTCCCTACCTCTCTTCTGTCTCCTCCTCCTCTTTCTCTTCCTGTCTTCTTCCCTCTGCTCACCCTTCCTCCTCTTCGTGCCCCTCTTCCCCTCCCCCTTTTCTCTCCCTCTCCTCTTCCTCTCCTCTCTCTCCTTCCTCCCTTCCTCTCCCGCTCCCCCTGTCCCCCATCTCCCCATTCCCTCCCTTGCCTTCCCCTTTCTCCCTGCTTTCTCTCTCTCCCTTCATCTTCCATTCCCTCCCTTCCCTCTGCTGTTCTTTGTTCCTTCCTTGCTCTTCCCCTTTGCTTTTTATCCTCCCCCTCTCTCCCTCCTGTCTCCGTCTTGCCCCCCCTCCTCCCCTCCTCCCCTGCTCCTCTCCCCCCCTCTTCCCCCTTCCCTCTCACCTTGCCTCTTCTCCCCCCTTCTCTCCTCCTCCCTTCCTGCCCCCCTCCCCTCTCTTTTCCTGTCCTCCTACCCCTTTTTTTCCCCCCCTTCTGCTCCCCCTCTCTCTCCTCTTCTCTCCGTCCCTCTCTTCTCCCTGGCTCCCCCCTGGCCTCCTTCTTCCTCGCTTTCTCCTTCCTCTCCCCCCTCCTCCCCCTCCTGCCTCTTTCTCCCTCTAACCCTCCTTCTGTCCTCCCTTCGCTGTCCTGTCTCTCTCTGCTCACCTCCTCTTTCCCTGCCTCTTGATCCTTCCCTCTCCGCCTTTCTCCCCTCCCTCCTCTGGCACATCCCCCTCCTTCTTCCTTTCCTTCTCTTTCCTCCTGCCCCCTCTTCTCCTCCCCGCCCCTCCTCTTCCCTTCTCTTACTCCCGCTCCTCTCTTCTCCCCCCCTGGTCTGCTTCTCTCTCTCCCCCCCCTCTCTTCTCCCCCCACCCACCCCCTTTCTCCCCTCCCTCCTGTCCCTCTTCTCTGCTCTTCCTCTCCCTTCTCTCCCTTGCCTTCCTCCATCCTCTGTCCTATCCCGTCCTTGCCCTTCCTCCTTCCCCCTCTTCTCTTCCTTCCTCTCCCTCTCCTCTCGCTTCTCTTCCCTCCTCTCTTTTCCCTTGCTTTCGTGCCGCCTGCCCCCCGCTCTTCTTTTCCCGCCCTGGTGGGGCCGCCCGGTCCTCTGGCCTCTCTTCCGCTCGAGGGTCTGGTGGCACCCTTCCGCGGGCTTTTCCGGCCCCGCCTCCCCTGGTCCCCTCCCTGTCTTTTCGGTCTGGGCGTCCTGTCCGCCGCCCCCCCTCTTATATTTGTGGGAAATGGGGAAATAGCCCATTAAAATGATACCCAATATGGAGCCCTTATTCCCTTGCCAGGCGAGTTATTAATATCTGGGAAGAAGGGACTTACACACAGGTCTGTTGGTATTGGAGGTAATTGTTAATAATACAGAAAGGATTATGTGGTCTATAACCCAGTACAATGTACATATCTCATTTATATGGAATCTGTCCTAACGAGGGGGAATGAATTCCTTTTGGTATTCAGAAATCTGGACATTCCTAGAAGACACTTCCCACGCTCATGAGGAGGGGGTGGTTCACAGGGTTTAAAAATCCCTTGTAGTCCCCTATAACTGTGTTTCTATACTGAGGGGACATGCTAAAACGTTGTATGGACCCAATGTTTTCGTCCCGCCCCATGATACAGGACTTCTTCGTGAGTAGGGTCTGTGAATATTTTTAATCCTTTTATTTCTATAACTGTTGTACTTATTGTATTTCATTTTTATTTATAACACCATTTTATTTTCGTTTTTTGTATTATATGGCACTGTCCACCTTGGAATATTAAATATAAAATTTAATCCAGTTTTGTCTTGATGCTCCTAAAAGAACTCAGTTAGCCTCTGATAAGTTTTATTATGTGTTTTGAATGGAGTTGCAGGTAATGCTAATTAACTTCCTGTGACGACGTGGAAGGATGATGCTAATTACGCAGTTAGTTGCTGTTATTGAATGGTGTATTGTTAACCATTTTAGCTGGCCAGGACAGGGGTGTGCAGAGTCAGTGAGAGTATAGTGTTTTTGGGGCGTCTTAAAGGCCATAACTAAATGGTGCAGCTTGTACCGATTGTTGGTAGATCAATGTTCCCAGCAACGGCTTTCGCGACAGTTGGTCTTCATACAAGTGTCCCTCGTGTTAAAGAAGCTGTCTCTAACCTTTCAAACAAGCCTAGGATGATTCGTAGCTTCTCTTTTTAGCTTTTGAATTCCAACTTATTCCCCTTTAATAAACTTCTTTCCCTGTTTTAATCTCACTTGGATTTGCTGGGTTTGTCTCGCCTGAATTAGAGTTTTTCTCTCTTTCAGATCTCTTTTTTTTTGGTTATCAAGTCAAACCTCAAGGATTTTCCCGTTACAGGTAAAATGTACGGGTGTGTGTGTGTCTGTGTGTGATTATATATACATACAAACTGGTATTGGTTTGGCACCCAAACGCAGATCCAAATAGGTAATGGCCCGCGGGTGCCTCCTATAGAATTTGTCACACTGTGAAAAACCTCACTGAAATATGTATATATAGAGTAGAGTACCCACATGTCAAACTTACGGCCCACGGGCCAATCCAAGCCCTTCTGGCTATGTTTTGACCCCCTAGTGATGTCAACATTCAAGACTTTACTACTCTTCTTTACAACATTGTGTAGTCCCAGTAGTTGCCGTTACTATTGATCTGCCTGCTAGATACCTGGACAGCTCATCGGGCGCACCTTTACTAGATTAGGTGTGTCAGCTGTTTAAAACAGTTGATCTATAGTTTAAGTCACTGCTTGGGACTGTATAAATTGGACTTCACAAATGGCTAGGCAAATGTAGTAAGGCTTGTAATGGCAGTCCACCGCTGTAACACATCTATCGCTTATCTAGCCTGGCGAGGTATGACAAAGGTCTTCCATTGGATTTGGCCATTCCATTACCTTACCCTTGCTCAGAAGAAGTAAGGTGGGCGTTCAATCCCCATTAGTCACATGGATCATGCCATAGATGGAGGTCCCAGTCCAACACGTGTACTTCACAACCCCTTTCCTGTTGAGCCCAGCAAGGATCTCAGAGTCCACGATCTGCACCTCTGTTAAGGAGCTTAAAAATAAATCGGACCGACCACTTTGATTTTGGCCTCTTATGTGATTGAGTTGATCACCCCTGGTATCGTACAAGGGACTCAAGGGAAATGTTCCTTTGTAAAGTGGCTTGTCATTTGTTCAGGTGCTGACGCCAAATGTTCGCTGGCATCGGAACTGGTCATTACGGACAATACACACATTGGCGATATATATTATATATATTTAGAGATCTACAGCAAGTTAAACTGCCAGTTGTGCTTTGCTGATTACAATACAATGTGTCCCAGTTCTAATCATGGTTGTGTTTAAATATGTGAATCAGGATGAATTCTCCTTGTCCTCGCTTCTTTCCTGAGCGGGGCAACAACAGTTAGGAATCAGAGGGGATCTGCATATTGTGAAGGAGGCAGCACCAAAGTAAGTTCATTAGGCACAGTAAGCACACGTCCTAGGGGTGCCGTGATTGGAGGGTCAAGCTGTCCATCTTCAAAGGGTGTGGTTTGGGGTGTGGTCTGTGTTAGGGGTGGGGCTAAGGTGAGATGTGAATCCGGCCTTGTCTATGTGGTACACAAGTCTTGTTTTTCCTATTATTCTTTTTTTTCTGTGTGTACAATAAAGGGATTCAATTACACATGTTACTATATGGATCTGTAATACCACCCGGTGGTCTGGGTTGTGGCTCCATGCGTAATTCTCTAATGTTACAGGGAGTCTTCCTGTCAATTTGCTCCTCTCTACGTGTCAACGTGACTACAAAACGGATCGAGGAATTTTATGGTCTTGTCGTAAAAAAACAGGAGGCAGTGGCAACGTACTGTGAGATGAATGGATTCCTCTTTTTATTAAACTGGAACACCAAGTCACTATGACTTTAATAAACGATATATTGGTTATCAGTCATTTTGCTGTAAGTTACAGGAAGGCACCTGTTTATTGGTATTTATGTCTTTATCAGAAGAGGCAAATCTGTTTTTTTGGGGGGGTTTGCTACCGTAGGTAGCTAGTTACGCAGACTAGCTGGTTATATCTGTTATGACGGCAAGACAATAGACCTAACCACTGTTACTGGTGGCACACTTGCCTGCTCCGTCATGCTGGGCTGCAGACCACTCCTTCACCACCAAAGCAGCAATATAACAAGGCTAAACACTCCTATCGTCTCACTCGAAATCAGCTTAATTCCTATCCCCCTTATATATTTTTTTTTACAAGTGCCTCTCACCCTCTGACCAAAAGCTGTCAGTTACTACTGGTCCGGTCTGCCCTGGCCTCTTTTTAAAAGGCAATGTGGTTTCGCATACAATTGTTCGACATTTCACACCAAGCCTAGGTTGATGTCTCTAGCTTCTTACACTTGACTGTTTGAGTCTTTGACAGTCACATGAATGTGGCTTTGTAAGAGCCCCCCCTAAAAAACACAAACTTGGGTCACAGACCCCAAGTTCGGTGATGTCACCGCTCACCATACTAGCACTGCTGTAACTTGGAATCATGATCCTGAGAACATTTTAAAGGTAGTAGTGTCCCCATTTTAATAAAGACCACAGTTCCCCCCTTTAATAAAGACTGGCCAGTAAGAAAAGCCAATTGTAGGAAGGAGCTGCAGAAACCAGAGGTACCAGAAACCTGAAGAATTATAAATGATTTCTCTCCAATATTGAAAAATAGAATTAATATTTTCTACTAGCAACTCGAAAGCAACGGCTTGTAGAGAACCTTTTAGGTGTGTGCTGCATGTTAGATTATGATTACATTTTACCATCAGTATAAACCAACGCATCATGGGATGTAAAACATCCATAAATGGTATATACTGTCCCGTACCTCTAATGTAATTTTGTCCAGTGATGAACTTCCTGCTACATGTTCCCGCCTGGACCATTCCTTAAACTTTAACTTAACTATAAATGAAATTACCTGGGGCAGGGAGGTCGGATTGATTATTCTTACCTCACACTATCGTGTCTATTACGGAGTAGATCTACAGCACGGACAGTTTCATTTGTCAGGTTAGTCCTGAATATCTTATTAAGAGTAATGGAGCGCGAGGAGACTGGCAGATCAGTTTTCTTTGGGCTGGCCTAATATCTGTTCCCAATCATTTTCATTTAGCTGTCGTAATTTTAAACGTGCATACATGTGATAGATTTCTGAATAACTGACATTGTTTTCTAATCTTTACTTGTCATTGTGTCTGACAGTGCTGTGACTGTTGGTGTCCCCAGCCAAGCGAAGGAGAACTCAAGGCAGCACTGAATTGGAGCACTTGAAGATTTTACGCCTGGTGAGAACACCTACGGAACATGTAAACAAAGTCTGAGGGGCTCAATAAAAGTTGCTGTTTGCCTGTGGCAATTAATATAGTGGATAATGCACCCCCTACTGTCAATTATAGGATATTAGAAAGTCACTATGAGTTCCGGGACATATAAAAGGCATGGGGGCTGCTTGTTGATTGATTGAAGAACGGTGGTATAGCTCCTCACTCCGCATTCTTCAGTCATGAATTAAATACAATAAACGATCATCAAGTGAACTTTTATATGTATTGTATCTCTATAGTTAGTATAGGGCGGCTGGTAATGATCCACAGAATGTTCCTTTATATTGGCGATGCTGGGCGGTTGCTCGATGGACCCTATCATAGACATTGCCGATAATTGTAATCCCATCGGATCCTAGCGGATTTAACCTAATATTGTCAAAGTGTTGGGCCCATTTAGAACTGAGAAGCCTGATCGGGTAAACCTGTTTATCACCAGATCTGCTTTTTTTATTAGGTGTAACCGGTTTACCAACCCATCCAAAGGAATCTAGAAAAAGAGAAGTAAAGAGAGCTTGAGAACACGCTATCAAGGAGTTCTTGGACTCCAATCAGGGCTGTGCTCTGGTTGCTGCAGCCAATGTCTGGTAAGTCTCTAAAGACAGGTGAAGGAAAATGCACATTAAAGTTACGCTAAGTCCAAGGCCCCTCCACCTGTTGGCCCAGTACATGGTTCCCCATTGCTGCAGGTGCTAGGCACAACCGTTCTACCTATAATTTCTTTGAAGGAAGCATCCTGTAACAGGAATGGCCATTGCCTCCCTTCCAGATGTTTGAAAACTAAAAGTTGGACCACCCCTCCTATAGATCCAGTAGGCTGTTTCCCTGTCTATCTTCTGGACAGTTGTTTCCGATCTCCATGTTAACCAGTCAGGCATTTTCCTTTTATCTTCCTGACTACGTATTCAAACTTCTGAGCGGCGGACGGTTTCTCCAAAGGTTAATTTGGTGCCAGGACATATTTATCCAGTTTCTACAATCCCTTGTGACAATACAAATTTGTTCTTATTTCAATAATTATCACTAATCTCAAATCAGATTCAATTGTTTAATCATTGCGCTGTTTGCAGTTTACCAGGCCCCCCTTTGGTTCCGTTACGTTGATGGTTTGCCGGATACTTGGGCGACACACCTACTCGCCCGATCGGGAGTCCTGGAGAAATGTTTTTTTTGCGCAGTGTAAACCGCCCTCCCCGCACACAGGTTTCGTCAGTAGTCAGTGGCAATTCGGCCTGTGTTAAACCTGAAACCAAAAAAACATTGGGTAAAATAGCAGCGGCAATAACATTCCACATAATAGCTGGGGGCACACACAGTTCAGTGACTGTGTCACTAATGTCATCGCAGGAAACAATGTTAAACCCCCCCCACCTCCTTATCAAATCAGCTAAATCAGCTCACGGGTGGCTCCTCTGCTGCAAGCCCACTGACCATATAGACATCAAGTAAAATAGATAACTGGTACATCATCTTACTTGAACTGGTTTATTTAAACCCTGACGTTTCGGTGTGTATGTGTCACACCTTCAATCAGAACAAATCCTAATGTCCCGCGGCGGATCGACGTTAGTTGCTGCTCTTGAACGGTATCAAATTTGCTTGGCAAAGGGATTTGGCAATCTTGTGGGGGTGGAGCTTGAAAACGGGAAGGAGACAGAAAGGAGGAAGACAGAACCTTCAATGAGTAAAGGGAGGGTATAGGAGGGTGCTAGAAAAAAAACTTTTGCATTTAAAGCCGAAGCTATCTAGTATAGTAAGTTGGATTTACAGTGTTCATACCCTTTCAATTCCTTAATTAGGTGTCTGTGTAGAAAAGTAAGGCAGAAATTAGAATTTACAGGGCACAGTCCGGTTGTAAAAAAAGCCTGGCAGTCTCTCCTTTCTTTGATCACATGTCTGGCTGCAGCCTGTGAGAAATTATATTGGCAGCAATGTTCAATTTCTTCCTGCTTCTAGTAATTGATTGACAATCACCTGACCCTCTGCGCCTCCCCCTCCTACCCCATTTCCGCATTGGAAAGACGGAATTACCTTCACGTCAATGGCTCATTAGAATGGGGAAAAAAATTTTTTTTTTTAAAAAAAAAACAAAAAATCTTTGGTAAACACAGTGTGTAAACCTTTCCTGCACTATAATTTAGAAGTTTTTACCTAGGGATGTAATTCTGGTTCATTCTAAAGTATTAGCAGAGGGGCGTTTTCTTCTAATGGGCCCCCAGCAAAACTATAATGGGGCAGCTCTCATGTATTTACACCTCTTGTGAGAGCTTTTAAATATCTGCCATGAGCCCCATAGATTGTAACGTATGTTCTGTTCCTCTCTGTGGAAAGGCTTATTTCTCTTTGTGACGTGATTTACAAATCAACTAAATTTGGAACAGAGGAGAAAACAGATTTGAATTCAATCATTTATTTTCCCAATGCTAGTGAAGGGAACGCTGCACAGGATGCACTTTCGCCAGCACATATGCACTCCGCATGCCTCTCCACCTTCCCTCCACCAGCTGCTCATCCCTGGACAATCACCGAGAGAACAGGAACTTCTCACTGCTCCTCCACCACCTTATTTTCAAAGGACCTCCAACTGTTGGGACTAAAGATGACGAGCAATGCTTCAGGAGGTCTGAAACTGAACAGATATACGACAGACTGCTGCTTTATAAGAGAGGATCCTTCCATTAAGAGAGACTGCTTATATGAACTGCCTTAACTGGAACACAGGTCCTGACATCACTGGACTGGAGATATGTGGACCTGAGCAAAACTTAAACTAACTAACTAACGCATTTCATGGCAGTTACCCATCTGTTTGTGATGGATACGGCAAACAATAGTGTGCAATCGGAGTACGAATGCAATGTGATCCACCCACATACACAGTGCTGTGAATCTCGCACATCAAGGGTCCTCCATAGTTTCGGTGGGGAATTCGCACAGAGTGGCGCTAGCCTTTAGATAATATCATATTAATTAGACATTTTCTACAATCTGAATCTTTCATGCCCTCATTCTAATGTTCCTCATGCGTCCAGTTTTAATAGGCAAAATGAACGAAGCAAACTGCAGTCGGGGAACATTCAATAATTGACTCCCTAGATCCGTTATAGTTTTGTATTGAGTCAATGTTGCTGGTATTTTTACCCGCAGGCCTGGCTTGTTCCAGCATCTGGACATACTCGATCGTGGGTGTTCCTTGGGCAGAGATTCTCCAGATGTAACTGTCTATTTGTCTGAGAATCCTGGCAGATCTCCTCACAAAATCTATTGGGAAGTAGGAATAACCACTCATGGTCCATGGAAGTTTTATGCTGCTTGTTCTAAAGACCTTATATGAACTTAGTTTTCTCTTACATTTTTACAACGGGGTTCATTATTCCTATAATTGTCTTACATCAATCATTTTTATTAATATTGTCCGAAAAAAAATCGAAAAAATGACAAGAGTTTGTAACCTTTAGTTTGAAATCCCAAGATCCTACAATTTCATGACATTTTTGCATCTCTTGAAGGGAAGCGTGCAATATCTTGTGATTCCTGTTTCTTAGCGAGCTTTGCACCTGTGAATTGTATGCCTGGGCATTGGCCTTTCTACAGTGTGGGTACAGTATGGTTCACCTGACTAACAGCCAGAATGAAAACTTAGTGGTCTGTGCAATAATCCACAGCTAACGATCAATGTTATTTAACTGTCATTAGACAGGTAAAAAATCCACAACCTGATTGGTTGTTGCAGATTAACAGCACAGGCAAATTTGTGGACCATTTATTTGCATCAGCTCCTTAGTAATAGGAAACTTTTCCAGAATAGGGTCCAAAGATGTGGTGTCTATATTCACATTTGTGATCCTAAGGACAACCAGCACTTTGTTTGCAGGAACCTATTTACATTCCCTTCAGCTCCTGAAATAAATGTTTCTGGTAATGGTCAGGAGAACATTATCCAGTGGCTATTCTATCTACAATTCTGTTGGTACTACTAGACCTGTACACCCATCACATCCTCTCTTTGTAGTTCTGTTGTGTGATTAGCATGGATCAAATGTCCATTCCCTGTTTTAGTATTATCACTTGTTGACATACTGAGTTCGCAGCTACTCTGGTTACCATTCCAGGTGTCATGGTTTATTGGATCTGTCGGTGATAAGAGACAAGACTTCGGCCCTGTTTGGGTCTATTATTTACCAATATATACCAGGAATAATCTCTCCATTAGGGAATATGTTTGGCAATAAATAACTTTTTGTCGCATTTTGTGCCCGTACGGGATTTCTATTCTAAGCGGCAAACCTCCGATTCCTATACGAAATCGTCCCCTCCCCCCATGCGCACATCACCACCTTGGCGGCGTACCTCCCCCTCCTGTGGCCATTGGCTAGAGACGTCACATTTTACTTAAAAAGAAAAAGTATATAGGATTACATTTGATCATTATTCTTCCAAATAAGTTATAGTGGAATTGATTGTGTAGGTATGTTTTTTAACTGTCAGTTAGTGTGGACTTTCCTCATTAAATAATGCTAAAGCCTGGAGAAGTCTGGATAATGTAAAACTGGAAGTGTCACAAAGCAATTTCTGTAGGCCTCATATCTTAAAGGGTACATGTCCACCCCCCCAAAAACTAAAAATTTCCCCAACTACTGGCCCTAGTGTGTAGTGTTAAAAAAAAAAAAAAAAAAACTTACCATAACACATCTGCTCCACACGATTCTCCTGCAAGTGTCGAGTCAAAGTAATAGAAATGAAGAGTATGGCCTTCCTGTGTGTAAAAAGATTCTGCCCTTATATTTCTGGCTGCCCGGTGGAGAGTCCTCCCCCTCCCCTCGGATCCCGATTACTGCCTGCGCCCACCTTTATCCTTTCCTTAGTTATTTAGGGACCTTAGCCACCCCCAACCTGCTGTTTGTTTTGCAAAACAACTAATCAGGAATGTACTTAAGGGCTTCATTCCTCCACAGCGTTTCTCTATTCCTGGCGCATCGTCTGTGATTGGCTGCTGTCCCCGGCCCTCTTGCTTTGCAGGAGGGCCGGGGTAAAACAAAGCTCTGTATGCACATTACTGATTTTTTAGCAAAAACAACATGGTGGTTGGGTGGATCAAGGGTCCCCTGCACTACAGCAAAAATTAAATGAAGTGGATTACACTTTAATAAAACAATCCTGGGAGTTAGGAATAATCAAGCCTAGCCTCCTCACAACAGTTACTTATCATTTTAACTGTATATGATCTAGCAGTTTTTCCTTTTAACTTTAATCTGAGGTCTGTTTTAACCAAGAATCATGTCAAGCATAATTTGACCATGACCGTGGAAAGGGAATGGGGTTTTCAGAAAGAATCGTCCGAATCTAGGCGTCAGGTGAAACCACAAATTCATAAGGCTTAGTTCCCTTTATAATTATTAAGCCATAATCAGGATATTTATTGCTCAAGTATCTCAGAATATGGTTGTTGGTAAAACACGGTGTAGTAAATGAATGTTTTATATCTAAAGGCTCGTACACACGTGCGATTGTGGGTCCTGACCCTCGGCGCACGATGTGTACGAACGACCGTTTCGGGCAATAATCGGCGCTGTATTGGCCGCAACGGTTGTTTTTTGGAGATATAGAACGACCGAACTTGGTGGATCTCGAACGAATACCAATTTCAGCTGATACAGCGCCTACACACGTGCCCGATTATGCCAAACGGATTCGTACACCTTGTGCTGCTGGGTCGGGACCCCCGCGCGATTGCAACGTGTGTATGAGCCTTTAGCCTGTATTATGGACGTTGTAATGTTAGATTCTGATGCACCTAGTTTAGTGAAAAAGATGAACTAGCACTGTGCAGATAAATTTTTAAGGAAAGCCTTTAAGCCTATATTCTAGAGTACTAGTGTTAAGGGCATGTCTTCCTGATTGGATTCTGGCTTTCACTTCCCCTTATACATATACTCGGCTGATCTACTACTATCACTGCCCGCCATTAATAGGCAGTTCCATTTTAAGTGCATACACGCCCCCACTGCAAAGCTATGCTTTTTCTAGCCGCCATGTCAACATGCCAAACAAGGATTCTGGGAGTTATTTTAAAACATCTGGAGGACCCACTGATTGATATCCCTGGGCTACAAGTATTTAATCAAGAGGTCAAACAAACATTTGGCCATACATTAGGAAACCTTACAAGTGCCCTGGGCCCTCAGGTTTACCATTGATATTCAATCAAACCACCATGCCAGTACAGGGAACGTTAGCGCACACTTATTATGGAGTCACTCTACAACGGGGTGCAAACTTATCCTGGGATTACCCGCCAAGCACCAGGCACTATATGACGTGAGCGCTCGACGAAGAGGGTACGCCTCACGAACTCGTAAGGCTGGCCATCTTGGCTACAGATTGCTCCTATGTGCGTCATACATTGTGTGTGTTTTTAAATGACAAAAAAACTTTTAAAGATAATCCACAATGTGTGCACTATCCAGTAACTATATTGATCAAACAATATAATCTTATGTCTAACCGCACCCCCCGATTCTATACAGAATCATCCCTGTGCCACCCCACCACACCCCCTGGCAAGCTTCCAGACCCCTCCTGTGGTTGTTGGCTAGAAGACTCACATGGCCAGCTGCAAGCAGGAGGGTCCAGCATCCGTGCATATCGACAACCTTATTTAGTATTTAGGATAACTGGATCTTAATCTAAAACTACAACTCTCAGCATTCATGGCTAACTCTGTGCTAATGGAACGACATGCAGTTTTATTAAAAATAAGACCTAATTATGAGAAGCCTTATGTTGCCGTATAACCAGATTGGCAATAACATCAAGAAATGAACTATGACATTTTCTTGGTGTTATTTACACAACAAATATGTTTTTTTTTTTAATAACCTCAAAGGTAATTGAAACTTTTTTTTTCCCAAAGGGAACATTAAACTTTATGAGTTACACGGCAGTTTAGGACAAAGTTTCTAGGTAATTGGACATGTTGGTTCCTTTGCCCTGCTTGCTCTAGTGTTCCGGGACCATGAGGTGGGAATGCTGTAACCCCGAGCCGTGAGTGGGACGCGTCCCTGAGTAGAAACTGCTCATATGTATTCTTTTTGGTATGTTAAAGGCCAATAGTGGTTTAAACTGAAGGTTTCCCACCCTTGAACAGTGCAAATTGGCATTGAGGCTTTTAGTGTGATGATTCCCTTGCATAATCACAGGCATTTTTTTAACTGCATCCCTGACCACTGTAAAATATAAGAAACACCAACCAATTAAGTTTCAATTCATTTTATTTGGCACAGAAGAAATAAGAAACAATATGAATATCCAAGAAGATATCCGATAACGATAGAATGGCTTAATAGCATAGAATATAGAAGGCACCTGTGGCTAATGCCATCACAATCATATGCTTGTTGCCTACCTGACCGTTGGAATCTCTGCAGTAGCTCTAAGAAGTAAGGGACACTCACATTTTCATGCCGCCCCCTAGCAGTTCCACGCCACGGCTAGTTAGCCTAGTAAAACATCCGCCACTGATCACAATAGCTTATCAATTTCCCTGAATCCTGTCTCTATTAATGTTTTTTTTAGTAGGGATTGCATGGGCAGCTGAAATGCACTCTAAAACCTCAAAAGGCCAAGTCACCACCCCTAAATGAAAAAATTGGTATAAGGCAACTCACCCCCCCCAACTTTAATAGTTAGAAATCTGAAAATAATGCAAGACTACCTGAATGCTGCAGATTCCGCTAACCCGTCTTTCTGCTTTCTGGTCTTCAGTTAGTCAACTGATGTGTCGTGGATGTAACCGTTGACATCACAGCCAATAACTGCTATTCACCTAGTTGTCTCCTCTGGCATTTTCCAGCTTGGAATGAGCTCTAAAGCTCGGAGAGTAGGCAAAACATTTTGGAATTGCAAAACTACACTACAAACCTTAGTTTTATTTTAGGAGTGGATTGCCCTGCAAAAAAAACCCCTATTCTTAGAACACAGAGAGGGAACCATCTTATGGTACCGACTTTAAGCAGTTTACTGTTTTCACATTCTTTCCTGAGTATCTGTACTTGGCCAAGAGTCAAGCTTGTATAATGTAAGATCTACTAATCCCCCGTTGTTAAAGTTCCTCACAGGATTCTTCACATGGAGAGGCCTTTTCCAATATACAGGATTTGGGAGGCAGGAACTTTGCTGCCTATAATTATCTGCCCCTTTACTACTCTCCAGTAATTGGTTTTGCTGGTAATTGAAATAAACTCCGCTCTCCTGTGGCCACTGAAGAAATAATCCCCATGGACAAAAAAAAACCTTTTTTTTTTTTTTTTTTTAAAAAAAAAAAAAAAATTTTTCTTTCCCCATAGCTGCGGTTTTAGCCTTTTAATGCGACAGGGGTTTTTTCCATTCCAGAATCCCTAGCTGTTGACATAGGTATTGTTTGTGTTTAGGCGGCCATTTTAGAAGCCTCCTGGTTTAAACAATAGTTAGACTGTGTGTTTGCAAGCACTGAGTTTTTAGTATATAACATTGAGAGGGATCTTTTGTTGCGTGCTGGTTCAGTGAAAAATGAAGCGCATGGTGAGTTACGTTGTTGTAACTGTCGTGGTTTTTTGACAGTGGACTTCCACTAAGAGATTATTCCGACACATACTGAGGGACGTCTACTGCAGACTGCAATTAAAAGGTATAAGAGGTTACATATCATTAATCATACATTCAACAGCTTCTCTAATTGGGATTCCTACCTACAAAACTATTAAGTGCCAATCATACGGAACAGCAGTCGAAGGAAGTTTGAGGGAACGGGGGCTGGTAAGTATTTTAGGACACATTTTAGAGTTTAGAATACCTTTCGAGGTTGAGGTTTTGGGGGGTAATTAGGCCATAATAGCAAAATGTTACCAATTTGTTTAGCTCTACCTTTTATATATGAGGCTCGAATGCTCCCACGGCCAGTTTACGGTCATGCTTCCTATCTACACAACTCCGTAGAGTATCTTCTTGGACTTTCAGAGCAAAGCCCTGCTGGTCATTGCTGTGGATGGGGCCATGGTGTGACTGGCAGTGATCTCTATCAACAGGTCTGGAAGTTCTCCGCCAAACATGAAACTGCGCCATAACATTTCGAAACTGCTTTTTCTGTACTCCACGATATCCGGGGCACTCTGCATTGCTGTACAATAGCTGCCTTCATGCTGGCACAATCACCTCTTCCCATGCATGCTCGCTCCCAACTTCTGAACATATGCCTGGAACGGTTTTGCAAGACCACATGTTGTCCGCGGGCACCTGTGGGTTCGCCTTTGTGAGTTGCATATGCTTTTGAATGGAATGGTTACAAGGTGATGGAGCTGAAAATACAAAATTAAGGTTGTCTGGATTATATTTTGTTCCCTTGGACTATTACAGGATAATTATAACTGCCCCTTTCTGCTCCACACCCTGACTACTAGTACACACATGGGGATTCCCTCACCCCTGGAGCGTGGTT
Source organism: Hymenochirus boettgeri (assembly GCA_019447015.1). NCBI lineage: Eukaryota > Metazoa > Chordata > Amphibia > Anura > Pipidae > Hymenochirus > Hymenochirus boettgeri. The sequence goes on from CM033472.1 coordinate 247,718,275, forward strand.
GCAGATCTGCACATGTTCTTTCCTTAGCTGGCACAGTCCCCTCTTCTGTGATGTGTCCAATAGGAAGACAAACTCCTTGAACAGTGCTCTCTCATTGGCCTTGTTCCGCTGATGCAGCGAAGGAAAGTTTAACTCAGTAAGATTATAGCTGATACAATGGGCCAATCTGGTAACGCACATGGCACCATAATTATAAAGTCTCTTCGTTTACCTGTTGCCAAACTAAACTGTATACTGGGTAAAGGTGAGGCATGAAGAGCCCTGAATTCTTTTCTACACATCCTATTTCTCTGAGGCTCATAACCCATGCTAACGGTGAATGGCAGCTGGGGGGCAAGGTAGAGAATAGAAATCCAACTTACTCTGCCCAATACCTCGTGTCTAATTTTCCAGGGAGTAGGGCTGGCGATGATAACTATGTAACATCCTTGTAGAACCATATGGTTAAAGTGTTCCAGTCTGTTCAGAAACCACTGGCGAGCGTCAATTTGGTGGCCGTAGATGACGTGGTTTTTTTCCTCAATGTACTTCTTACCACCCTTTCCCGTCTTTCATAATCATTGGGTCACATTCTACAATCTTATGCATTTCTTCTTCAAGTCTATCCATACAGATGATACCTGTTACATAGGATTGGTCAGTCAGTGCTGTTCCTCGTAATCTGCATATTTATCGCCTCAAAATGCAATTTAGCCCATATCAGCCTCACGCAAAAGAGGTTTTACAGGAAACGAAATGGCCCCTACACTTATCAGGGGGGAAATTAAGTTTATATTATTGGAAAATTGTTTAGAAAAGTGAACTTTTCCTTAACTGGCATTTATGGAAGAACAGGGGGTTAAGGAGCTAGAACCTCACCTCATTAATTCATTTTAGAGGAGCCATAAACAAATAGATGAAATTTACTTGAAGCCGATCAAAGCATTATGAACCCCAGCCGGCTCTATTACAGGTCCCGCCCACTTCCGGTTTTAAATCTTAAACCTATACAGGCGTCCAATTGGTGCCGTCTGTAATGAAGTGAACTGCCGAGCGCACGTCGCAAGCGGAAATTAACGGCCATTTTGCCAATTGTCGCACGTTGTATGCGTTTGGTCGGGTCCCCCCCCCCCCCCGTTCATTGTTCGCTTGACCCTGTAGGGTCTGTCATCAAATCGGACATCTTTATGAAGCTTATATGTTGCATATTGTGGATGTGCTCAGGTAATTTCCTCTCTTTGGTCCTGGCGTCCTTCTAATTAGTAACGAACGTAAGGAAATAGCTCCTTAACCTCCCGTTCTTCAATTAATGGCAGATAAGAATTATTTTCTGATCTAATTTACATTTCAGCTGTCAATCAGTGCCTGCCTCATTATCATCACTATTGTGTGTGGCAATAGGGTAGCTTTGGTTGGTATGTGTGAATGCCTTGTGGGCGATTCCCCTCTCTCAATGCTGACTCATATTGATTACTGAGCATGCTTGCCCTCACAGTGAGTTTGTGCTTTATAAAGGGGGCGTCGGTTAAGAGTTGAAGGGGTATACTTAGCTTAGCAAAACAAGTACTGGTTTGACAGACATGTAGTCAACACACACACATCGAAGTAAGTGCTACTGACAAGTATTTAATTATAGTAAGATGAAATATTTTTTTTCCCGTACATACCCTTTTATAGATATACAGTAAGAAACCAAGGCTTCAACAGGGTAACGACTTGTAAGTGGCAGTTACCAAGTTAATATCATTATAGCCATACCCTAGTTCACTTATATGGCAATGTCTCTGTGACGTCCAAATCTGATTGCTAGATAAAACCACGTAATGCAGCGTAACATTTTATCCTTACCCCTTCCTCTGGATTTTAAGCTCCTGGTTTTACAATCCAGATATCCCTTTTTTCCCTCATGTCAAGCTGTGGGATTGCTGCCTCTAGCTTTTTGTAGAACTCACTGGACTGTTCTATATCATCTTCAGCCTGGTCACTGTCCACCTTCACTGCAAAACCCGGTAGAGTTAACGCTTACGCTTATTACTGAATAAATACTATGTTTTACATACTATATATCGAATATGCACCATTTGTGTGTAATTAAGGGTAATAAGTCCTTACAGTTTTATTGCACTGAATAATCTATGTGGTTATACAACTATGTATAATGTACGCAATAGTGTGTATGTAAGGGTAATAATACTTACAGTTTTACACTGAATAATACTATGTGTTCATACATACTATGATATAGAATAATTCCGCATTAGTGTGTATGTAAGGGTACTAAGTCACTTACAGTTTCAGTACACTATAATAACTACTGTGTTATACACCAATATATAGAATATGTACCGATTAGTGGTGTAATGTAATGGTAATACGTCACACCGTTTATTACATACACTGATATACTAATGTGTTATACATACTATATATAGAATAATGTACCATGAGTGTGTAATGTAAGGTAATAAGTCCTTACAGTTTATTACAAACTGAATAATACTATGGTGTTTATACATACTATATAGAATAATGTACCAATTTAGTGTGTAATGTAAGGGTAATAAGTCACTTAACATTTTATTACACTGATACTACTTATGTGTTATACATACTATATATAATAAGTACCAATTAGTGTGTAATGTAAGGTATAATTCACTGACTACTTACATGTTTATTACAACACTGAATAATACTATGTTTTTATACGTAACTATATATATAGAATCATGTACTCAGTAGTGTGGAATGTAAGGGTAATAAGTCACTTCCAGCTTATTACACTGAATATACTATGTTTATAACATACGAAATGTATAAATGTACCCTTTAGTGTGTAATGTAAGGGTAATAAGTCACTTAACGTTTATTACACTGATAATACTATGTGTTATACATACTATGTATAAATGTACATTATGTGTAATGTAAGGGTAATAATACTTTACGTTTATTACACTGAAATATACTATGTGTTATACTACTTATATAGAATAATGTACCAATTAGTGGGTAATGTAAGGGTAATAGTCACTTACCGTTTATTACACTGAATAATACTATGTGTTAACATCTATATATAGAAGAATGTACCAATTATTGTGTAGGTAAGGGTAATAAGTCACTTACAGTTTATTTACCTGATAATACTATGGTGTTATCGTACTATATTAAATAAGTACATTAGTGTGTAATGTAAGGGTAATAATTCCGCTTACAGCTTATTAAACTGATAATACTATGTTTATACATACTAATGTATATGTAAGCCATTAGTGTGTATGTAAGGGTATACGTCACTTACGTTTTTACACTGAATAATAACTATGTGTTTACATACTATTATAAATAATGTACGCAATTAGTGTGTAATGTAAGGGTAATAATTCATTCCCATTTATTACACTGAATAATACTATGTGTTATACATAACGATATATAAATAATGTCTCATTAGTGTGTAATGTAAGGGTAATAAGTCACTTACAGTTTATTACACGAATACTACTATGTGTTATACGTACGACTATATATATGAATAATGGTACCAATGAGTGTGGTATGTAAGGGTAATAAGTCACTTACAGCTTATTACACTGAATATCTTTGTTATACATCTAATGTAATATTTAACCATTTAGTGTGTAATGTAGGGTAAAGTTCACTTACATTTCTTAACACTAATAATACTATGTGTTATACATACTATGTATAATGTAACCTTTAGTGTGTAATGTAATGGTAATAAGTCAACTTACAAGCTTATTACACTGAATAATACTTGTGTTATACATACTATTTATAATTACCATTTAGTGTGTAATGTAAGGTACCTAGTCACTTACAGTTTATTACAACTGAATAATAATACTATGTGTTATACATAACTATGTATAATTACCATTTAGTGTGTAATGTAGGGTAATAAGTCACTTATCAGTTATTACCTGAATAATACTGTGTTATACATCCTATTGTCTAATGTACCACTTAGTGTGTAATGTAAGGGTAATAAGTCACTTACAGCTTAATGCCACTGATAATACTATTGTGTTTACATACTATGTATAATGTACCAATTAGTGTTAATGTAAGGTAATAAGTCACTTACAGTTTATTCCCCTGAATAATACTATTGTTATACATACTATAAATTAGGAATAATGTACCAATTTGTGTGTAATTGTAAGGTAATAAGTCACTTACAGTTATTACACTGAATAACTATGTGTTATACAACTATATATATACACTGGTACCATTATTTGTGTAATGTAAAGGGTAATGATTGAATCACTTTACAGTTTTTATTACCTGAATAATATATGTGTTATACGTCTATATATAGAATAAGGTACCAATTATTGTGTAATGTAAGTATAAGTCACTTACATCTTATTACACTGAATAATACTATGTGTTTAGACATACTATTATAAATGTACCAATTTAGTGTGTATGTCAAGGGTAATAAGTCACTTACAGTTTATTACACTGAATAATCTACATGTGTTATACATACTTATATAGAATATGTAGCTCAATTAGTGTGTTATGTAGGGGTAAATAAGTCACTTAAGTTTAATTACACTGAATATACTATGTGTCATACCGATACTAATTTATGAATTATGTACCAGATAGTGTGTAATGTAAGGTATAGTCACGTACAGTTTTATTACACTATAATATCCTAGGTGTTATACATACTCCGTATAATGTATCAATTAGTGTGTATGTAAGGGTATACGTCACTTACAGTTTATTATTCACTGAATATACTATGTGTTATACGTACTATATATATAATAATGTATGCAATTAGTGTGTAATGTAAGGTAATAAGTCACTTACAGTTTATTAGAACTAATAATACTAGGTGTTAACATACTATGTATAATGTCAATTATTGTGTAATGTAAGGGTAATAAGTCCTTACAGTTTATTTACACTGAATAATACTATGTGTTATACATACTAATGTAATCGAATAATTACTCAATTGTGTGTAATGTAAGGGTAAATAAGTCCACTTAACAGTTTATTACACTGAATATACTATGTGTTCTACTGTACTAATATATAGATAATGTAACTCAATTAGTGTGTAATGTAAATGGTAATAAGTCACTTACAGTTTATTACACTGAATATCTATGTGTTTATACGTACTAAGATAGACTCATGTACCAATTAGTTGTGTAATGTAAGGTAATAAGTCACTTACAGTTTTTACACTGAATAATACTATTGTGTTATACATACAAATACTATGTATAGATATGTATCAATTATTGTGTAATGTAAGGTTAAATAAGTCCCTTACAGTTTATTACACTGAATAATACTATTTTTATACGTACTATATATAGGATAATGTACCAATTAGTGTGTATGTATGTAATAAGTCACTTACAGCTTAAGCTGTAAGTGACTTATTACACTCATTACACACTAATTGGTAACATTATACATATATAGTCGTATAAACAATAGTATTATTCAGTGTAATAAACTGTAAGGTACTTATTACCTTACCATTCCACACTTAATGATACTATTATAACATATATTGTATGTATACACACATAGTATTATTCAGTGTAGAAAACTTAAGTGACTTATTACCTCTACATTACACAACTAATTGGTACATATGCTATACATGAGTACGTATAAAACATAGTATTTCCGTGTAATAACTGTAAGTGACTTATTACCATTACATTACACACTATGAGTACATTATCTTATATTGTACATGTAGAACACTAGTATTATTCAGTGTAAATAAACTTGTGACTTATTACCCTTACATTACACACTAAATTGAGAATTATTCGTTATCATAGTATGTATAACACATAGTATTATCAGTGTAAATAAGACCTTGTAACGTGACTATTACCCTCTACATTACACATAATTGGACATTATACATAGTATGTATAACACCAGTATTATTCAGTGTAATAAACTGTAAGTGACTTATTACCTTACTTACGCCACTTGTACATTATACAAGTATGAAACGTATACAGTTAACTTATTATACCCTTCATTATCAGACTTACATATGTAGTAACACATAGTAATTATTCAGTGAAGTAATAACGCTGTAAGTGGACTATACCCATTAATACACACTAATTGATACATTATTTCGAGTTAGTACGTATAACACTATATATTATCAGTGTAAAAAACTGTAAGTGACTTATACCCTTACATTACACACTAATCTGGTACATATATTCTATACAATTAGTAGTATAACACATAGTTATGTCAGTGTAACTTAAACTTAAGTGACTTATTACCCTTACATATACACACTAACTGAGCTACTTATTCTTATATATCGTATTAACACCATGTAGATTATTCAGTGTAATAACCTGTAAGTGACTTATTACCCTTACATTACCACTAAATTGTACATCTTATATATATGTACTAAACAGACATAGTATTATTCAGTGTATAAGACTGTAAGTGACTTATACCTTACATTACACATAATTGGACTTATTCTATATAATAGTAAGTATAACACATATGTATTCAGGTAATAAAACTGTAAATGATTATCTATTACCCTTACATTACACAATAATGTACAGTTTATAATAGTATGTATAACACATAGTATTTCAGTGTAATTGAAACTGTAAGTGACTTATTACCTTACAAATTACACACGAATTGGTACATTATTCTATATATAGTATGTATAAACAATAGTATTATTCAGGGTGAATAAACTGTAAGTGACTTATTACCTTACATTAACACTAATTGGATACATTAACATAGGTATGTAAACCAATATATTTATCATCATGTAAGCTAAGTAAGTACTTATTACCCTTACATTACACCACTAATGGTACATTAGATTTCTAACATAGTAAGTATAACACAGTATTATTCAGGTAATAACTGTAAGTGACTTATTACCCCTTACATAACACACTAATGGTAATTATACTATTATGTAGGTGAACACATAGTATTATTATTCAGTTGTAATGAAACTGTAAGTGACTTATTACCCTTAACATTACACACTAAATGGTAATATAACATAGTTAATTATACACAAGTATTATTAGTGTAATAAGCTGTAAGTTGACTTATTACCCTTACATTACACACTAAATGGTTACATTATACATAGTATAGTACGTAACAAACATAGTTTATTAGTGTAAGAAATGTAAGTGACTTTTAACCCTACATTACACACTAATGGTAAATTTATCTAATAGATGTAGTAAACACAAGATATCTTCAGTGTAAAACTGTAAAGTGACTTATACCCTTACATACCACACTATTGGTACATTATTCTATATATATGTACGTATAACACATAGTATATTCAGTGTAATAAAACTGTAAGTGACTATTACCTTACATTACACACTAATGGTTATTTATATATGTATTATAACACATAGTACTTATTCAGGTAATAATGAATGATTATTACCCATTACATTACACACTAATTGCGTACCTTTTTATAATAGTTATGTAAACACATAGTATTATTCAGTGTAATAACACGTTAAGTGACGTTATACCCTTACATACACACTAATGGCTTAAACATTATACATTAGTAAATGTTAACATAGTATTATCGTTAATAACTGTAAGGGAACTATTACCCTACATTACACACTAACTGTACTATTTATCATAGTAGATAACACCATAGTAATTATTCCAGGTAAATAAGCTGTCAGTGACTTATTACCTTACCATTACACATAATTGGTACATTCATCTCATATATAATGTATAACACATAGTATTATTTCAGTGTAATAACCCGTAAGTGACCTATTAACCCTTACATTACCACCTAATATGGTACATTATCAATAAGTATGTACTAACACATAGTATTTTCAGTGTAATAAACTGTAAAGTGTTATTACCCTTACATTACACACTAATTGTAACTATTCTAATACATAGTACCTTATAACAATAGTATATTCAGTGTAATAAACGTTAAGTGACTTATTACCCTTACATTACACACTATTGGTACTTATTCTATACTATATTATTTATAACACATAGTATTTTCATGTAATAACTGTAAGTGACTTATTACCCTTACATTCACACTACTGAATGGTAATGATTCTATATATATAGTTACGTATAAAAACACTAGTATTATTCTGTGTATAAACACTGTAAGTACAGTGAACTTATCCCTACATTACACACTAATGGGTACTATTAATATCAGTATGTATACACATAGTATTATTCGTGTAATAAATGCTGTAATGACTTAGTAACCCTTACATTACACCTCAAAATTGGGTACATTATTCTATATAGATAGTATAAAACCATAGTTATTATTCAGTTGTAATAAACTGTAAGTGACTTTTACCTTACATTACACACTCATGGTAATTATTCTATATATAGTATTATAACACATTATTATCAGTTATGTAATAAACGGTGTTTTGACTTATTACCTTACATTCACCACTAATTGGTACATATTCTATATAGGTTGTATAGACACATAGTTAATTATTCAGTGTATGAAACTGTAAGTGGACTTAGTTACCCTTACATTACACACATAAATGCGGAATTATCATATCATAGTATGTATGAACACATAGTATTATTCAGTGTAATAACTGTAAGTATCTATTACCTTACATACACACTATTGCGTACATTATACATATTGTTACCACACCTAGTATTATTCAGTCTAATACTGTAAGGACTTATTACCCTAACTTACACAGCTTAATTGGTGCATTATTCATATATAGTAGTAAAACACTAGTATTTTTCAGGTAATAAACTGTAAGCTGACTTACTCTACCTTTACTAAGTACATACACAGCTAAATATTGACGTACAGTGAGTTCTAAACTATGAGAGAATCCACACTACATGAGGAGGGTATCTGAGTAACCAGGGCTAAATCCAAAAGGGTAAGTGATATAATGTACGCCTGACATTACGACTTGGTTCATTTATCTAGTAATAGTTTGACGCACAGAGACATTCATTACAGTGTTAACTAGGTATAGGCTTATCCCGTATTACACATTGGTACTATTCTATAGAAGTGTATACACCATGTTGATAGCCTTGAGTGTATACTTACTAGTGATTATTACCTACATTACAGTAATGTCGGTAAAGCAATAGAGTATTTACTACTTAATACTTGTCAGTAGATTATTCGAGTTGTGTTATACATGTCTTCAAAGTACTGTTTTGTAAGCTGTATACTTCAACTCTTAGACCCCCTTCATAAACACAAATACTGTGAGCAAGCTATATAGCTTTCCATAGTATTATTCCAATATGAAGTGACAGTCACCTTACAGTAGGCAATAATGGAAATTATACGCTAAACACAAGCATTCAGTTAATACAACCATAATGACTTATTACCCTACATTCCCACAATGGTGCATATCTATTATAGTGATAATAATGTTTAGTATGCTGAAGCGTACCACTGACGTTTTTGAGCAGTGATGAATTAGGATGAATATTAGATCAGAAAAGTAATGTCTAAAAGCTGGCAGCATCCACATGTGAATGAACGGAGGTAAAGGATCTAATTGTACCTTAGGCTATATCTAGAGGAGAGGCCAAGAGAGGAAATGTTCCTGGACATCCATTCACATGGTTAACTATCAAGATGTCGATTTTGATCGTACAGACTCCTACAGGTTAACGAGTAGGCACATGTAACGGGGGGGGTGGGACCTCACACAAACGTACAACTGTTGGAAACTTGGTTTACAAAAAGTAAAGGTACCGGAATAATTTCTCGAATCTTGTCTGACCAGTGCACTTCGGCGAGGTGTTCCACTGTCATTCAACCAGACTTTGGCTTACACTGTAATTGGCGCCTGTCCCTATAAGACGCCCTTATTATACAGCCAACTCCGGATGGGCGGACGCTGTAATACCGCTGGGAGATTCTATGCTTGAGAGGGGATCTCTCACAAGAATTTCAACTATTTAAAAGTTTATGCTCCCCCATCTCACAACAATAGTATGATAATGAGGCACTGAGACATGATTACTAGTCGAAATGTTTCTCTTGAAGACGTTGTAGACATCACCTTCTTACTTTTAGAGGCAACAGGTTCTTGCCATCCAAAATGCCCTTAAGTTCTACAAATTCTTTGTGACATACCACATGGATTCGACTTTCCGAAACATAACGTGAAATCAAGCGTATTTCCTCGACGCCGTCCGCAGTATCATACTGAAATTGCTCATACAGGTTTTTAAGGTCATCCGGAAGGCGACCTGTATAACCGGGTGTTAGCTTTGAGTGTGCCGGTAATTTCTTGTTGGTCTTCTACTGATTCTGGGGCTGTCTTTAACAACCCCTGTTCTCTCTGCAGTGGACAGTTTCTTTCTAAACATCCATATACTTATTCCCGAGTGAGGGACGTTCTGCATATTGTGGGCTATATCTAATGCATTTTGAGGCTGATACGTATGCAGATTACGAGGAACAGCACTGACTGACCAATTCCTTGTAACTAGGTATCATCTGTATGGATACGCTTGAGAAGAATGCTAAGATTGTAGAACTGTGACCCAATGATTATGAAAGACGGGAAAGGGTGTTAAGAAGTACATTGGAAACCACTTTCTAATCTACGGCACCAAATTGACGCTCGCCAGTGGTTTCTGATACAGACTGGAACACCTTTACCATACTGGTTCTACAAGGATGTTTCACCTTCGTTTCTCATCGCCAGCCCTACTCCTGGAAATTAGACCACGAGGTATTGGGCAGGAAGTTGGATTTCTATTCTTCTATCCACTTGCCCCCCCCGTGCCATTCACCGTTAGCATGGGTTATGAGCCCGAGAAATAGGATGTGTAGAACAGAATTCAGGGCTCTAGCATGCCTCACTTATACCCAGTATAACAGTTTAGTTTGGGGCACAGCGTAAACGAAGAGACTTTATAATTATTGGTGCCATGTGCGTTACCAGATTGGCCCATTGTAAATCATCTATAAATCTTACTGGTTAAACTTTCCTTCGCTGCATCAGTCGTGAACAAGGCCAATGAGAGACGCACTGTTCACCAGGAGTTTGGTCTTCTATTGACACATCACAGAAGAGGGACCTGTGCAGCTAAGGAAAGACACTGTGCAGACCTGAACCCAGCTCCAGGTGGTGAGGGAATCCCCATGTGTACTTAGTCAGGTGTGGGCAAAGAAAGGGGCAGTATAATTTCCTTTAATAGTCCATCGACAAAATAGTAATCCCAGACAACCTTAATTTTTATTTTCACTGCTCCATCACCTGTAACCATTCCATTCAAAAGCATATGCAACTCACAAAGGCGAACCCACATGCCCGCTGGACAACATGTGGTCTTGCAAACTTTCCAGGCATATGTTCAAAGTTGGAGCGAGCCATGCAATGGTGAAGAGTGTGAATTGTGCCGGCATGAAGGCAGCTATTGTACCAGCAATTCAGAAGTGCCCCGGATATCGTTGGACGTACAGAAAAAGCAGTTTCGAAATGTATGGCGCAGTTTCATGTTTTTGGGGAGAACTTCCAGACCTTGGTTGATAGAGATCACTGCCAGTCGCCACACCATGGCCCCATCCACAGCAATGACCAGCAGGCTTTGCTCTGAAAGTCCAAGAAGATACTCTACGGAGTTGTGTTTTAGATAGGAAGCATGACCGTTAACTGGCCGTGGGAGCATTCGAGCTCATTATAAAAGGTGAGCTAAACAAATTTGGTAACCATTTTGTATATGGCCTAATTACCCCCAAAACCTCAACCTCGAAAGTTTCTAAACTCTAAAAATGTGCTCCTAAATATACTTACCAGCCCTCGTTCCCTCAAACTTCCTTCGCTGCTGTTCCGTATGATTGGCACTTAATAGTTTTGTAGTAGAATCCCCAATTAGAGATAGCTTGTTGAATGTAATGATTAATGATATGTAACCTCTTATACCTTTTAATTGCAGTCTCAGTAGACGTGCCCTCAGTATTGTCGGAATAATCTCTTAGTGGAAGTCCACTGTCAAAAAACCACGACAGTTACAACACGTAACCTCACCATGGCTTCAATTTTTCACTGAACCAGCAGCAACAAAAGATCCCTCTCAATGTTATATACTAAAAACTCAGGTGCAAACACACAGTCTAACTATGTTAACCAGGATGCTTCTAAAATGGCCGCCTAAACACAAACAATACCTATGTCAACAGCTAGGGCATTCTGGCAATGGAAAACCCCTGTCGCATTAAAAAGGCTAAAACCGCAGCTATGGGAAAGAAAATAAAGTCATGGGGGATTATTTCTCAAGTGGCCCCAGGAGAGCGGAGTTTCATTTCAATTCCAGCAAACCAATACTGGAGAGTAGTAAAGGGGCAGATAATTATAGGCAGCAATTTCCTGCTCCCAAATCCTGTATATTGGAAAAGCCTCTCCATGTGAAGAATCCTGTGAGGACTTAACAACGGGGGATTAGTAGATCTACATTATACAAGCTTGGACTCTGGCCAAGTACAGATACTCAGGAAGAATGTGAAAACAGTAAACTGCTATCGTGTTACCATAAGATTGTTTCCCTCTCTGTGTTCTAAGAATAGGGTTTTTTTTGAGGGCAATTCCACTCCTAAAATAAACTAAGGTGTGTAGTGTAGTTTGCATTTCCAAATGTTTTGCCTACTCTCCGAGCTTTATGAGCTCATTCCAAGCTTGAACATGCTCAGAGGAGACAACTAGGTGAATAGCAGTTATTGGCTGTGATGTCAACTGTTACATCCACGACACATCCGTTGCTAACTGGAAGAACCAGAAAGCAGAAAGACGGGTTAGCGGAATCTGCAGCATTTCAGTAGTCTTGCATATTTTCAGATTTCTAACTATTAAAGTTGGGGGGGGTGATTTGCCTATATACAATTTTTCATTTAGGGGGTGGTGACTTGGCCTTTTGTAGGTTTTAGAGCATTTCAGCTGCATGCAATCCCTACTAAAAAAAACATTACTAGCAGACAGGATTCAGGGAAATTAGATAAGCTATTGTGATCAGTGCGGATGTTTTACTAGGCTAACCTAGCCGTGGCGTGGACTGCTAGGGGGCGGCATGAAAATGTGAGTGTCCCTTCTTCTTAGAGCTACTGCAGAGATTCCACAGGTCAGGTGGCAACAAGCATTGATTGTGATGGCATTAGCCACAGGTGCCTTCTATCATTCTACTGCTATTAGCCATTCTATCGTATCGGAATCTTCATTCATATTGTTTCTTATTTCTCTGTGCCAATAAAATGAATTGAAACTTAATTGGTTCTGTGTTCTTTATATTTTACAGGGTCATGGATGCAGTTAAAATGCCCTGTTTATCTGCAAGGGATCATCACACTAAGAAGCCTCAATGCAATTTGCACTTGTTCAAGGGCTGGGAAACCTTCAGTTAAACCACTATTGCTTTAAATACCAAAAGAATAAATGAGCAGTTTCTACTCAGGGACGGTCCCACTCACGGCTCGGGGTTACAGCATCCCCACCTCATGGTCCCGGAACACTAGAGCCAAGCAGGGCAAAGGAACCAAAACATGTCAATTACCTAGAACTTTGTCCTAAACTGCCGCTGTAACTTCATAAAGTTTAATGTTCCCTTTGGGAAAAAAAGTTTGCAATTACCTTTGAGGTTATTAAAAAAAAACATATTTGTTGTGTAAATAACACCAACTGAAATGTCATAGTTCATTTTCTTGATGTTATTTGCAATCTGGCTTATACGGCACATAGTGCATTCTCATAATTAGGTCTTATTTTTAATAACAACTGCCTGTCGTTCCCTATTAGCACAGAGTTAGCCATTGAATGCTGAGAGTTGTAGTTTAGATTTAAGATCCAAGTTATCCTACATACTTAAATAAGGTTGTCGATATGCAAGGATGCTGGACCCTCCTGCTTGCGCTGGCCATGTGACGTCTTCTAGCCAACAACCACAGGAGGGTCCTGGAAGCTTGCCAGGGTGGGTGGGGTGTGCACAGGGATGATTCTGTATAGAATCGGGGGGTTGCTGGTTAGACATAAGATTATATTGTTTGATCAATAGTTAATGGATAGTGCGACACATGTGGATATCTTTAAAAGTTTTTTTTGTTCATTTAAAAACACACACAATGTATGCGCACATAGAGCAATCTGTAGCCAAGATGGCCGCCTTACGAGTTTCGTGGGCGTACCCTCTTCGTCAGAGGCTCACGTCATATAGTGCCTGGTGCTGGGGGTATCCCAGGATAAGTTTGCACCCCGTTGTAGAGTGACTCCATAATAGTGTGCCGCTAACGTTCCCTGTACTGGCATGTGGTTTTGTATTGAATATCAATGGTAAACTGATTGGCCCAGGGCACTTGTAAGGTTTCCTAATGTATGGCCAACTGTTTGTTTGACCTCTTGTAAATCCTTGTAGCCCAGGGATATCCAATCAGTGGGTCCTCCAGATGTTTTAAAATAACTCCCAGAATCCTTTGGTTGCATGTTTGACATGGCGGCTTTAGAAAAAGCATAGCTTTGCAGTGGGGGCGTAGTATGCACTTTAAAATGGAACTGCTATTAATGGCGGCAGTGATAGCTAGTAGATCAGCCAGTATATGTATAAGGGGAGTGAAAGCCATGGAATCCAATCAGAGACATGCCTTACACAGTACTCTAGAATATAGGCTAAAGGTTTCCTAAAAATTTATCTGCACAGTGCTAGTTCATCTTTCACTCAACTTTAGGTGCATCAGAATCTGAACATTACAACAGTCCATAATACAGGCTAAAGCTCATACACACGTGCAATCGCGCGGGTCCCGACCCACAGCACAAGGTGTACGAACATCCGTTTCGGCCAATATCGGGCCGTGTGTAGGCGCTGTATCAGTCTGAAATGGTCGTTCGTTCGAGATCCACCAAGTCGTCGTTCTATATCTCCAAAAAACAACCGTTCGGCCAATACAGCGCCGATTATTGCCCGAAACGGTCGTTCGTACACATCGTGCGCCGCGGTCAGGACCCACAATCGCACGTGTGTACTAGCTTTAGAATATAAACATCATTACTACACAGTGTTTTACCAACAACCATATTCTGAGATTACATTGAGCAATAATATCCTGATTATGGCTTAATAATTTAAAGGGAACTAATCCTTATGAATTTTGTGGTTTCACCTGATCGCCTAGATTCGGACGATCTTCTGAAACCCCATCCTTTCCACGTCATTGGTCAAATATGCTTGGACATTGATTCTTGGTTAAACAGACCTCAGATTAAGTTAAAGGAAAAACTGTAGATCATATACAGTTAAATGATAAGTACCTGTTGTAGGAGGTAGGATTGATTATTCCTAACTCCCAGATTGTTTTATTAAAGTGTATATCCACCTTCATTTTTAATTTTTGCTGTAGTGCAGGGGACCCTATCCCACCCAACCACCATGTTGTTTTTGCTAAAAAATCAGTAATGTGCATACAGAGCTTTGTTACCCCGGCCCCTCCTGCAAGCAGAGGGCCGGACAGCAGCCAATCACAGACGTGCGCCCAGGAATAGAGAACGCTGTGAGGAATGAAGCCCTGTAAGTACATTCCTGATTAGTTTGTTTTGCAAACAAACAGCAGTTGGGGGTGGCTAAGGTCCCTAAACTACAGGAAAGGATTAAAAGGTTGGGCGCAGGCAGTAATCGGGGATCCAGGGGAGGGGGAGGACTCTCCACCGGGCCAGCCAGAATATAAGGGCAGAATCTTTTTACACACAGAAGGCTCACTACTCTTCATTTCTATTATTTTGACTAGACACTGCAGGAGATCGTGTTGGAGCAGATGTGTTATGGTAAGTTTTTTTTTTTAACACTACACACTAGGGCCAGTAGTGGGGAAATTTTTAGTTTTGGGGGGGTGGACATGCCCTTTAGCTATGCAGGCCTAAGAAATTGCTTTGTGCACTTCCAGTTTTACATTATCCAGACTTCCTCCGGCTTTAGCATTATTTAATGAGGAAAGTCCACACTACTGACAGTTAAAAAACATACCTACACAATCAATTCCACTATAACTTATTTGGAAGAATAATGATCAAATGTAATCCTATATACTTTTAAGTATACATGTGACGTCTTCTAGCCAATGGCCACAGGGGGGGAGGTACGCCGCCAAGGTGGTGTGTGCGCATGGGGGGAGGGGACGATTCTGTATAGGAATCGGAGGTTTGCTCTTAGTAATAGAAATCCCTACAGGCACAAATGGACAAAAAGTTATTTATTGCAACATATTCCCTAATGGAGAGATTATTAACCTGTATATATGGTAAATAATAGACCAAACAGGGCGAGTCTGTCTCTTTATCCCCGACAGATCCAATAAACCACTGACACCTGGAATGGTAACCAGAGTAGCTGCGAACTCAGTATGTCAACAAGTGATAATACTAAAACAGGGAATGGACATTTGATCCATGTAATCAACACTAACAGAACTACAAAGAGGAGGATGGTGATGGGTGTACAGGTCTAGTTAGTACCCAACAGAATGGTAGAATAGCCACTGGATAATGTTCTCCTGACCATTACCAGAAACTTTTATTTCAGGAGCTGAAGGGAATTGTAAATAGGTTCCTGCAAACAAAGTGCTGGTGTCCTTAGGATCACAAATGTGAATATAGACACTCACATCTTTGGACCCTATTCTGGAAGTCCTATTACTAAGACTGACTGCATAAATGGTCCACAAATTTGCCTGTGCTGTTAATCTGCAACAACCAATCAGGTTGTGGATTTTTTACCTGTCTAATGCAGTTAAATAACATCTGATCGTAGCTGTGGATTATTGCACAGCCACTAAGTTTTCATTCTGGCTGTTAGTCAGGTGACCACTACTGTTACCCACACTGTAGAAAGCAATGCCCATGCATACAATTCACAGGTGCAAAGCTCGCTAAGAAACAGGAATCACAAAGATATTGCACGTCTTCCCCTTCAAGAGATGCAAAAAATGTCATTTAAATTGTAGGATCTTGGGATTTCAACTAAAGTTACACAACTCTTGTCATTTTTTCGATTTTTTTTCGACAATTATTTAATAAAAACTGATTGATGTAAAGACAATATAGCGAATAATGAACCCCGTTGTAAAATGTAAGGAAAACTACAGTTCATATAAGGTTTTAGAAAAGCAGTAAAACTTCCTGGACATGAGTGGTTTATTCCTACTTCCCAATAGATTTTGTGAGGAGCATCTGCCAGGATTCTCAGACAAATAGACAGTTACATCATGGAGAATCTCTGCAAGAACACCCACCGATGAGTATGTCCAGATGCTGGAACAAGCCCAGGCCTGGGGTAAAAATACCAGCACCATCTGACTCAATACAAAACTATAACGGATCTAGGAGTTCAATTATGAATGTTCCCAGACTGCAGTTTGCTTCGTTCATTTTGCCTATTAAAACTGGACGCATGAGGAACATTTAGAATGAGGCATGAAAGATTCAGATTTAGAATGTCTAATTAATATGATATTATCCTAAAGGCTAGGCCAGCTCTGTGCGATTCCCCACACGAAACTATGGAGGACCCGTTGTGTGCGAGATTCACAGCACTGTGTATGTGGGTGGTCACATTGCATTCGTACTCCGATTGCACACTATTGTTTGCGTATCACATCACAAACAGATGGTAACTCGCATGAAATGCGTAGTTTAGTTTGCTCAGGTCACATATCTCAGTCCAGTGATTTCAGTGACTGTGTTCCAGTTAAGCAGTTCATATAAGCAGTCTCTCTTTAATGGAAGGATCCTCTCTATGAAAGCACAGTCTGTCGTATATTGTCAGTTTCAGACCTCCTGAAGCTGCTCGCTCATCTTTAGTCCCAACAGTTGGAGTGTCCTTTGAAAATAAGGTGGTGGAGGAGCAGTGAGAAGTTCCTGTTCTCTCGGTGATTGTCCAGGGATGAGCAGCTGGTGGAGGTGAAGGTGGAGAGGCATGCGGTGCATCTGCTGCTGGCGTAAAGTGCATCCTGTGCAGCGTTCCCTCATCTAGCATCTGGGAAATAAATGATTGAATTCAAATCTGTTTTCTCTCCTCTGTTCAAATTTATGTTGATTTGTAAATCACGTCACAAAGAGAAAACTAAGCCCTTTCCACATAGAGAACGAACATACGTTACAATCTATGGGGCTTCATGGCAGACTATTTAAAAGTCTACACAAGAGGTGTAAATACATGAGAGCTGCCCCATTATAGTTTTGCTGGGGGCCCATTAGAAGAAAAGCCCCTCTGTAATAACTTTAAAATGAACCAGAATTACATCCCTAGGTAAAAACTTCTAAATTATAGTGCAGGAAAGGTTTACACACTGTTTTTACCAGATTGTTTAATCATATAATGAGCCAATTTTTTGAAGTCCCCTTCTTACCCAATGTTCTCGGAAATGGGGTAGGGGGAGGAGCAGAGGGTCAGGTGATTGTCACTCAATCTACTAGAAGCAGGAAATTTGAACATTGCTGCGCAATATAATTTCTCACAGGCTGCAGCCAGACATGTGATCAAAGAAAGGAAGATACTGCCAGGCTTTTTTTAACCGGACTGTGCCCTGTAATTCTAATTCTGCTTACTTTTCTACACAGACACTAATTAAGGAATTAAAGGGTATGAACACTGTAAATCCCAACTTACTATTACTAGATAGCTTAGGCTTTTAAATGCAAAGTTTTTTTTCTAGCACCCTCCTATACCCTACCTTTACTCATTGAAGGTTCTGTCTTCCTCCTTCTGTCTCCTGTCCCGTTTTCAGCTCCACCCCCACAAGATTGGCCAAATCCCTTTGCCAAGCAAATTCTGATACCGTTCACAGAGCACGCAACTAACGTGATCACGCCGCGGTGACATTAGGATTTGTTCTGATGAAGGTGTGACCATACACACCGAGAACGTCACGTGGTTTTAAATAAACCACTGTTCAAGTAAGACTGATGTACCGTTATCTATTTTACTTGATGTCTATATGGTCCAGTGGCCTCTGCAGCAGAGGAGCACCCTGTGAGCTGATTTAGCTGATTAAGGAGGTGGGGGGGGGTTTAACCATTGTTTTTCCTGCGATGACATTAGTGCACATGTCACTGAACTGTGTGTGCACAGCTATTATGTGGATGTTATGCGCTGCTATTTTATCCCAATGTTTTTTTGGTTTCCAGGTTTAACACAGGCGAATTGCACTGCTACTGACGAAACCTGTGTGCGGGGAGGGCGGTTTCCACTGGCAAAAAAAACATTTCTCCCAGGACCTTCCCGATCGGGCAGTAGGTGTGTCGCCCAGTATCCGCAAACATCAACGTAACGTGAACCAAATGGGCCTGGTAAACTGCAAACAGCGCAATTGGATTAAACAATTGAATCTGATTTTGAGATTAGTGATATTATTGAAATAAGAACAAATTTTGTATTTCACAAGGGATGTAAGAAAACTGGATACATATGTCCCTGGCACCAAATAACCTTTGGAGAACAGTCCGCGCTCCAGAAGTTTGAATACGTAGTCAGGAAGATAAAAGGAAATGCCTGACTGGTTAACATGGAGATCTGGAACAACTTCCAAAGATAAACAGGGAAACAGCCACTGGATCTATAGGAGGGATGTCCAACTTTTAGTTTTCAAACATCTGGAGGGATGCAATGGCCCATTCCTGTTACAGGATGCTTCCTTCAAAAACCTTATAGGTAGGAACGGTTGTGACTAGCACCTGCAGCAATGGGTGAACCATGTGACTGGGCCAACAGTGGAGGGCTTGGACTTAGCGTAACTTTAACTGTTGCATTTTCCTTCACCTGTCTTTAGAGACTTACCAGACATTGGCTGCAGCAACCAGAGCACAGCCTGATTGGAGTCCAGAACCTTATAGCGTGTTCTCAGCTCTCTTTACTTCTCTTTTTCTAGACTTCCTTTGGATGGGTTGGACCGTACAACCTAATAAAAAAGCAGATCTGGTGATAAACAGGTTATACCGTATCAGGGCTTCTCATCTAAATGGGCCCATACACTTTGACAATATTGTTAAATCCGTAGATCCGATGGGATTTACTAATATCGGCAATGTCTATGATAGGTCCATCGAGCAACCGCCTCCAGCATCGCAATATAACGGAACATTTCTGTTGGATCATTACCAGCCGCCTATACTAACTATAGGGATACCAATACATATAAAAGTTCACTTGATGTATCGTATTGTATTTAATTCATTGACTGAAGAATGGGAGGTTGAGGAGCTATACCACCTGTTCTTCAATCAATCAACAGCAGCCCCCATGCTTTTATATGGTCCACGGAACTCTGCTGACTTCTAATATCCTATAATTTACAGTAGGGGGTGCATTATCCACTATATTAATTGCACAGCAAACAGCAACTTTTATTGAGCCCCTCAGACTTTGTTTTACATTGTCCGTTAGTTGTTCTCACCAGGCGTAATCTTCAATTTGCTCCAACTTTCAGTGCTGCCTTGATTCTCCTTCAGCTGGGCTGGGACCCCAACAGTCACAGCACTGTCAGACACAATGACAACGTAAGATTAGAAAACAATGTCAGTTTATTCAGAAATCATATCACATGTATGCAGTTTTAAATTACTACAGCTAAATGAAAATGACTTGGGACACAGATATTAGGACCAGCCCAAAGAAAACTGATTCTGCCAGTCTCCTCCGGCTTCATGTACTATCTTATATAAAGGACTATTCAGGACTAACCTGACAAATGAAAACTGTCCGTGCTGTAGCTCCTATAGAACGATATGTGAGGTAAGAATAATCAATCCGACCTCCCTGCCCAGGTACTTTTTCATTTATAGTAAGTTAAAGTTTACAGAATGGTCCAGGCGGGAAATTTAGCAGGAAGTTCATCACTGGACAATTACATTAGAGCTGTACGGTACAGTATCTACCATTTTTATGGATGTTTTACATCCCCATGACTGCGTTGGTTATACTGATGCGTAATAATGTAAATAATCTAACATGCAGCACCACCTAAACAGGTTCTCTGACCAAGCCGTTTGCTTTAGAGTTGCTAGTAGAAAATATAATTCTATTTTTTCAATATTGGAGAAATCATTTATAATTCTTCAGGTTTCTGGTACCCTCCTGGTTTCTGCAGCTCCTTCCTACAATTGGCTTTTCTTACTGGCCAGTCTTTATTAAAGGGGAACTGTGGTCTTTATTAAAATGGGGACACTACTACCTTTAAATGTCTCCAGGATCATGATTCCAAGTTACAGCAGTGCTAGTATGTGAGCGGTGACAATCACCGAACTTGGGGTCTGTGCCCAAGTTTGTGTTTTTTAAGGGTGGGGCTTCTTACAGCCACATCATGTGACTGTCAAAGACTCAAACAGTCAGTTAAGAAGCTAGAGACATCAACCTAGGCTTGTTTGAAATGTGAACAATTGTATGGAAACCACAGTTGCCTTTTAAAAAGAGGCCATGGCAGACCAGCCAGTAGTTAATTGACAGCTTTGGTCAGAGGGTGAGAGGCACTCTGTAAAAAAATATATAAGAGGGGACTAGGAATTAAGCTGATTTCAGAGTGAGAGATAGAGCTGTTTAGCCTTGTGTATATTGCTGCTTTGTGGTGAAGAGTGGTCTGCAGCCCAGCATGACGGCAGGCAAGTGTCCACCAGTAACAAGTGTGTTAGGTCTATTGTCTGGTTCATACAGAATAACCAGCTAGTCTGGTAACTGTACCTACGGTACAAACCCCCCAAAAAACAGATTTGCCTCTTCTGATAAAGACATAAATATCCAGATAAACTGGCTGCCTTTCCTGTAACTCTACAGCAAATGACTGATAACCAATATATCGGTTTATTAAAGTCATATTGACCCTTGGTGTTCCAGTTTAATAAAAAAGGAATCCATTCATCTCACAGTAGTTGCCACTGGCCTCTGTTTTTTTACGACAAAGACCATAAAATTCCTCGATCCGTTTTTGTAGTCACGTGACACGTACGAGAGGAGCAAATGACGGAAGACTCCCTGTAACATAGAGAATTACGCATGGAGCACAAACCCAGCCACGGTGTGGTATACAGATCCTACTAGTAACCTGTGTAATTGAATCCCTTTATTGTACACCAGAAAAAAAAGAATAATAGGAAAACAGACTTGTGTACACATATATCCAGGCCGGATTCACATCTCACCCTTAGCCCCACCCTAAACACAGACCACACCCCAAACCACACCCTTTGAAGATGGAAAGCTGCCCTCCAATCACGGCACCCCTAGACGTGTGCCTACTGTGCCTAATGAAACTATACTTTGGTGCTTCCTTCACAATATGCAGATCCCCTCTGATTCCTAATGTTGTTGCGCTCAGGAGAAGCGAGTACAAGGAGAACTTCATCCTGATTCCCTATTTAAACACAACCATGATTATAACTGGACACATTGTATTGTAATAGCAAAGCACAACTGGCAGTTTAACTTGGCTGTAGATCTAAATATATATAATATATATCGCCAATGTGTGTATGTCCGTATGACCATTCCGATGCCAGCGAACATTTGGCGTCAGCACCTGAACAAATGCAAGCCACTTTACAACAGGAACATTTCCCTGGTCCCTTGTACATACCAGGGGTGATCAACTCATCACATAAGAGGCCAAAATCAAAGTGGTGTCCGAATTTATTTTTAAGCTCTTAACAGAGGTGCAGTGTGAGACTCTGAGCTCCTTGCTGGGTCTCAACAGGGAAAGGGTGTGAAGTACACTGTTTGGACTGGGACCTCCATCTATGGCATGATCATGTGCTAATGTGGAACGCCCACCTTACTTCTTCTGGCAGAAGGTAATGGAATGGCCAACTCCAATGGAAGACCCTTTGTCATACCTCGCCAGGCTAGATACGCGATAGATGTGTTACAGCGGTGACTGCATACAAGCCTACTACATTGCTAGCCATTTGTGTAAGTTCCATTTATACAGTCCCAAGCAGTGACTTAACTATAGATCAACTGTTTTTAAACAGCTGACCCACCTATCTTAGTAAAGGTGCGCCCGATGAGCTGATCCAGGTATCTAGCAGGCAGATCAATAGTAACGCAACTACTGGACTACACCAATGTAAAGAAGCGTAGTAAGTCTTGAATGTTGCAGTCACTAGGGGTCAAAACATAGCCAGAAGGGCTGGATTGGCCCGTGGGCCTTAAGTTTTGACATGTGGGTACTATACTCTATATATACATATTTCAGTGAGGTTTTTCACAGTGACAAATTCATAGGAGGCACCGCGGGTCATTTACCTATTTGGATCTGCGTTTGGGTGCCCACCATACCAGTTTGTATGTATATATAATACACACAGACACACACACACCCGTACATTTTACCTGTAACGGAAAATCCTTGAGGTTTGCTGATAACCAAAGAGATCTGAAAGAGAGAAAAACTCTATATTCAGGCGATACAAACCCAGCAAATCCAAGTGAGATTAAACAGGGAAAGAAGTTCTATTAAAGGGGAACTAAGTCTGGAATTCAAAAGCTAAAAAGAGAAGCTACGGACATCATCCTAGGCTTGTT
Organism: Hymenochirus boettgeri; assembly: GCA_019447015.1. Classification (NCBI taxonomy): domain Eukaryota; kingdom Metazoa; phylum Chordata; class Amphibia; order Anura; family Pipidae; genus Hymenochirus; species Hymenochirus boettgeri. Next base: position 247,741,885 of record CM033472.1, read on the forward strand.
TTGAAAGGTTATGAGACACGCTCTTTTAACACGAGGACACTTGTATGAAGACCACTGTCGCGAAACGCCAGTTCGCTGGGCACTGATCTACCAATCAATCGTACAAGCTGCCACCATTTAGTTATGGCCTTTAAAGACGCCCCAAAAACACTCTTGACTCTCACTGACTTGCACACCCCTGTCCTGGCAGCTAATGGTTAACAATACACCATTCACTCCACAACTACTGGTTTAATTAGCATCAGTCCTTCACACGTAGTCACAGAGTTAATTAGCATTTACACTGCACACTCCTCAAACACATATAAACTTATCAGAGGCTAACTGAGTTCTTTTAGAGCATCAAGACAAAACTGTTAAATTTTATATTTAATATTCCAAGGTGTGACAGTGCATATAATACAAAAACAAAATAAAATGGTGTTATAATAAAATGACATACAATAAGTACAACAGTTATAGAAATAAAAAGGATAAAATATTCACAGACCCTACTCACTAGAAGAAGTCCTGTATCATGGGGCGGGACGAAACATTGGGTCCATACAACGTTTTTAGCATGTCCCCCTCAGTATGTAACACAGTTATAGGGGCTACAAGGATTTTTAAACCCTTTGAACCACCCCCCTCCTCATGAGGTGGAGTGTTCTAGGAATGTCCAGATTTATGAATAGCCAAAAGAATTCATTCCCCCTCTTAGGCAGATTCCATATAAATGTAGATATGTACATTGTACTGGGATATAGACCACATAATCCTTTCTGTATTATTAACAATTCCTCCAATACCAACATGACCTGTGTGTAATCCATTTTCCCAAGATATTAATAACTCGCCTGTGCAAGGGAATAGGGCTCCATATTGGGTATCATTTTAATGGGCCTATTCCCATTCACAAATAATAAGGTTTCTGTCACATACTCCATACCGAAACATTTATTACATGTATGCTTGTCCAAAATGACCTCCTTAAGGTGACCCACCAGACCCCTCAGCTGAAGAGAATTCCAGAGGACCGGGTCGGCCCCACCATTGTCTGGAAAAGAAGAGCGGGGGGCAGGCGGCACGAAAGCAAGGGAAAAGAGAGGAGGGAAGAGAAGCGAGAGGAGAGGGAGAGGAAGGAAGAGAAGAGGGGGAAGGAGGAAGGGCAAGGACGGGATAGGACAGAGGATGGAGGAAGGCAAGGGAGAGAAGGGAGAGGAAGAGCAGAGAAGAGGGACAGGAGGGAGGGGAGAAAGGGGGTGGGTGGGGGGAGAAGAGAGGGGGGGGAGAGAGAGAAGCAGACCAGGGGGGGAGAAGAGAGGAGCGGGAGTAAGAGAAGGGAAGAGGAGGGGCGGGGAGGAGAAGAGGGGGCAGGAGGAAAGAGAAGGAAAGGAAGAAGGAGGGGGATGTGCCAGAGGAGGGAGGGGAGAAAGGCGGAGAGGGAAGGATCAAGAGGCAGGGAAAGAGGAGGTGAGCAGAGAGAGACAGGACAGCGAAGGGAGGACAGAAGGAGGGTTAGAGGGAGAAAGAGGCAGGAGGGGGAGGAGGGGGGAGAGGAAGGAGAAAGCGAGGAAGAAGGAGGCCAGGGGGGAGCCAGGGAGAAGAGAGGGACGGAGAGAAGAGGAGAGAGAGGGGGAGCAGAAGGGGGGGAAAAAAAGGGGTAGGAGGACAGGAAAAGAGAGGGGAGGGGGGCAGGAAGGGAGGAGGAGAGAAGGGGGGAGAAGAGGCAAGGTGAGAGGGAAGGGGGAAGAGGGGGGGAGAGGAGCAGGGGAGGAGGGGAGGAGGGGGGGCAAGACGGAGACAGGAGGGAGAGAGGGGGAGGATAAAAAGCAAAGGGGAAGAGCAAGGAAGGAACAAAGAACAGCAGAGGGAAGGGAGGGAATGGAAGATGAAGGGAGAGAGAGAAAGCAGGGAGAAAGGGGAAGGCAAGGGAGGGAATGGGGAGATGGGGGACAGGGGGAGCGGGAGAGGAAGGGAGGAAGGAGAGAGAGGAGAGGAAGAGGAGAGGGAGAGAAAAGGGGGAGGGGAAGAGGGGCACGAAGAGGAGGAAGGGTGAGCAGAGGGAAGAAGACAGGAAGAGAAAGAGGAGGAGGAGACAGAAGAGAGGTAGGGAGGGAGAGAGAGAGGGGAAGAGGGAAGAGGTGAGCTGGAAAGGAGAGGGAGGGGAGAGAGGGGGGGGCAAGGGAGAGGAGGGGGGGACAGAGGGGAGGGGCATGAGGCGGGAAGAGGAAAGGGCAGACAGGGAAAGGGGCAGGAATAAGTGGACAGGGAGGGGGAAGAGGGGGGAAAGGGAAAAGAGGGAGCAGACAATGAGGAAGGGAGACCGGGAGGGAGGAGGAGGGAGGAGAGGAAGGAGGGGGTGAGAAGAGGAAGAAGCGGGGGGGGGGGGGAGGGCAGGCAGGGGAGAGAGAGGGAAAGAGGAAAGGAGACTGGGGAGGGGGGGGGCGGGAAAGGAGGGAGGAGGAAGGAGGGAGGAGAGGGAAGGAGAGGGGGAGAGCAGGGCAGGGGAGAAGGAAGAGAGGTAAGCAGAGCAGGGGGGGGACAGAGGAGGGAAAGGAGAGAGGAAAGGAGGAAAAAGAGGGAGGGAGGGAAGACAGAGGAAAGAGAGAAGGGAGACTGGAGCGGGAGAGGGACGAAGAAGAGAGGGAAGGAGGGGATAAGGACCTAGGAACAGGTTTTTGTGGCGGTGATAGGGAAGGGGAAGGCAGGGGAAGGGAGAAGGAGAAGGGGAAGAGGGAAAGGGGGATAGAAGGAGCAGGAGAAGAAAGCAGGAGGAGAAGGAGAGGAGGGGGAAGAGGAGGAGCAGAGGGGGAGGAGAGAGGGCAGGGGGGGGAAAGCAGGAGAGAGGAGAGGGGGGGAGGAGAGGAGGGGGAGAAAGAGGGGGGAAGAAGAAGAGAGAGAGGGACAGGGAGAGGGAGCAGCAGGGAGAGGAAGGGAGGAGAAGAGGAAGCAGCAGGAAGGGAAAGAAAGGGAAGGGGAAGAGAACGAGGAGGGCGGAGCAAGGGAAGAAGGGAGAGGGGAGAGAGGGAAGAAGAAGCAGATGAAGGAAGAAAGGAGAAGAGGGAGGGAAGTAGGTCGAGGAAGCACGAGCAAGAGAGAAGAAGAGTGGCAGAGCAGGAGAGAATGGGGAAGAGGAGAAGGAAGGAGAAGGCAGAGGGGAGGAAAGGGGGGGAAAGGGGGGGCAGGGGGAAAGAAGGAAGGGGCAGAGAAAGGAGGAGGAGAGCAAAGGAGGAGGAGAGAAGGGAAAGGGCGGGGAAAAGGAGGGGGAAGAGGGGAAGGGGGAAGGGAAGAAGGGAAGAGAAGAGGGGAAGGGGGGAGTAAGGAAAGAGGGAAGAGAGGGAGGGGGAGAGGAAGGAGAGGAGCGAAGCAAGGGGAAACAAAGAGAGGAGGGGAGGGGGGCAGACAAGAGGAGGGAGGGAAAAGGGGAGGAGAGGGGAGGAGAGCAGGGGCGAAAGATGCAGGAAGAGAAAGGGAGAGAGAGAAAGGAGGGGGAGAAGGAAGCAAAGCAGAGGGCGGGGGCAAGAAGGGAAGAAGAGGGGGGGGGAGAGGAGGTGAAGAAGAAGAGGAGGAGGGGAAGCAGGGGGCAAGGAACGGGGAGGGGTGGAAGTGGAGAGGAATGGAGGAAGGGGCCAAAGGAGGAGGGAGAAAGAGGGGGGGGGGGTGGGGGGGGTGGGGGGGGGTGGGGTGGGGAAAGAGGGCGAGGAAGAGGGGGAGAGGGGAGAGGGACAGAGGGAGGTGCGAAGAAGGAGAGAGGGGCAGAAGAGAGAGGGGGGGACGAGGACATAGAGTGAGGGAGGGGGGCAGGGAGGGGAGACAGAGAGAAAGGAGAAGAGGGAAGATGCGAGAGAGAGGAGAAGGAGAGGAAGGGAGGTGGGGGGAAAGAAGGGAGAGGAGGGGACAGAGGGGAGAAGAGGGGGGGGGGGGTGGGGGGGGGAAGGGAAGAGGCAAGGGGGGGGGGGGGGAGGGGAGGGATGGGAAGAGGGAGGGAGCAGAAGGGGGGAGCAAGGACAGGAGGCAGGGGGAGGGAGAGGAAGGGGAGAGCACGGCGGAATGGGAGGTGAAAAGGGGGGGGCGGGGAGAAGGAGGGAGGAAGGAGACAACGGAGAAGGGGGGGGGGGAGCAAGGGGAAAGAAGAGAAGAGCAGGAGGAGAGGGGACAGAGATCAGGAAGGAAGGAGGGGGGGAGAGGAGGAAGGGAGGACAAGAGCAGGAAAGAGAAGGGGGAGGGGGAAGGGAGAAGGTGGAGATGGGGGGAGGGGGAGACAGGGGGGGGAAGGACAGGAAAGGGAGAGAAAAAAAGAGAAGAAAGTTGGAAGCAGGCAGAGAGCAGGCAAGGGGGGGGAGAAATAATTATTTTCTACATCATTTTTATATATTTTATTATTATATTATTATAAATAATTATTTTTTTAGTTTTTTTTTAATTATTTAATTTTTGTTTATAATCTAACATATTATATAAATTATTTTATAATTACCTTTAATTAATATAAACAATAGGACTGTTCCAAGTGTTGTTAAAGGTGTTGGAATGGTATTTCTTATTGGTCCGTTTGCAAGAACTAATACCATAGTTTAACCATTTTTGCCAAGTCACTACACACTTCATGAAACCACAGTTACCCATTAACTGGAGAAGTACGCGGGGATAGAAGTCCGGGGGCATAGAAGCTCCAGACATAAAGTCGAGGGGCATAGAAGTCTGAATAGAAGTCCGGGGCATAGAGTCGGACATAGAAGTCCGGGGGCATAGAAGTCTGGACATAGAAGTCGGGGGCATAGAAGTCTCGGAATAGTAGAAGTCCGGGGGCATAGAAGTCTCGGACATAGAGTCGGGGCATAGAAGTCTCGGACATAGAAGTCTTGTGGTGTATCACAAATGGGTCATATGGTAACTGCTGGTGAGGGGGTAGCACAAATTAAAGGACGTCTTTCACACATTGTAATGGAAACCCATTTCAATGTATTCCAACCAAGTGAACTTACCTTTTCTATATACAACGTTATCCCCAAGAAGTTGGAAAATCTTATCCTTTGACAAACCGATCTACAGTACGACACCAGGATCCGTAAACATACTTACTCTTTTTGACAGTGGAGAAAGCGAGACTTTGTTACTTTTCGTTAACTTCAAACTGCGTTGATACCTGGAATAGAGAGAAAGTTTTAAAAACTACGTAAGATACATAAAGGATTGTTTACACCCAAAAAGCAATATAGGGAAAACCACTGGAATTACCGGTTTAAAGCTGGCTACACACCGTACCTATGGCAATTGGATATACCATCACACCCTATTGTCATTATTCTTACCTATTCTAATCCTGTAAGGATTTACAGGACCCCAATCCCCCGCCAATATTTTAAGCCTCCCACTGCCGCACTTGTGAGCTGGTTATGAGCAGAGCTGCAAAAGAGGCTGCTTCATAACCTCCATCAGCCATGGGCCACGGCCTCATCATTACAGCTTAGACTGATGGCAGTTACTCATCAGCTGCAGGACAGAAGGAGAAGTGCCGGTGAGGGCTCCCGTTCTGTAAGTCCCTTTAGGAGTGTTTTAGAATAGGTGTATAGATAACAAAAATAGGGTTTGGGAGGGGGTCCAAGACATAATATAAAAATAAAAGATTAAAAGAAAAGCGGGACATGCCCTTTAAACCCTTTCAATTCATCAGTCATCAGACACATAGAGATTATTCCAGCACACTATCTGAGTAAACTGTAGTAAAGTAGTGAGGGATTTATGCTGGGAAATGTTGTCACCTAACTGTCAAAGTTCACGCTCATTTCAGTGATTCTCTTTCTAAATCTCTAAGGGAAAAAAAGTTGCAAAAAAAATAAGTTTGTCCGTGTCATGCACGCTATGCGGATAAAAAAATGATATAGTGGGACGGATTTCTCGATTCCATTATTTTTATTTTAAAAAGTTTAAAACAAAGCACATAGTGTGTCTTAGCCCAACATTTAAACAAGCAAGTCATACGTGCACACGGTGAGTTAGTGCGCTGTCAGCGAACTGCAAGAACACAACTTGCTCACACATTTACGGTATATTACTTCAAACCATGAGGGACCCATTTATCTATGACAGAGATCGGATGATGACTCTGGGCACTTCCTGATGTTTTTAAAACTACCAGCATGCATTCTAGGAGTTGTAGTTTCTAAAAATCTGGAGTACCAAGATTAACATCACTGATCTATGATAATCCCAATACCCTGCATCTAGTGTTGTTTTTTATTTATGTTATTAGTTTATTATACTCACCATGGGATTCTGTCTTTGGATCTGACTGTGACAGGCAGCAGGAAGCTCTATGGACAGCTCCCCTCAGCTAGGGATAGCCAGGACCTGGACCATGGTTCTGCATAACAAATCCATGATTACAGCAATTAAAACCCACACTTATCCAGTCTGCATCATCTGTAGTAAAACATCATCAACACGTCTGTGAACCAGCAAGAAACAATTGGCTCACATAGTGACAAGGGCGCGGCCATGTTTTTCCACGTGTGTTGCAGTAGACCAGTGCATTCTGGGACATGTAGTTTTTCCCATTATCTTTATGAATGTAAGATTGTAGCGATAATTCAGATGAATGGATTTTGTTCAACCCCATTCATATTGATATTTCCCTGCGGTTAGTAGAAAGCAGATTTATTAAGAATATAAAATTAATAGTAAACAGAAACTCCTCCCCTTTCAATTCCTCACACTGTTACCCCCTCCTCCACTCCTCGTCAATCAGCCACACACATTCCACCCCTTCCCTCCCTGCAGTGGAAATGAACTGACAGATCCCACATGTAATGGAGTGTCCCCCTATAATAAAGCAGCATGCTGGGAGGTGGGTTTATGTGTGACAGCTGGTTGGCTTAAGGCTGTCTTTAGTAGCCCATTGTGTATGTATGTATGTATAACTTTATTTAAAGCGCCACTTGGTTACGCAGAGCTGTACATAAAATATATATAATTATGTATAATTGATACAGTGCAACAGTCTCGACACATAGAAATGAGATCCCTGCCCGAAGAGCTTACATTCATTGTATTCTAACCACACAATCATTGTGTGGTTAAAATACAATGAATGAATAAAGGGAAGGGTTTCCAGATCAGTGAAAACAAACAGAGGATGCCATACCGCACTGGATCAAGCTGCCCTGCTGTGGCTCACTAGTGCGCTGCCCCGCTTGTGCTGCGATCCACTAATCGGAATTTTTGCACATGCATGCAATTCACACATGCGCACTGGAAACACACTCATCAGTTGTGGCCTTGTCCTAATGAGTTTAATGCAATCGCAGCAGCCCTGATTATTTATATGAGTGTCCTACAACATCGAAAGTTATGATGATCTGGGAAACACCAATTAAGGGATTAAAGCTAATTAAAGCCCTAGCACTTCTATTTATATAAGTTATATATTACTGAATGAACTATCTATGTATTTGTTCCCCCTTGTATGACTTTTATTGTATTATACTGTTACAGGCTGCGTCCCCAGGTGGCGCTATATAAAACTATACAACATACATGTTTGTTTTCTATAGTGCAGCAGACGGTTGGGCTGGGTACTCATGGGTTTACTATTCTGTTCACTATATTTATCCAGACAGATTACGGATTGGTTGATTAGTTTTGCAGTCTGTTGGGAAAGGCCATCAATTGGGTGCATTTGATTTATCATGAGCCAGGCCCCAAGGTGAGGCCCAACTGCACATGAGCTCCCGTGATATTACAATCTAATGTTGCATAATAAGATCAGGAAAAATGTACAATTTTTGGGCCAATCAATGGAAATATCGGATTGTACATAAAATACAGCCTAATGTATGGTCACCTTTAAGCCTTGTATTATTATTATTTTTATGGATTATATAGCGCAACATTGTGGCGCTTTACAGTTGCATTAATATACATGAGTAAAAACATACATGTTACAATACAAGGGTAGTGCATACACGCTCGCAGACCTCTGACAAACGTATGGCAGCCAAGAGGGCAATTAGCTTCCATTCCCGGAGAAACACAGCGCGTGTCTTGCCGTTCGGTTTAGGATTAAGGGACCATACACTTGCATTGGTCAGTTACTTGATTTGCAGGTAGCTGAAAAGGTTGCGGGTCTGGTTAAGTTCTGGGTAGAAAGCTGCGGGTGAGGTCAGGTAGAGGGTGCAGGGGTGTGTCATTTTGGGTTGCGGGTCTACTTGCAGTTCGGCTGCAGTTATGGAACCAACAGCAGTTGGGGTCTGATTGTGGAGCACCTACCATACACAACGCTTGACAAACACTACGAACCCTGTCAAACCGAACGGCAACAAATAAGCGATTATCTCTCTAAACCAAAGTTATTAATCAGGGGGCGTGGAACATCTTACAGGGGCCCTGTATGAACTGACCTATGGGTCTGGTCCAAATATTGTCATAAATACCCATTAAATTATGCTTGTGAAGGTTCTCATTCATCCAGGTCATGGTATATCTGTTGTATTCAATTAGATCAACTGGACTTGAAATGTAGTTCTTGAAGACGTTTCGCTAGTCATCCGACTGGCTTTCTCAATTCAGAAGACTTGTACAAGAAATCTGTGGGAATTATGTACCCTGGAAAATCCAATTAGCATATCACAGCCAGGTGTTAAGGGTGTGATTAGATAGTGGCTAAGAGGTGTTATAGGAACGCCCAGAGTAAGGTGTTAAAAAAGCACATTGTACATGGCAGACAGTTGGTGTCGAACCCCCCACCTCTATTAGGCTTGGTTTCTTTTATTTTCACATAAATGGCCTCCTTAACACCTCTCTTGAACCAGTCACGTTCCTTCGCCAGTATGTTAACATACAATCTTCAAAGGTATGTCCTTTATCCTTAAGATGCAGATACACGGCTGAGTCCTGACCCGAGGAATGGCCTCTCTGTGCTGGGCCATACGTTGATGCAGTTGCTGTTTGGTCTCCCCCACATACAAATCAGAGCATTCTTCACTGCACTGCACTGCATATATGATGTCGCTTTTTTGTGTTTTGGTATTGGGTCTTTCGGTGTAACAATTGTGCCTCAGTGTGTTGTTGGTTTTAAAGCAGACAGGGATACGATGTTTTTTGAAAATTCTTCTTAATTTCTCGGAGACCCCTGCTACATATGGGATGACCATGTTCTTCCTCCTGTCTTGCTTTCCCTTCACTGTTGGTTTCGTGTTCTTTTCTTTCCTCTACTTCTTTTGACAAAGGCCCAGTCTGGATATCCACAAGTTTTAAGGGCCTCGAGATGTTTCATTTCTTTAGCCTTCGCCTCTGTGCTAGTGGGGATGTTCTCGGCTCTGTGTTGCAGGGTTCTGATGACCCCCAGCTTGTGATCTAAAGGGTGGTGGGAGTCAAACATCAAATACTGATCTGTGTGTGTTGGTTTTCTGTAAACCTCTACTTCCAGTTTCCATTTTCCTTAACTTCTACCAAGCAGTCCAAAGAAAGCCAGTTTGTTGTTTTGTACCTCTTCCCTTGTGAATTTATGTTTTGGTCCACCGCATTAATGTGTTCTGTGAAAGCTTGTACTTCTTCTGGTGGATTTTAACCCAGGTGTCATAACATATCGAAACCAGTGGCTGGGTCTATACCTTAAAGGTATTAAGCGCCTGTGTTTCTACCTCTCCATGTAAAGAATGAAACATCTCAGGAGGAGCCCTTAAAACTTGTGGATATCGACGGGCCTTTGTCAAAAAGAAGTAGAAGGAAAGAAGAATTTTCAAAAAACATCGATCCCTGTCTGCTTTAAACCGAACAACACACTGAGGCAGCAATTGGTACATCGAAAGACCCAATACCAAAACACAAGAAAAGCGACATCATATATGCAGTGCAGTGCAGTGAAGAATGCTCTGATTTGTATGTGGGGGAGACCAAACAGCAACTGCATCAACGTATGGCCCACAACAGAAGAGCCAATCCTCGGGTCAGGACTAGCGTGTATCTGCATCTTAAGGATAAAGGACATACCTTTGAAGATTGTAAGTTAACATACTGGCGAAGGAACGTGACTGGTTCAAGAGAGGTGTTAAGGAGGCCATTTATGTGAAAATAAAGAAACCAAGCCTAAATAGAGGTGGGGGGGTTCGACACCAACTGTCTGCCATGTACAATGCTGTTTTAACACCTTACTCTGGGCGTTCCTATAACACCTCTTAGCCACTATCTAATCACACCCTTAACACCTGGCTGTGTGATATGCTAATTGGGATTTTCCAGGGTACATAATTGCCACAGATTCTTGTACAAGTCATTCTGAATTGAGAAAGCCAGTCGGATGACTAGCGAAAGTCTTCAAGAACTACATTTCAAGTCCAGTTGATCTAATTGAATACAACAGTATACCATGACCTGGATGAATGAGAACCTTCACAAGCATATTTCTAATCATTTTGGGAAGAAAACCCTCAAACTGTACGGGAATATGAAAAGACAGCAAGGAAATTGCAGACTACAGAAACCACCTGCGATTTAACCTCCGATGCAGACAACAGGCTAGTACCATGCAGTATACGTCTGGATTCCACGGTTAAAGGCATCAGAGCCAAACAGATACTGCAAAGGCTCAAACACAGTCCTAAGTGAACGGGTACGACAGACACATTTTACAGTCGATGCTTTAATGCACAACATTAGTCAACTAGAACAGAACCTGGCCTCACAGCACCTGTGTCCATCTGGGAAAGAGTGATGGAGTTCACCAAACAAGCACAGCTTCTCAGCACTGTAAGGGCAAACACAGCAACAGAACAAGTTCTCTATCTGTCATCCCAGAACAGCCCCAAAGGAGAACAACTACCTTGGATAACAAAGGAGGGAAGTGTCACTTCATCAAACAAGGAGGAATGGGTGAGAAACTTGTCTAACAGGACCCTGACCCAGCCAGAAATGGAAGTCCTTGGTAAGGGCTTGAATTTTGCCATCACCCCTAAAGCCATCCTGTGGTGGATATTATAGCAGCCACAGAAGCCTCTATCCACAGTAATAAGGTATCACAGAGTAGGCAGAACAACTTCGCCTTAAGGGATCTGCAGCCTTAGCCAGTGCTCAAACTCCTTCATCTAACCGACTACACAGGAAGAAGGCCTTAACATCCCTCAAGAAAGATTCCAGTATCACCATTCTAACGGCAGATAAAGGAAGATGCACAGTGATAACTCAACACCTCAGACTACCATGATAAGGTGACCATGCTCCTGGCCAATAACAACACATATGAGGCTTTAACAAGGGATCCCACCAGCCGGTACAAGAAAAGAGTCATAGACTTACTACAACAGCTTCAAAAGGATAAAGCCATTGACCGAGCAATGTATCATCGCCTTACCCTGGTGAGGCACATCCATGCATATATGGACTCCCCAAGATACATAAGGAAGGGGCCCCACTAAGACCTATAGTCAGCAGCATCAACTCGGTAACATACAAGGTGGCAAAATATCTAGCTAACATCTTAGGACCTTTGGTGGGAATTCTAAGCATCACATCCAGAACTCTCAGGATTTCACCAACAAGATTGAAGATATAGTACTCGGTGTAGAAGAAACTATGGTGTCCTATGATGTGACATCTCTCTTCACTTGTATACCCACCAAGGAGGCTGTTGACATGGTGAGAAAACGGCTGGGCCAAGACAGCACTCTTACCAGCAGAATGATCTCAACCCAGAACAGGTGTGTTCCTGTTGGACTTGTGCTGAATACCACCTATTTTCAAATACAGGGATAAGTTCTATAGCAAAAACATGGATGTGCTATGGATCCAGTTTCACCTATTGTGGCAACCTTTACATGGAGGAGGTAGAAACACAGGCGCTTATATACCTTTAAGGGCATAGCACCCAGCCACTGGTTCAGATATGTGATGACACCTGGTTAAAATCCACCAGAAGGAAGTACAAGCTTTCACGAAACACATTAATGCGGTGGACCAAAACATTAAATTCACAAGGGAAGAGGTACAAAACAACAAACTGGCTTTCTTGGGACTGCTTGGTAGAAGTTAAGGAAATGGTAAACTGGAAGTAGAGGTTTACAGAAAACCAACACACACAGATCCGTATTTGATGTTTGACTCCCACCCCCCTTTAGATCACAAGCTGGGGTCATCAGAACCCTGGCACACAGAGCCGAGAACATCCCCACTAGCACGAGGCGAAGGCTAAAGAAATGAAACATCTCGAGGAGCCCTTTAAACTTGTGGATATCCAGACTGGGCCTTTGTCAAAAGAAGTGAAGGAAAGAAAAGAACACGAATACCAACAGTGAAGGGGAAAAGCAAGACAGGAGGAGAAACATGGTCATCCCATATGTAGCAGGGTCTCCGAGAAATTAAGAAGAATTTCAAAAAAACATCGTATCCCTGTCTGCTTTAAACCGAACAACACACTGAGGCAGCAATTGGTACATCCGAAAGACCCAATACCAAAACACAAGAAAAGCGACATCATATATGCAGTGCAGTGCAGTGAGATGCTCTGATTTGTATGTGGGGGAGACCAAACAGCAACTGCATCAACGTAGGCCCAGCACAGAAGAGCCAATTCCTCGGGTCAGACTCAGCCGTGTATCTGCATCTTAGGATAAAGGACATACCTTTGAAGATGTAATGTTAACATACTGGCGAAGGAACGTGACTGGTTCAAGAGAGGTGTTAAGGAGGCCATTTATGTGAAAATAAAGAAACCAAGCCTAAATAGAGGTGGGGGGGTTCGACACCAAATGTCTGCCATGTACAATGCTGTTTTAACACCTTACTCTGGGCGTTCCTATAACACCTCTTAGCCACTATCTAATCACACCTTAACACCTGGCTGTGATATGCTAATTGGGATTTTCCAGGGTACATAATTGCCACAGATTCTTGTACAAGTCATTCTGAATTGAGAAAGCCAGTCGGATGACTAGCGAAACGTCTTCAAGAACTACATTTCAAGTCCAGTTGATCTAATTGAATACAACAGATATACCCATTAAATTACTTTCTTGCCCCTTCTAATTACTTCTCATTCATTTAAGAACCCTTTACATTAAGAAATTCTTTATCTCTATATATCTATATTACTGTAGGAGAAGCTACCGTAAATGTCCTTATAATTCATCCCATGGCTGCTACTAGTTACCCACCAGATGTGCCATCAGACATGCTGAATGCGGTGTTTTCCAAAATACTGACCAATCAATAAAATCTCCCATGTACTGTCTAGAAATGGGTCATTCTGTACATACATATGTGCGAATGGATTGGCTAGTACTGCGATACACTGAACAAACCATTGCTGTGGAGACTTTAGCCCACATCGGAGACTTTCCTTTACTTTTGCCAGCAAGTGACGCCAAAGTCTCTCTCCGGCACCCCATGCACCCTGAGCAGTCTAATCTGTGGAGATGGGGCAGGAACCTCGATGACATCACTTCCACCCCTACATGTAGTATCTTGTGAAATATTAACTTATAGGAGCTGGATTGGGGTCTTATCTTTCCCCAAACAATATATTTTCATTTTGTTCTTTTTGAGGGCACGGCCACACGGAATCGCATACGCTATCGCACACGATTGTCCAACTCTGGTGCGATTTACGTGTGATTGCGATTTTGCTTTTTGAGATATGGAATTGCATGCGATACCATCTCGCAAAGGGATGCGAAATCACAAATCCCCCAAAAACGCATGATTTCGGTGCTTTGCTGCGTTTTCCATAAATTTGAAGCGTGGCCTGAGGGCAAGGTCACACTAACGTGTTTCTCACATGTTTACGCATTTTGCAATCCATTTGTACATGAGAAAGCAGAGCAGTGCATATCAATGTGGGTGGCCAATCCATTTTCTGGGATTGCAATTGAATCGTATGCACTCATAGCCTGGATGTGGACGGTAACTCGCGCTTACTTTTTCACACCTTGCGCGACAGCGTAGGGTGGTGTCAGCCTAAATGGCAGAAATAATAAAGAAGTATATGGATTGCCCACCAAGCAATTTACAACTGTAATGTGGGCATCTCACTATATTGACCTGTACGCATGTTTCTGCACGCTTTATGGCATGGATTCTGCTGCCAAAGGTGGCCAACTCAGTTTGTTATATGGATCTCTAACCTTTGTTTATACTACAACTTCCAACATTCCCAGTCTGCCTTCTGTTTCTATGTGTCTATGTACTGTACAGTATATAAATTAATACAACCATATAACAGAAAAAATAGGGAAAATTAGAATAGTTAAGTGTTTAATTATATTTAAAGTAATACATCTTTTTTATGAATTAAAATATAAATAAACATTATAAAGTCAATTTCATTTCTATAAAACAGTGTTATAAACTTGTAACAGTCAGAGATAGTTTCCTACATTCCACTAGGGTTTAGTGAAACAAATACACATTCTTTTTAAATTATTTAAGTATAAAGGGGCCTATATAATGAAAGGTATAACAATTTCCCTGTGCTATTAATCCGAGGCAACCAATCAGATGATATCTAACTAATGTCGACCAGTAAAAAGAAAAACATCGATTGGTTGCTACATTTTAATACCACAGGCATGCGTTTACAACCTTGGGCATAGGCCCCAATGTGTGCTCTCCTCCCCCCATCATTAGCTTTCATTTATCATTTCAGCTCCTTGTTTAACGGACATCTTCAGATATTTAAAGAAACAGGAGGCCATTCAACCACAATCATAAAATATTATATCGCTAGCGACAGATATGTACACAAGCCAAGTGCATGTTTTACTGTTGTCCGACCTATGCCTCCTGCAATTTTAAAATCTATGTGTGACAGAAACATTAAATCAGTGGTAAGTGCCTCGACTAAAAGGGGCAGGTGTTAAAGTCTTTAAATCTATAATATATTGTTTGTATTCGTCGTAGCAGTGATAGTGTTTTGAGCAAGGGCTAAAGGGTAACAGTGTAGAAGCACTAGACAACATATGCACAACGGAGAATCTAACGCCCATTAACACCTCGTGGTTCACTGCACATAATGATCCCCTTTATGCAGGGGTGTTTGGAAACTACAATTCCCAGCATTTGCTAATTGATCTCATATTTGTGAAATGCTGGGAGTTTACAAACATCTTGGGGACCACAGGGTGGACATTCCTGCTTTTAGCATTTACAATCATATTTCTGCAGAGAACAAGCCACACACATCTGCCATTTTTAGGAGGAAACCAGTCCCTTTGTACCGACTTGTTAACCCTCTGTCTACATTGGCATAGGATAGTGTGATATTCTCCATTTTATAGCCCAGTATGAAGTTATGGTGTTATTGCACATCTCCCATCAACCTTAGTTAGCTGAAACTGGCCAAGAACAGATGTAGCCATTTAAATGCAGCTAAGGGGCATTATGCACAATAGTTTTGCCTTCTAAAGGTTCGTATCACACACCCGCCACGCACGATGTGTCCAAACGTTCGTTTCGGCCGATAATCGGCCCATGTAGGGGTCGTTGCCAACCAACCAGGATCTTCAAATGACCGGCAATTTGCCTGAAAAGGGCCCATACACGGGCCGATTATCGGCTGAAACAAACGTTCGGACACATCGTGCGGTGTGGGTCGGGACCCATGATCGCACATGGGTACGAGGCTTAAGTGCAGTGGACCGAATCCATTTAACACCTTGTGGTCTCTTAATAAATCCCTTACAGGTTCTGTTAATGTGGAAGGTTTGTTAGTAGCTGTGGAGCCCTGAATAGATTAGTGTTTCCTACAGTACAATTACCTATTGCAGCATTTTCCGGGTGAAAGGGATCAAGTTCCTCAGTGTGGTTCTGGACATGTCCTCCTCATTCTGTAGATGACTTGGTTGTTGTCAATCTAAAAGCTGCTGTATGTAACACGAGTCCCCAGGAGAACGTGGCCTGTGGCCTGCATGGAGTATAGAGTCCAGCGTAGCATTTCCCTAAAATACAATGATTTGCCATTATAAACTCCAGAAATATGTAGAAAGATGTAGAAAGATCATGACAAACTTTTACCCTAAAACAACATAATTTTGAATCAAACTCCATTTCATCCTTACAGCCCAAACCACAGATTAATAATAGTCATTTGTTTTTAAACCTTAGTTCCCCTTTAAATATTAAAATAACTCGAAAACTAAACTAGAATCACACAATAAGAACTATAGCTATTCACAGCGCTATTAGGAGCTGTTTGATGGAGATGATAAATCTAAGGAAATTAGATTTTCCACACTACAACGCACCAAATTGATTCTTGTGCGTTTGCGTTTGACATTTGTTATGGAAACACATGCATTAATGCACAGAAATGGTTTACGCATGTGTACAAAACTAAATCGTATGCGAATGCATGCGCATTGGATATTGCAGGAATTTTTGAGTTCCCACAATTTCCATTTGAAAAAAAACGCACATGCAATCGTGAGTCCAAAAAAACGTGGAAAAACGCGCTAGTGTGGCCTAGCCCTCAACAATGTAACAAAATCACAGAGGAGCTGAATATTTTGGGCTGATCCAACATTTTTGTCAGATTAGATAAGGGATTGGTGATGTCACTAACAGTGACCACACACCACAACGTTTCCAGAAAACATTTTTGAATAAAGGAATTAATGGTAAATTTGATTTTGAGTTTTTACATATTTTTTTTTACATATTTTTACATTGGTACAATTGGTCAGGGCCAAATATCGCCTGGGTTACCAATACTCCTGACCATCTTACTGATCAATAAAGGATCCAGGATCTGCCCTTTGTACCAGGCCTATACAAGCCACAGCATCAAAAAGCAGGTTTTAAATTACAATTTAGTGCACAGTGATCGTCAGTTTTGAAAACTGCGCTGAACATCAGGTTATTTTTTAAAGGGGAAGTTCAGTGCAAACATATAAACTTTAAGAAAAAAAGAGCAGTATTTTTCAATCCTAATGACCTTAACCTGGCCATTCAGCATTTTGTCTGTGTATGATAATTGGTTCAGAAATACTGACTGGGTTGATTCAGTTGCTTAGTGAAATCTGAACATGTTTGACCATCCAACAGCCAATCAGTAGACATTACTGTTAGGAACATTCCATGTTAGGGTGCATCCTGGGAAGAAGAAGGACCATTACAGAACCTGAAATCTCAGCTCACTAAGGACAACAGCATGGCAATTTAAAAAATTATATTTTCCACTGAACTTTCCCTTTATACCTTTAAAGGTTTATATTTCATAACACCTTTTAAATGCTGTCAATGCTATAAATTCTCTCAATATTATAGGAGTCACTGTGTCTGGAAACCATGACTATTACATTTTTAATAGACTATTCCATGGCTCAGATTCCCCTCTGACTGTCAAAACTCCATTTATCTACATTCCAGCTACAGCAAAACAGCTTGCAGCAGAATAGTTTATGATAATAAGGCACTTGATTGACAGCTGCAATGTAGATGCCTCAGATTGGATATCTAAAGAAATAGGGGACAGATGGAAGAATATAGTTTCCAGTAATGGCAATTTAAAATCCTTTACCGTATATACTCGAGTATAAACCGTGGTTTTCAGGCTTTAAAAAAAGACTATCTCCTACCTTGTCGCCGCCAGCGTGCGATCCGCATTCTTGCTCCACAGCCTCTGTGCATCCGGATGATGTCACTACCCGGCGCCGCAAAGTGAGAGGCGCCGGGTAGTGACATCATCCGGATGCGCTAGAGCTGTGAGAGGGATGTGGATCACGCGGACAAGGTAGGAGAAACTTTTACTTCCACAGGGCAAATACACAATTGGCAAATACTTACAAATAAGAGTAAAACCTCTTTATTTGTGCATACTGTATGCACAAATAAAGGAGGATTTACCCCTATTTGCAAGTATTTGCCACTTAAGATGTTTGAAAACTACAACTCCCAGCATGCTTTTTTGCTGGGAGTTGTAGTTTTCAAATATTAAGGGCAAATACTTGCAAATGGGGTAAATCCTCCTATATTTGTGCATACAGTATACAGTATTTGCAATAAGATGTTTGAAAACTACAATTCCCAGCAATAAAGCATGCTGGGAGTTGTAGTTTCCAAAACATCTTTAGTGGCAAATAATACCCGGTTCATACACGAGTCAATGTGGTTTCCTTTTTTTAGCTAAAACTAGGTACCTCGGTTTATACTCGGGACGGTTTATACTCGAGTATATACGGTAGTTTGATTTATCTAAGGTTCTATACTCCACACTGAATTGAAGGACCCCGGTTCCAAAAAAACAGCTTATCGGCAGGTGACTTTAAAACATATTAATACTTTATTTTAAAACATGTTAAACCAAACGCCTGAAGCGTTTCCGAAACGCATAATATGTTGTTGTAACCCGCAATAGAAACAGCACAGCTAATTAATAAGTGCAGTGTAGGTGTGTGCACACAAGGGAAACACACAGCGGCTCTAAACTGGCAGCTTACGCTATATAAGTAACTGATTACATTTGAGTTAATCAGTTTCTGGACATATGCTAAAAACTTACTTCATCATCTTTTTGGCTCCGTAGCACTGCAAGTCATAAGACATTGTGTATGTTCCATACATGTTGCTTTGACATTCAGACAGCCAATGAAATCGCGCGGGTGGTTTTTGTAGAGGTCAAAACTGAACCGGGCCACATCGATCTTCTTCTGGGGTTTCTTGGTGAGAGAGAAGTGGTACCCAGAATTCTGTGAGAAAGTAGAATCCCAATAACATAACTTGCATGCGAAAACACAGCTATACGGCATGAATATGTCACCCATGCTAAGGCACATGTCAAACATGTCTTTTGGTCTTCCAACATTAATGGTGTTTTTTATTTTGTCTTCACCTTTAAGGGCATGCCCCCCCAAACTATATCCCCCAACTACTGGCCCCATAATGTAGTGTGTTTAATCCTTACCTCACATCCCAGATCCATAGGGTTCTCCTGTAGTCCCCCCCCATCCCAAACTGCCCACCCAGGGTCCTGCCATGCGTACTGCAGCCCTTCTCCCCCTCCCTCCCCCTCCCTTCCCTCCCTCTCCCTCCCGTTCTGCTATCCCTCCCCCTAACAAAAAACCCCTTCATGGCAGCCTTGATCAGTGACATAGCTGATCACTGATTATAACTGATGACATAGCTAAACACTGATTATAACTGAAACATAGCTAAACACTGATTATAACTGATGACATAGACTGATCACTGATTTAAACTGATGACATAGCTAAACATGATTATAACTTAAACATAGCTAAACACTGATTATAACTGATGACATAGCTCACTGATTATAACTGATGACATAGTTAACACTGATTATAACTTATAACATAGCTAAACACTGATTATAACTGATGACATAGCTGATCACTGATTATAACTGATGACATAGCTAAACACTGATTATAACATATAACATAGCTAAACACTGATTATAACTGATGACATAGCTGATCACGGATTATAACTGATGACATAGCTAAACACTGATTATAACTTATAACATAGCTAAACACTGATTATAACTGATGAATAGCTGATCACTGATTAAACTGATGACATAGCTAAACAATGATTATATAGCTAAATGACTGTTTCTATATAGTATATGGGACTCTGGAGAAGTCAGTAGTGTACTAGTGTGTCTGGATTGAGAGACACAGACTTGCTCTGTTAATTCATGTGCGCCTGGGACTGGGAGAAGGGAGGGTTCGCTGCTATTCTGTATTTATGAGATATGTTGGTTTAGCTTCCTTCAAAGTCCTGCCCAGGCTGTTGACCTATGGTATATTACTGTCTGATAGTCTGGGCAAGACTTTAAAAGGAAGCTGAAAGCTATGTTTGGGTGTCTCAGGAATAATAATAAATATAACCACTGTTAATAGCAATTTAACTCTTCATCCCTAACACTGAAAGGTGTTAAAACCAGCCCCTCAGATAATTTATTAGCCAATGCCCTCCAGTTCATAAGTCAGCCCTCCAGTTCATTACCCAGTGTTAGTCAGTCCCCCAGTTCATTAATATTGTTTTTTAGCACTCCAGTTCAAAAACAAGAGATTGTCAAACCAGCTTTACAGCCAGCCCCCCAGTTCACAAACCAGCTTTACAGCCTGCCCTCCAGTTCATGAGTTAGCAAAACAGTTTTGAAAATAAGGCACTTGACAGCTGAAATGTAAGATGTTTCTTAAGATATTTAAAGTAATAGGGGAAGATTGGGAAGAATTTGTTTTCAGTGATGGGCAACTCAAACATAATTGTTATCTGTATAGATGCTCTTTAATAGTCCATTTTCTCAAGGAAACTCATTAAAAGGGGGAGTGGCTTAGGCACGCTACTAACTCCACCCCCTGTCCGTAAAAAAAACTGATAACATAGCTTAACACTAATTATAACTGATGATATAGTAAACACGGATTATAACTGATAATATAGCTAAGCACTGATTATAACTTATGACATAATAAGCACTGATATAACGGATGACATAGCTAAGCACTGATTATAATGGACGGCATAGCTAAACAGGATTATAACGGATGACATAGCTAAACATGGATTATAACATAGCTAAACACTGATTAAACTGATGACATAGCTAAACACTGATTATAACTGATGACATAGCTAAACACTGATTAGAACTGATGATATAGCTAACACGATTATAACTGATGACATAGCTAAACACGGATTAAACTGATAACATAGCTAAACACTGATTATAAAACTGATAACATAGCTAAACACTGATTATAACTGATGATATAGCTAAACACGGATTATAACTGATAACATAGCTAAACAACTGATTATAACTGATGACATAGCAAACACTGATTATAACTGATGACATAGATGAGCACTGATTATAACTGATGACATAGCTAAACACGGATTATAACTGATGACATAGCTAACAGGTTATAACTGATGACATAGCTAAACACTGATTAAACTGATGACATAGATGAGCACTGATATAACTGATGACATAGCTAAACATGTCATCAGTTATAATCCGTGTTTAGCTATGTCATCAGTTATAATCAGTGCTCATCTATGTCATCAGTTATAATCAGTGTTTAGCTATGTCATCAGTTATAATCAGTGTTTAGCTATGTCATCAGTTATAATCAGTGTTTAGCTATGTTATCAGTTATAATCCGTGTTTAGCTATATCATCAGTTATAATCAGTGTTTAGCTATGTTATCAGTTATAATCAGTGTTTAGCTATGTTATCAGTTATAATCCGTGTTTAGCTATGTCATCAGTTATAATCCGTGTTTAGCTATATCATCAGTTCTAATCAGTGTTTAGCTATGTCATCAGTTATAATCAGTGTTTAGCTATGTCATCAGTTATAATCAGTGTTTAGCTATGTTATAATCCATGTTTAGCTATGTCATCCGTTATAATCCATGTTTAGCTATGCCGTCCATTATAATCAGTGCTTAGCTATGTCATCCGTTATAATCAGTGCTTATTTATGTCATAAGTTATAATCAGTGCTTAGCTATATTATCAGTTATAATCCGTGTTTAGCTATATCATCAGTTATAATTAGTGTTAAGCTATGTTATCAGTTTTTTTTACGGACAGGGGGTGGAGTTAGTAGCGTGCCTAAGCCACTCCCCCTTTTAATGAGTTTCCTTGAGAAAATGGACTATTAAAGAGCATCTATACAGATAACAATTATGTTTGAGTTGCCCATCACTGAAAACAAATTCTTCCCAAATCTATCCCCTATTACTTTAAATATCTTAAGAAACATCTTACATTTCAGCTGTCAAGTGCCTTATTTTCAAAACTGTTTTGCTAACTCATGAACTGGAGGGCAGGCTGTAAAGCTGGTTTGTGAACTGGGGGGCTGGCTGTAAAGCTGGTTTGACAATCTCTTGTTTTTGAACTGGAGTGCTAAAAAACAATATTAATGAACTGGGGGACTGACTAACACTGGGTAATGAACTGGAGGGCTGACTTATGAACTGGAGGGCATTGGCTAATAAATTATCTGAGGGCTGGTTTTAACACCTTTCAGTGTTAGGGATGAAGAGTTAAATTGCTATTAACAGTGGTTATATTTATTATTATTCCTGAGACACCCAAACATAGCTTTCAGCTTCCTTTTAAAGTCTTGCCCAGACTATCAGACAGTAATATACCATAAGGTCAACAGCCTGGGCAGGACTTTGAAGGAAGCTGAAACCAACATATCTCATAAATACAGAATAGCAGCGAACCCTCCCTTCTCCCAGTCCCAGGCAGCACATGAATTAACAGAGCAAGTCTGTGTCTCTCAATCCAGACACACTAGTACACTACTGACTTCTCCAGAGTCCCATATACTATATAGAAACAGGTCATTTAGCTATATAATCAGTGTTTAGCTATGTCATCAGTTATAATCAGTGATCAGCTATGTCATCAGTTATATCAGTGTTTAGCTATGTTATAAGTTATATCAGTGTTTAGCTATGTCATCAGTTATAATCCTGATCAGCTATGTCATCAGTTATAATCAGTGTTTAGCTATGTTATAGTTATAATCAGTTGTTAGCTATGTCATCAGTTATAATCAGTGATCAGCTATGTCATCAGTTATAATCAGTGTTTACTATGTTATAAGTTTATAATCAGTGTTAACTATGTCATCAGTTATAATCAGTGATCAGCTATGTCTCAGTTATAACAGTGTTTAGTCTATGTTATAAGTTATAATCAGTGTTTAGCTATGTCATCAGTTATAATCAGTGATCAGCTATGTCATCAGTTATAATCAGTGTTTAGCTATGTTATCAGTTATAATCAGTGTTTAGCTATGTCATCAGTTATAATCAGTGATCAGCTATGTCACTGATCAAGGCTGCCATGAAGGGGTTTTATGTTAGGGGGAGGGATAGCAGAACGGGAGGGAGAGGGAGGGAGAGGGAGGGGGAGGGAGGGGGGAGAAGGGCTGCAGTACGCATGGCAGTGATCTCCTGGTGGGCAGTTTTTGGGACTTTGGGGGGGGACTACAGGAGAACCCTATGGATCTGGGATGTGAGGTAAGGATTAAACTACACTACATTATGGGGCCAGTAGTTGGGGGATTATAGTTTTGGGGGTGGACATGCCCTTTAAAGGTGAAGACAAAATAAAAAACACCATTAATGTTGGAAGACCAAAAGACATGTTTGACATGTGCCTTAGCATGGTGACATATTCATGCCGTATAGCTTGTTTTTCTGCATTGCAAGTTATGTTATTGGGATTCTACTTTCTCACAGAATTCTGGGTACCACTTCTCTCTCACCAAGAAACCCCAGAAGAAGATCGATGTGGCCCGGTTCAGTTTTGACCTCTACAAAAACCACCCGCGCGATTTCATTGGCTGTCTGAATGTCAAAGCAACATTGTATGGAACATACACAATGTCTTATGACTTGCAGTGCTACGGAGCCAAAAAGATGATGAAGTAAGTTTTAGCAGATATGTCCAGAAACTGATTAACTCAAATGTAATCAGTTACTTATATAGCGTGAAGCTGCCAGTTTAGAGCCGCTGTGTGTTTCCCTTGTGTGCACACACCTACACTGCACTTATTAATTAGCTGTGCTGTGTTTCTATTGCGGGTTACAACAACATATTATGCGTTTCGGAAACGCTTCAGGCGTTTGGTTTTAACATGTTTTAAAATAAAGTATTAATATGTTTTAAAGTCACCTGCCGATAAGCTGTTTTTTTGGAACCGGGGGTCCTTCAATTCAGTGTGGAGTATAGAACCTTAGATAAATCAAACTACCGTATATACTCGAGTATAAACCGTCCCGAGTATAAACCGAGGTACCTAGTTTTAGCTAAAAAAAGGAAACCACATTGACTCGTGTATGAACCGAGGGGGTATTATTTGCCACTAAAGATGTTTTGGAAACTACAACTCCCAGCATGCTTTATTGCTGGGAATTGTAGTTTTCAAACATCTTAAGTTGCAAATACTGTATACTGTATGCACAAATATAGGAGGATTTACCCCTATTTGCAAGTATTTGCCACTTAAGATATTTGAAAACTACAACTCCCAGCAAAAAAGCATGCTGGGAGTTGTAGTTTTCAAACATCTTAAGTGGCAAATACTTGCAAATAGGGGTAAATCCTCCTTTATTTGTGCATACAGTATGCACAAATAAAGAAGGTTTTACTCTTATTTGTAAGTATTTGCCAATTGTGTGTATTTGCCCTGTGGAAGTAAAAGTTTCTCCTACCTTGTCCGCGTGATCCACATCCCCTCTCCACAGCCTCTGCGCATCCGGATGATGTCACTACCCGGCGCCTCTCACTTTGCGGCGCCGGGTAGTGACATCATCCGGATGCACAGAGGCTGTGGAGCAAGAATGCGGATCGCACGGCTGGCGGACAAGGTAGGAGATAGTCTTTTTTTAAAGCCTGAAAACCACGGTTTATACTCGAGTATATACGGTAAAGGATTTTAAATTGGCCATTACTGGAAACTATACTTCTTCCATCTGTCCCCTATTTCTTTAGATATCCAATCTGAGGCATCTTACATTGCAGCTGTCAATCAAGTGCCTTATTATCATAAACTATTCTGCTGCAAGCTGTTTTGCTGTAGCTGGAATGTAGATAAATGGAGTTTTGACAGTCAGAGGGGAATCTGAGCCAATGGAATAGTCTATTAAAAATGTAATAGTCATGGTTTCCAGACACAGTGACTCCTATAATATTGAGAGAATTTATAGCATTGACAGCATTTAAAAGGTGTTATGAAATATAAACCTTTAAAGGTATAAAGGGAAAGTTCAGTGGAAAATATAATTTTTTAAATTGCCATGCTGTTGTCCTTAGTGAGCTGAGATTTCAGGTTCTGTAATGGTCCTTCTTCTTCCCAGGATGCACCCTAACATGGAATGTTCCTAACAGTAATGTCTACTGATTGGCTGTTGGATGGGTCAAACATGTTCAGATTTCTACTAAGCAACTGAATCAACCCAGTCAGTATTTCTGAACCAATTATTCATACACAGACAAAATGCTGAATGGCCAGGTTAAGGTCATTAGGATTGAAAAATACTGCTCTTTTTTTCTTTAAAGTTTATATGTTTGCACTGAACTTCCCCTTTAAAAAATAACCTGATGTTTCAGGCAGTTTTCAAACTGACGATCACTGTGCACTAAATTGTAATTTAAAACCTGCTTTTTGATGCTGTGGCTTGTATAGGCCTGGTACAAAAGGGCAGATCCTGGATCCTTTATTGATCAGTAAGATGGTCAGGAGTATTGGTAACCCAGGCGATATTTGGCCCTGACCAATTGTACCAATGTAAAAATATGTAAAAAAAAATATGTAAAAACTCAAAATCAAAATTTACCATTAATTCCTTTTATTCAAAAATGTTTTCTGGAAACGTTGTGTGTGATTGGTCACTGTTAGTGACATCACCAATCCCTTATCTAATCTGACAAAAATGTTGGATCAGCCCAAAATATTCAGCTCCTCTGTGATTTTGTTACATTGTTGAGGGCTAGGCCACACTAGCGCGTTTTTCACGCTTTTTTGGACTCACGATTGCATGTGCGTTTTTTTTCAAATGGAAATTGTGGGAACTCAAAAATTCCTGCAATATCCAATGCGCATGCGATTCGCATACGATTTAGTTTTGGTAACACATGCGTAAACCATTTCTGTGCATTAATGCATGTGTTTCCATAACAGAAAATGTCAAACGCAAAACGCACAAGAATCAATTTGGTGCGTTGTAGTGTGGAAAATCTAATTTTCCTTAGATTTATCATCTCCATCAAACAGCTCCTAATAGCGCTGTGAATAGCTATAGTTCTTATTGTGTAGATTACTAGTTTAGTTTTCGAGTTTATTTTAATATTTAAAGGGGAACTAAGGTTTAAAAACAAATGACATTATTATAATCTGTGGTTTGGGCTGTAAGGATGAAATGGAGTTTGATTCAAAATTATGTTGTTTTAGGGTAAAAGTTTGTCATGATCTTTCTACATCTTCTTACATATTTCTGGAGTTTATAATGGCAAATCATTGTATTTTAGGGAAATGCTACGCTGGACTCTATACTCCATGCAGGCCACAGGCCACGTTCTCCTGGGGACATCGTGTTACATACAGCAGCTTTTAGATGTGACAGACAAACCAAGTCATCTACAGAATGAGGAGGACATGTCCAGAACCACACTGAGGAACTTGATCCCTTTCTACCCATGGAAAATGCTGCAATAGGCTAAATTGTACTGTAGGAAACACTAATCTATTCAGGGCTCCACAGCTACTAACAAACCTTCCACATTAACAGAACCTGTAAGGGATTTATTAAGAGACCACAAGGTGTTAAATGGATTCGGTCCACTGCACTTAAGCCTCGTACCCATGTGCGATCATGGGTCCCGACCCACACCGCACGATGTGTCCGAACGTTTGTTTCAGCCGATAATCGGCCCGTGTATGGGCCCTTTATCAGGCAAATTGCCGGTCATTTGAAGATCCGACTGGTTGGTTGGGCAACGACCCCTACATGGGCCGATTATCGGCCGAAACGAACGTTTGGACACATCGTGCGTGGCGGGTGTGTACGAACCTTTAGAAGGCAAAACTGTATTGTGCATAATGCCCCTTAGCTGCATTTAAATGGCTACATCTGTTCTTGGCCAGTTATCAGCTAACTAAGGTTGATGGGAGATGTGCAATAACACCAATAACTTCATACTGGGCTATAAAATGGGAGAATATCACACATATCCTATGCCAATGTAGACAGAGGGTTAACAGTCGGTACAAAGGGACTGGTTTCCTCCTAAAAATGGCAGATGTGTGTGGGCTTGTTCTCTGCAGAGAATATGATTGTAAATGCATAAAAGCAGGAATGTCCACCCTGTGGTCCCCAAGATGTTTGTAAACTCCCAGCATTTCACAAATATTGAGATCAATTAGCAAATGCTGGGAATTGTAGTTTCCAAACACCCCTGCATAAAGGGGATCATTATGTGCAGTGAACCACAGAGGTGTTAATGGGCGTTAGATTCTCCGTTGTGCAATATGTGTCTAGTGCTTCTACACTGTTACCCTTTAGCCTCTTGCTCAAAACACTATCACTGCTACGACGAATACAAACAATATATTATAAGATTTTAAAGACTTTAACACCTGCCCCTTTTAGTCGAGGCACTTACCACTGATTTAATGTTTCTGTACACATAGATTTTAAAAATTGCAGGAGGCATAGGTCGGACAACAGGTAAAACATGCACTTAGGGCTTGTGTACAATATCTGTCGCTAGCGATATAATATTTTATGATTGTGGTTGAATGGCCTCCTGTTTCTTTAAATAATCTGAAGATGTCCGTTAAACAAGGAGCTGAAAGTGATAAAAATGAAAGCTAATGATGGGGTGGGAGAGAGCACACATTGGGGCCTATGCAACAAGAGGTGTAAACGCATGCCTGTGGTATTAAAATGTAGCAACCAATCGGATGTTTTCTTTTTACTGGTCGACATTAGTTAGATATCATCTGATTGGTTGCCTCGGATTAATAGCACAGGGAAATTGTTATACCTTTCATTATATAGGCCCCTTTATACTTAAATAATTTAAAAAGAATGTGTATTTGTTTCACTAAACCCTAGTGGAATGTAGGGAAACTATCTCTGACTGTTACAAGTTTATAACACTGTTTTATAGAAATGAAATTGACTTTATAATGTTTATTTATATTTTAATTCATAAAAAAAGATGTATTACTTTAAATATAAATTAAACACATTAACTATTCTAATTTTCCCTTATTTTTTTCTGTTATATGGTTGTATTAATGTATATACTGTACAGTACATAGACACATAGAAACAGAAGGCAGACTGGGAATGTTGGAAGTTGTAGTTATAAACAAAGGTTAGAGATCCATATAACAAACTGAGTTGGCCACCTTTGGCAGCAGAATCCATGCCATAAAGCGTGCAGAAACATGCGTACAGGTCAATATAGTGAGATGCCCACATTACAGTTGTAAATTGCTTGGTGGGCAATCCATATACTTCTTTATTATTTCTGCCATTTAGGCTGACACCACCCTACGCTGTCCGGCAAGGTGTGAGAAAAGTAAGCGCGAGTTACCGTCCACATCCAGGCAATATGAGTGCATACGATTCAATTGCAATCCCGAAAATGGATTGGCCACCCACATTGATATGCACTGCTCTGCGTTTCTCATGTACAAATGGATTGCAAAATGCGTAAACATGTGAGAAACACGTTAGTGTGACCTTGCCCTCAGGCCACGCTTCAAATTTATGGAAAACGCAGCAAAGCACCGAAATCATGCGTTTTTGGGGGATTTGTGATTTCGCATCCCTTTGCGAGATGGTATCGCATGCAATTCCATATCTCAAAAAGCAAAATCGCAATCACACGTAAATCGCACCAGAGTTGGACAATCGTGTGCGATAGCGTATGCGATTCCGTGTGGCCGTGCCCTCAAAGAAGAACAAAAATGAAAATATTATTGTTTGGGGAAAGATAAGACCCCAATCCAGCTCCTATAAGTTAATATTTCACAAGATACTACATGTAGGGGTGGAAGTGATGTCATCTGAGGTCCTGCCCCATCTCCATCAGATTAGACATGCTCAGGGTGCATGGGGGACTGCCGGAGAGAGACTTTGGCGTCACTTGCTGGCAAAAGTAAAGGAAAGTCTCCGATGTGGGCTAAAGTCTCACAGCAATGGTTTGTTCAGTGTATCGCAGTACTAGCCAATCCATTCGCACATATGTATGTACAGAATGACCCATTTCTAGCAAAGTACATGGGAGATTTTATTGATTGGTCAGTATTTTGGAAAACACCGCATTCAGCATGTCTGATGGCACATCTGGTGGGTAACTAGTAGCAGCCATGGGATGAATTAATAAGGACATTTACGGTAGCTTCTCCCTACAGTAATATAGATATATATAGAGATAAAGAATTTCTTAATGTAAAGGGATTCTTAAATGAATGAGAAAGTAATTAGAAGGGGCAAGAAAGTAATTTAATGGGTATATCTGTTGTATTCAATTAGATCAACTGGACTTGAAATGTAGTAGTCTGTGTCCTTGTACCTTTATATAGACACAGAACTCCTCAGTGACCTCTAATATCCTTATAATTTACAGTAGGGGATACATTATCCTTATAATACATGGGTGGTACCCAGAGTTCCCTGTACAGAGAGATTATAATGGATTAGAAGGGTAATGGGACCCAGGCTGTGTTAGTTCTCCTTTTAACCTGTATATTTCTGCTGCTTTTCTCTGACATTGTTCTGTTGTTTATTTTCCAGTTTGGTGGCCGAGTGGAGATTTAATGGGGCTGTTGGTATCCCCTGGGGGACATTTACTGGTGTAGGACCCCTGGTTCTCCATGACGCCCCCCTCTTCGCCTCAGGAAACTACAGCTGCTACGGATGGTCGGGGGATGTACTGAATTCACTGTGTCTCACAATGGGATGTGAGTTTCCATTAAATTCAATGTTACCATCATTTAATATCATTCAAAGCATTTCTTTTTAATGGTCAGTAAGTAGTGGGCAGATCCACTGGTGGCCCTGTATGTAAACGTACAATGGGAATACTGCCCCCTAGAGGATGTTGTGATCCAATAAATATACAGTACGTACAGAGATACAGTGGGAATACTGCCCCCTAGAGGATGTTGTGATCCAATAAATATACAGTACGTACAGAGATACAGTGGGAATACTGACCCCTAGAGGATGATGTGATCCAATAAATATACAGTACGTACAGAGATACAGTGGGAATACTGCCCCCTAGAGGATGTTGGGATCCAATAAATATACAGTACGTACAGATACAGTGGGAATACTGCCCCCTAGAGGATGTTGTGATCCAATAAATATACAGTACGTACAGAGATACAAGGGGAATACTGCCCCCTAGAGGATGTTGTGATCTAATAAATATACGGTACGTACAGAGATACAGTGCGAATACTGACCCCTAGAGGATGATGTGATCCAATAAATATACAGTACGTACAGAGATACAGTGGGAATACTGCCCCCTAGAGGATGTTGGGATCCAATAAATATACAGTACGTACAGAGATACAGTGGGAATACTGCCCCCTAGAGGATGTTGGGATCCAATAAATATACAGTACGTACAGAGATACAGTGGGAATACTGACCCCTAGAGGATGTTGTGATCTAATAAATATACAGTACGTACAGATACAGTGGGAATACTGACCCCTAGAGGATGTTGGGATCCAATAAATATACAGTATGTACAGAGATACAGTGGGAATACTGCCCCCTAGAGGATGTTGGGATCCAATAAATATACAGTACGTACAGATATACAGTGGGAATACTGCCCCCTAGAGGATGTTGGGATCCAATAAATATACAGTACGTACAGATATACAGTGGGAATACTGCCCCCTAGAGGATAATGTGATCTAATAAATATACAGTACGTACAGAGATACAGTGGGAATACTGACCCCTAGAGGATGTTGTGATCTAATAAATATACAGTACTTACAGATATACAGTGGGAATACTGCCCCCTAGAGGATGTTGTGATCCAATAAATATACAGTACGTACAGAGATACATATCTGTTGTATTCAATTAGATCAACTGGACTTGAAATGTAGTTCTTGAAGACGTTTCGCTAGTCATCCGACTGGCTTTCTCAATTCAGAATGACTTGTACAAGAATCTGTGGCAATTATGTACCCTGGAAAATCCCAATTAGCATATCACAGCCAGGTGTTAAGGGCGTGATTGGATAGTGGCTAAGAGGTGTTATAGGAACGCCCAGAGTAAGGTGTCAAAACAGCATTGTACATGGCAGACAGTTGGTGTCGAACCCCCCCACCTCTATTTAGGCTTGGTTTCTTTATTTTCACATAAATGGCCTCCTTAACACCTCTCTTGAACCAGTCACGTTCCTTCGCCAGTATGTTAACATTACAATCTTCAAAGGTATGTCCTTTATCCTTAAGATGCAGATACACGGCTGAGTCCTGACCCGAGGAATTGGCTCTTCTGTGCTGGGCCATACGTTGATGCAGTTGCTGTTTGGTCTCCCCCACATACAAATCAGAGCATTCTTCACTGCACTGCACTGCATATATGATGTCACTCTTCACTGCACTGCACCGCATATATGATGTCGCTTTTCTTGTGTTTAGGTATTGGGTCTTTCGGATGTACCAATTGCTGCCTCAGTGTGTTGTTCGGTTTAAAGCAGACAGGGATACGGTGTTTATTGAAAATTCTTCTTAATTTCTCGGAGACCCCTGCTACATATGGGATGACCATGTTCTTCCTCCTGTCTTGCTTTTCCCCTTCACTGTTGGTATTCGTGTTCTTTTCTTTCCTTCTACTTCTTTTGACAAAGGCCCAGTCTGGATATCCACAAGGTTTAAGGGCTCCTCTGAGATGTTTCATTTCTTTAGCCTTCGCCTCTGTGCTAGTGGGGATGTTCTCAGCTCTGTGTTGCAGGGTTCTGATGACCCCCAGCTTCTGATCTAAAGGGTGGTGGGAGTCAAACATTAAATACTGATCTGTGTGTGTTGGTTTTCTGTAAACCTCTACTTCCAGTTTACCATTTTCCTTAACTTTTACCAAGCAGTCCAAGAAAGCCAGTTTGTTGTTTTTTATCTTCCCTTGTAAATTTGATGTTTGGTCCACCGCATTAATGTGTTCTGTGAAAGCTTGTACTTCCTTCTGGTGGATTTTAACCCAGGTGTCATCAACATATCTGAACCAGTGGCTGGGTGCTATGCCCTTAAAGGTATTAAGCGCCTGTGTTTCTACCTCCTCCATGTAAAGGTTGGCCACAATAGGTGAAACTGGAGATCCCATAGCACATCCATGTTTTTGCTTATAGAACTTATCCCTGTATTTGAAATAGGTGGTATTCAGGCACAAGTCCAACAAGGAACACACCTGTTCTGGGTTGAGATCAGTTCTGCTGGTAAGAGTGCTGTCTTGGCCCAGCCGTTTTCTCACCATGTCAACAGCCTCCTTGGTGGGTATACAAGTGAAGAGAGAAGTCACATCATAGGACACCATAGTTTCTTCTACACCGAGTACTATATCTTCAATCTTGTTGGTGAAATCCTGAGAGTTCTGGATGTGATGCTTAGAACTTCCCACCAAAGGTCCTAAGATGTTAGCTAGATATTTTGCCACCTTGTATGTTACCGAGTTGATGCTGCTGACTATAGGTCTTAGTGGGGCCCCTTCCTTATGTATCTTTGGGAGTCCATATATGCATGGATGTGCCTCACCAGGGTAGAGGCGATGATACATTGCTCGGTCAATGGCTTTATCCTTTTGAAGCTGTTGTAGTAAGTCTATGACTCTTTTCTTGTACCGGCTGGTGGGATCCCTTGTTAAAGCCTCATATGTGTTGTTATCGGCCAGGAGCATGGTCACCTTATCATGGTAGTCTGAGGTGTTGAGTACCACTGTGCATCTTCCTTTATCTGCCGGTAGAATGGTGATACTGGAATCTTTCTTGAGGGATGTTAAGGCTCTTCTTTCCTGTGTAGTCAGGTTAGATGAAGGAGTTTTAGCACTGGCTAAGGCTGCAGATACCTTAAGGCGAAGTTGTTCTGCCTCACTCTGTGATACCTTATTACTGTGGATAGAGGCTTCTGTGGCTGCTATAATATCCACCACAGGGATGGCTTTAGGGGTGATGGCAAAATTCAAGCCCTTACCAAGGACTTCCATTTCTGGCTGGGTCAGGGTCCTGTTAGACAAGTTTCTCACCCATTCCTCCTTGTTTGATGAAGTGACACTTCCCTCCTTTTGTATCCAAGGTAGTTGTTCTCCTTTGGGGCTGTTCTGGGATGACAGAATAGAGAACTTGTTCTGTTGCCTTTGTTTGCCCTTACAGTGCTGAGAAAGCTGTGCTTGTTTGGTGAACTCCATCACTCTTTCCCAGATGGACACAGGTAGCTGTGAGGCCAGGTTCTGTTCTAGTTGACTAATGTTGTGCATTAAAGCATCGACTGTAAAATGTGTCTGTCGTACCCGTTCATTTATGTGAAAATAAAGAAACCAAGCCTAAATAGAAGTGGGGGGGTTCAACACCAACTGTCTGCCATGTACAATGCTATTTTAACACCTTACTCTGGGCGTTCCTATAACACCTCTTAGCCACTATCTAATCACACCCTTAACACCTGGCTGTGATATGCTAATTGGGATTTTCCAGGGTACATAATTGCCACAGATTCTTGTACAAGTCATTCTGAATTGAGCCAGCCAGTCGGATGACTAGCGAAACGTCTTCAAGAACTACATTTCAAGTCCAGTTGATCTAATTGAATACATCAGATATACCATGACCTGGATGAATGAGAACCTTCACAAGCGTACAGAGATACAGTGGGAATACTGCCCCCTAGAGGATGTTGTGATCTAATAAATATACAGTAGGTACAGAGATACAAGGGGAATACTGACCCCTAGAGGATGTTGTGATCCATTAAATATACGGTACGTACAGAGATACAGTGGGAATACTGACCCCTAGAGGATGTTGTGATCCATTAAATATACGGTACGTACAGAGATACAGTGGGAATACTGACCCCTAGAGGATGTTGGGATCCAATAAATATACAGTACGTACAGAGATACAGTGGGAATACTGCCCCCTAGAGGATGATGTGATCCAATAAATATACAGTAGGTACAGAGATACAGTGGGAATACTGACCCCTAGAGGATGTTGTGATCCAATAAATATACAGTACGTACAGAGATACAGTGGGAATACTGCCCCCTAGAGGATGATGTGATCCAATAAATATACAGTACGTACAGAGATACAGTGGGAATACTGACCCCTAGAGGATGTTGTGATCCATTAAATATACGGTACGTACAGAGATACAGTGGGAATACGACCCCTAGAGGATGTTGTGGATCTAATAAATATACATTACGTACAGAGATACAAGGAATACTGACCCCTAGAGAGTTGTGATCCATTAAATATACGGTACGTACAGAGTCACAGTGGGAAACTGACCCCTAGAGGATGTTGTGATCCATTAAATTACGGTACGTACAGAGATACAGTGGGAATACTGACCCCTAAGGATGTTGTATCCAATAAATATACGGTACGTACACAGATACAGTGGGAATACTGCCCCTAGAGGATGTTGGGATCCAATAATATACGGTACGTACAGAGATCACAGTGGAATACTGACCCCTAGAGGATGTTGATCCAATAAATATACAGTAGTACAACAGAGATACAGTGGGAATACTGCCCCTAGAATGTTGGATCAATAATATACAGTACGTACAGAGATACAGGGGAATACTGCCCCCTAGAGGATGTTGGGATCCAATAAATTACAGTAGTACAGATATACAAGTTGTAAGAGGCAGAAAAGAAGAGAAGAGAAGAAAAGCAGCAAGAAGAGAGAGAGATAGCAAAGTAAGAAGAGAGAGGTAGACAGAAAAGAGGAGAAAGAAGATACGAGAAAAGGAAGAGAAAAGGAAGCAAGAGGCGACAAAGACAAGAGAGAAGAGCGAGAGCAGAGAGATGAGGGGAGAAGAAAAAAAGCGAGACAAGACAGCCTCACTCCTCTCGCCTCTTCTTCTCCCTATCTCTCCCTCCTCCTCTCTCTGCTCCTCTTGTGATAGTGGGGTTCGGCGGTCGCCCCCCGCCCGCCCCCCGCCCGCGCCGCGATCGCGCGCGCCGAGACGGCGCGGCGCGGACGCCACACGCCCCGCCATGCCCGCCGCGGCGGCCACAACGCCCCCGCGAGGACGACGGCCGACGCAAGCGCGCCACGCGGGTGCGCTGCGGCTAGCGAAGCGCAGCCGCGCGACGACCGTCGTAGAACGAGAACCGATCCCCCCCCGCAGACCGAAGCGCCGTGAGCCCAAGAGAGAGCCGAGGCAGCACTCGCCTCCGCAGGCCTCGCAGACGCACGCAGGGCAAATCGCGTGAGAGACGCTCACCCACGCTCGCCTGAGAGCAAACGAGCAGCGCGAGAAGTCGAGCTCCGAAAGCCACGCGAACCAGAAAAAATCGGCCGAGACGACCGCAGAGCAGAACGACTCGGAGCGCTGAGAAAAGAATGAAGAGGGCGAAAAAAAAAGAGAAAGAGGAAAAGAAGAGACAGCAAAGAGAGAGTAAGAGAGGAAGTAAAACGAGGAATAGAAGAGACAAAGAAGAGAGACAAAGCTAGAAGCGGAAGGGTAAGATAAAGAAAGAAAGAAAGAGAAAAGAAAGAAAAGAAAAAAGAGAAAGAAGAGGAGGGGAGGAAAGGGAAGAAAAAAAGAAGAAGACGGAGAGAAGGAGACAAAGAAGGAGCAAGCAAAAGGGAAGAGAGAGAGGAAGAGAGAGAACGAGAAAGGAAGAGAAAGGGAGGGAAAAAAGAAAGAAAGAGAAGAGAAGAGTAAAAGAGTAAGAGAAAACAAGAAGAAAAAGGAACAAGCAAGAGAGAACAGACTCGCGAGGAAAAGAGAAAAGAGAAAGAGGTGGCATAAGATATACGCGCTATCCCAGGCAGAGTGCCCCGCCGCCTCTATATAGCACCTGCCCTATCTGTGCGAGGGGATGTTCTCGGCTACTTGTCTTAGTGGGGATGTCTCGGCTCTGTGCTAGTGGGGATGTTCTCGGCTCTGTGCTAGTGGGATGGTTCTCGGCTCTGTGCTAGTGGGGATTTCTCGGCTCTGTGCTAGTGGGGATGTTCTCGGCTCTGTGCTAGTGGGGATGTTCTCGGCTCTGTGCTAGTGGGGATGTTCTCGGCTCTGTGCTAGTGGGATGTTCTCGGCTCTGTGCTAGTGGGGATGTTCTCGGCTCTGTGCTAGTGGGGATGTTCTCGGCTCTGTGCTAGTGGGGATGTTTCTCGGCTCTGTGCTAGTGGGGATGTTCTCGGCTCTGTGCTAGTGGGGATGTTCTCGGCTCTGTGCTAGTGGGAATGTTCTCGGCTCTGTGCTAGTGGGGAGGTTCTCGGCTCTGTGCTAGTGGGGATGTTCTCGGCTCTGTGCTAGTGGGGAGGCTTGCTCGGCTCCTTGTGCTAGTGGGGATGTTCTCGGCTCTGTGATAGTGGGGATGTTCTCGTGCTACTGTGCGTAGTGGGATGTTCTCGGCTCTGTGCTAGTGGGGATGTTTATCGGCTCGTGGTAGTGGGGATGTTCTCGGCTCTGTGCTAGTGGGGATGCTTCTCGAGCTCTGTGCTAGTGGGTGCGGATGTGCTCAGCTCTGTGCTAGTGGGGATGTTCTCAGCTCTGTGTTGCAGGGTTCTGATGACCCCAGCTTCTGATCTAAAGGGTGGTGGGAGTCAAACATTAAATACTGATCTGTGTGTGTTGGTTTTCTGTAAACCTCTACTTCCAGTTTACCATTT
The DNA here is from genome assembly GCA_019447015.1 of Hymenochirus boettgeri. Taxonomy (NCBI): domain Eukaryota; kingdom Metazoa; phylum Chordata; class Amphibia; order Anura; family Pipidae; genus Hymenochirus; species Hymenochirus boettgeri. Next base: position 247,778,265 of record CM033472.1, read on the forward strand.
TCCTTAACTTCTACCAAGCAGTCCAAGAAAGCCAGTTGTTGTTTTTATCTTCCCTTGTAAATTTGATGTTTTGGTCCACCGCATTAATGTGTTCTGTGAAAGCTTGTACTTCCTTTGGTGGATTTAACCCAGGGGTCATCAACATATCTGAACCAGTGGCTGGGTGCTATGCCCTTAAAGGTATTAAGCGGCTGTGTTTACCTCCTCATGTAAAGGTTGGCCACAATAGGTGAAACTGGAGATCCATAGCACTCCATGTTTTTGCTTATAGAATTATCCCTGTATTGAATAGGTGGTATTCAGGCACAAGTCCAAAAAGGAAACACACTGTTCTGGGTTGAGATCAGTTCTGCTGGTAAGAGTCTGGCTTGGCCCAGCCGTTTTTCACCATGTCAACAGCCTCCTTGGTGGGTATACAAGTGAAGAGAGAGAAGTCATCATAGGACACCATAGTTTTCTCTACACCGGAGTACTAATCTTCAATCTTGTTGGTGAAATCTGAGAGTTCTGGATGTGAGCCTTAGAAACTTCCACCAAGGTCCTAAGATGTTAGCTAGATATTTTTCCACTTGTATGTTAACGAGTTGATGCTGCTGACTATAGGTCTTAGTGGGGCCCCTTCTTATGTATCTTTGGGAGTCCATATATGCATGGAGTGCCTCACCAGGGTAGAGGCGATGATACATTGCTCGGTCAATGGCTTATCCTTTGAAGCTGTTGTAGTAAGTAGTGACTCTTTCTTGTACCGGCTGGTGGGAATCTGTTAAAGCCTCATATGTGTTGTTATCGGCCAGGAGCATGGTCACCTTATCATGGTAGTGAGGTGTTGAGTACCACTGTGCATCTTCCTTTATCTGCCGGTTGAATGGTGATACTGGAATCTTTCTTGAGGGAGTGTAAGGCTCTTCTTTCCTGTGTATCAGGTGAGTAAGGAGTTTTAGCACTGGCTAAGGCTGCCGATACCTTAAGGTGAAGTTGTTCTGCCTCACTCTGTGATACCTTATTACTGTGGATAGGCTTCTGTGGCTGCTATAATATCCACCACAGGGATGGCTTTAGGGGTGATGGCACAAATTCAAGCCCTTACCAAGGACTTCCATTTCTGGCTGGGTCAGGGTCCTGTTAGAAAGTTTCTCACCATTCCTCCTTGTTTGATGAGTGACACTTCCCTCCTTTTGTATCCAAGGTAGTTTGTTCTCCTTGGGGCTGTTCTGGGAGACAGAATAGAGAACTTGTTCTGTTGCCTTTGTTTGCCCTTACAGTGTGAGAAAGCTGTGCTTGTTTGGTGAACTCCATCACTCTTTCCCAGAGGACACAGTGTAGCTGTGAGGCCAGGTTCTGTTCTAGTTGACTAATGTGGGCATTAAAGCATCGACTGTAAAATGTGTCTGTCGTACCGTTCATTTATGTGAAAATAAAGAAACCAAGCCTAAATAGAAGTGGGGGGGTTCAACAACAACTGTCTGCCATGTACAATGCTATTTAACACCTTACTCTGGGCGTTCCTATAACACCTTTAGCCACTATCCAATCACGCCCTTAACCCTTGGCTGTGATATGCTAATTGGGATTTTCCAGGGTACATAATTGCCACAGTTCTTGTACAAGTCATTCTGAATTGAGAAAGCCAGTCGGATGAATAGCGAAACGTCTCAAGAACTACATTTCAAGTCCAGTGATCTAATTGAATACATCAGATATACCATGACCTGGATGAATGAGAACCTTCACAAGCGTACAGAGATTACAGTGGGAATACTGCCCCTAGAGGATGTTGTGATCTAATAAATATACAGTAGGTACAGAGATACAAGGGGAATACTGACCCCTAGAGGATGTTGTGATCCATTAAATATACGGTACGTACAGAGATACAGTGGAATAATGACCCCTAGAGGATGTTGTGATCCATAAATATACGGTACGTACAGAGATACAGTGGGAATACTGACCCTAGAGGATGTTGTGATCCAATAAATATACAGTACGTACAGAGAACAGGGGAATACTGCCCCCTAGAGGATGATGTGATCCAATAAATAACATTAGGTACAGAGATACAGTGGGATATGACCCCTAGAGATGTTGTGATCCAAAAATATACAGTACGTACAGAGATACAGTGGGAATACTGCCCCCTAGAGGATGATGTGATCCAATAAATATACAGTACGTACAGAGATACAGTGGGAATACTGACCCCTAGAGGATGTTGTGATCCATTAAATATACGGTACGTACAGAGATACAGTGGGAATACTGACCCCTAGAGGATGTTGTGATCTAATAAATATACAGTACGTACAGAGATACAAGGGGAATACTGACCCCTAGAGGATGTTGTGATCCATTAAATATACGGTACGTACAGAGATACAGTGGGAATACTGACCCCTAGAGGATGTTGATGCCATAAATATACGGTACGTACAGAGATACAGTGGGAATACTGCCCCTAGAGGATGTTGTGATCCAATAAATATACGGTACGTACACAGATACAGTGGGAATACTGCCCCCTAGAGGATGTTGGGATCCAATAAATATACGGTACGTACAGAGATACAGTGGGAATACTGACCCCTAGAGGATGTTGCGATCCAATAAATATACAGTAAGTACAGAGATACAGTGGGAATACTGACCCCTGAGGATGTTGTGATCCTAATAAATATACAGTACGTACAGAGATACAGTGGGAATACTGCCCCTAGAGGATGTTGGGATCCAATAAATATACAGTAGTACAGATATACAGTGAAATACTGCCCCCGAGGAATGTTGCGATCTAATAAAATACAGTAGTACAGAGATACGTGGAAATACTGCCCCTAGAGGATGTGGATCCAATAAATACAGTACGTACAGATACAGTGGGAATACTGCCCCCTAGAGGATGTTGGATCCAATAAATACAGTACTGTACAGAGATACAGTGGGATACTGCCCCCTAGAGGATGTTGGGATTCAAAAATTACAGTAACGTACAGAGATACAGTGGGAATACTGCCCCCTAAGGATGTTGTGATCCATAAATATACGGTACGTTACAGAGTACAGTGGGAATACTGACCCCTAGAGGATGTGGGATCCAAAAATATACGGTACGTACACGATACCGTGGAATACTGCCCCCTAGAGGATGTTGGGATCCAATAAATATACGGTACGTACAGAGATACAGTGGGAATACTGAACCCTAGAGGATGTTTGGGATCCAATAAATATATGGTCGTACACAGATACAGTGGGAATACTGCCCCCTAGAGGATGTTGGGATCCAATAAATATATGTACGTACACAGATACAGTGGAATACTGCCCCCCGACTGAGTTATACAGGGATCTCTGGGTACCACTCATGTATTATAAGGGATAATGTATCCCCTACTGTAAATTATAAGGATATTAGAAGTCACTGAGGAGTTCTGTGTCTATATAAAGGTACAAGGACACAGAATGAGTTATACAGGGATCTCTGGGTACCACTCATGTATTATAAGGATAATGTATCCCCTACTGTAAATTATAAGGATATTAGAAGTCACTGAGGAGTTCTGTGTCTATATAAAGGTACAAGGACACAGACTGAGTTATACAGGGAACTCTGGGTACCACTCATGTATTATAAGGGATAATGTATCCCCTACTGTAAATTATAAGGATATTAGAAGTCACTGAGGAGTTCTGTGTCCATATAAAGGTACAAGGACACAGACTGAGTTATACAGGGAACTCTGGGCACCACTCATGTATTATAAGGATAATGTATCCCCTACTGTAAATTATAAGGATATTAGAAGTCACTGAGGAGTTCTGTGACTATATAAAGGTACAAGGACACAGACTGAGTTATACAGGGAACTCTGGGTACCACTCATGTATTATAAGGGATAATGTATCCTCTACTGTAAATTATAAGGACATTAGAAGTCACAGAGGAGTTCTGTGTCTATATAAAGGTACAAGGACACAGAATGAGTTATACAGGGATCTCTGGGTACCACTCAACCTTCATTGTAATCAGCTTGAAAAAGGAACTTTTCTGAAAGCTTGCTATGGTTATCTTGGTTAACCAATAATGGTATCACCTTTATACCACTTTTGTTATTTTTTATTTCAAATGGGTTATCTACCAGAACCCCCAAATCTTTTTCCATTACAGTTGCACTTAACACAGAGTTATTTATGGTGTAGGGGGCACAGGGATTATTAAACCCAGGGGCACTTCTAGGATTTCTGCTGCCTGAGCCAAACATTTGAATGACTCTTTCAGCAGGGCCCTAACTAACCCAATTAGTCTAACCTTTCCCACCTGAGACAAATGTCTCACTCTGCCTAATGGTAGAAGTGGCCCTGATTAAACCCCAAATGCATCACCTTACATTTATCAACATTGAATCCCATCTGCCATTCTGCTGCCCATTTTGATAATCTATCTAGGTCTGCTTGCAGCACTTGCACATCATTGGAGGTTTCCATCTGCATAATTTAGTGTCATCAGCAAACACAGAGACCTTGCTCTCAATGCCCCCTTCTAAGTCATTTATAAACAGATTAAACAGAAGCGGCCCCAGTACAGAACCCTGAGGGGCCCCACTTAGAACTTTACCCACATAGATGTAGCTCCATTGACCACCACTCTCTGTACGTTGTCCAGTACTGTACAGTGACACCGCTCATGCCCAGAACACGTCCTGAAGGAAAGGGCTCCACTAAAATCCTAAACTATTAGAATTAAAAGCCACAGCTGTGTGATCACCAATGAGAACACACACTACTGTGTAGGCACAGAAATATGACACTAATGAGCACACACTACTGAAATAACACAGCATTACACTAGTGAGCACACACTACTGAAATAACACAGCATTACACTAGTGAGCACACACTAATTTAATATACACTTTTGAGAAGGCACACTACTGTATTGACAGAATCACACACTTCTGTAATGACACAGAATCGCACTAGTGAGCACTTCCACAGGTGCTGATTGTCCAATTGACTGTGGGGTCACCAATCAGGATTACGTTTGATGTTGGGCCTGTAGCGTTGGTCACTAAACAATCTGATGGGTTGTTTCTGAAACATTGGGGAGAAGATTGTCTAATAATGTATGGCAACGATTACTTATATCTAAATAGGTTTATCAATTCCCATCACTTCCTGTCCCCAAGAGCTTACAATCTAAGTAGCATACACACAGAATACCCAGGTAAAGCCTGCACAATGCCAGGGTGGAAAAACAAACTCTGGGTAGATAAGTCAAGTGGTCCATGGTTGGGCCATAGAACCAGGACAACAGCTGCTACCAACTGAAGTATGGACCAAGTGATGGTAAATCACAGAGAGTGAAGGTAGGATAGGGGGCACAGGGAGTGATGGTAGGATAGGGAACACAGAGAGTGATGGTAGGTCACCAACAGATTGAAAGAAAATATAGTACTGGTTGTGGTGTGTTTGTTTGTTTTGTATTGTAGAGGGAGAAAAATGGTTGTCCTATGATGTGACTTCTCTCTTCACTTGTATACCCACCAAGGAGGCTGTTGGACTGGTGAGAAAACGGCTGGGCCAAGACAAGCACTCTTACCAGCAGAACTGATCTCAACCCAGAACAGGAGGTGGTCCTGTTGGACTTGTGCCGATACCACCTATTTCAAATACAGGGATAAGTTCTATAAGCAAAAACATGGATGTGCTATGGGGTCCTCCAGTTCACCTATTGTGGCCAACCTTTACATGGAGGAGGGAGAAGAAACACAGGCGCTAATACCTTTAAGGGCATAGCACCCAGCCACTGGTTCAGATATGTTGATGACACCTGGGTTAAAATCCACCAGAAAGGAAGTACAAGCTTTCACAGAAAAACATTAATGCGGTGGACCCAAACATCAAATTTACAAGGGAAGATAAAAACAACAAACTGGCTTTCTGGACTGCTGTTAAAAGTTAAGGAAAATGGTAAACTGGAAGTAGAGTTTACAGAAAACCAACACACACAGATCAGTATTTAATGTTTGACTCCCACCACCCTTTAGATCAGAAGCTGGGGGTCATCAGAACCTGCAACACAGAGATGAGAAACATCCCCACTAGCACAGAGGCGAAGGCTAAAGAAAATGAAACATCTCAGAGGAGCCCTTAAACCTGTGGGATATCCAGACTGGGCCTTGTCAAAAGAAGTAGAAGGAAAGAAAAGAACACGAATACCAACAGTGAAGGGGAAAAGCAAGACAGGAGGGAAGAACATGGTCATCCCATATGTAGCAGGGGTCTCCGAGAAATTAAGAAGAATTTTCAATAAACACTATCCCTGTCTGCTTTTAAACCGAACAACACACTGAGGCAGCAATTGGGTACATCCGAAAGACCCAATACCTAAACACAAGAAAAGCACATCATATATGCGGTGCAGTGCAGTGAAGAGTGACATCAATATGCAGTGCAGTGCAGTGAAGAATGCTCTGATTTGTAGTGGGGGGGGAGACCAAACAGCAACTGCATCAACGTATGGCCCAGCACCAGAAGAGCCAATTCCTCGGGTCAGGACTCAGCCGTGTATCTGCATCTTAAGGATAAAGGACATACCTTTGAAGATTGTAATGTTAACATACTGGCGAAGGAACGTGACTGGTTCAAGAGAGGTGTTAAGGAGGCCATTTATGTGAAAAATAAAGAAACCAAGCCTAAATAGAGGTGGGGGGGTTCGACACCAACTGTCTGCCAGTACAATGCTGTTTTGACACCTTACTCTGGGCGTGTCCTATAAACACCTCTTAGCCACTATCCAATCACGCCCTTAACACCTGGCTGTGATATGCTAATTGGGATTTTCCAGGGTACATAATTGCCACAGATTCTTGTACAAGTCATTCTGAATTGAGAAAGCCAGTCGGATGACTAGCGAAACGTCTTCAAGAACTACATTTCAAGTCCAGTTGATCTAATTGAATACAAACAGATATGTATCTCTGTACGTACTGTATATTATTGGATCACAACATCCTCTAGGGGGCAGTATTCCCACTGTATATCTAAGTACTGTATATTTATTAGATCACAACATCCTCTAGGGGTCAGTATTCCCACTGTATCTGCTGTACGTAATTATATTTATTAGATCACATATCCTCTAGGGGGCAGTATTCCCACTGTATATTGTACGTACTGTATATTTATTGGATCCCAACATCCTCTAGGGGGCAGTATTCCCACTGTATATCTGTACGTACTGTATATTTATTGGATCCCAACATCCTCTAGGGGGCAGTATTCCCACTGTATCTCTGTACATACTGTATATTTATTGGATCCCAACATCCTCTAGGGGTCAGTATTCCCTGTATCTGTACGTACTGTATATTTATTAGATACAACATCCTCTAGGGGTCAGTATTCCCACTGTATCTCTGTACGTAATGTATATTTATTGGATCCCAACATCCTCTAGGGGGCAGTATTCCACTGTATCTCTGTACGTACTGTATATTATTGGATCCCAACATCCTCTAGGGGGCAGTATTCCCACTGTATCTCTGTACGTACTGTATATTTATTGGATCCCAACATCCTTAGGGGGCAGTATTCCCACTGTATCTCGTACGTACTGTATATTTATTGGATCACATCATCCTCTAGGGGTCAGTATTCGCACTGTATCTCGTACGTACCGTTATATTATTAGATCACAACATCCTCTAGGGGGCAGTATTCCCCTGTATCTCTGTACTCTAGTATATTTATGGATCACAACATCCTCTAGGGGGCAGTATTCCCACGTAATCTGTACGTACTGTATATTTATTGGATCCCAACATCTCTAGGGGGCAGTATATTCCACTGTATCTGTACGTACTGTATATTTATTGGATCCCAACATTCTAGGGGGCAGTATTCCCACTGTATCTCTGTAGTACTGTTATATTTTGGATCACTCATCCTCTAGGGGTCAGTATTCCCACTGTATCTCTGTACGTACTGTATATTTATTGGATCACAAATCCTCTAGGGGGCAGTATTCCCACTGTATCTCTGTACGTACTGTATATTTATTGGATCACAACATCCTCAGGGGGCAGTATTCCATTGTACGTTTACATACAGGGCCACCAGTGGATCTGCCCACTACTTACTGACCATTAAAAAGAAATGCTTTGAATGATATTAAATGATGGGAACATTGAATTTAATGGAAACTCACAATCCCATTGTGAGACACAGTGAATTCAGTACATCCCCCGACCATCCGTAGCAGCTGTAGTTTCCTGAGGCGAAGAGGGGGGCGTCATGGAGAAACCAGGGGTCCTACACCAGAAAGTCCCCAGGGGATACCACAGACCCATTAAATCTCCACTCGGCCACCAAACTGGAAAATAAACAACAGAAACAATGTCAGAGAAAAGCAGCAGAAATATACAGGTTGTTAAAAGGAGAACTAACACAGCCTGGGTCCCTTACCCTTCAATCCATATAATCTCTCTGTACAGGGAACTCTGGGTACCACCCATGTATTATAAGGATAATGTATCCCCTACTGTAAAATATAAGGATTTAGAGGTCACTGAGGAGTTCTGTGTCTATATAAAGGTACAAGGACACAGACTGAGTTATACAGGGATCTCTGGGTACCACTCATGTATTATAAGGAGAATGTATCCCTACTGTAAATTATAAGGAATTAGAAGTCACTGAGGAGTTCTGTGTCTATATAAAGGTACAAGGACACAGATCTGAGTTAGAGGATGTTGGGATCCAATAAATATACGGTACGTACACAGATACAGTGGGAATACTGCCCCCTAGAGGATGTTGGGATCCAATAAATATACAGTATGTACAGAGATACAGTGGGAATACTGCCCCCTAGAGGATGTTGGGATCCAATAAATATACGGTACGTACACAGATACAAGGGGAATACTGACCCCTAGAGGATGTTGGGATCCAATAAATATACAGTATGTGAAAGACGATAAGTTATTACAGAGAGTGACATGTGGAGAGAATTTTCATCCTGTCCAACAACTTCCTCCACATGGACCGAAATGTTCCCTATGAATTAATGAAATGCAATTCATCAGGGACCAGTTTTACCATTGGGGCGAGTTACATTCCAACAGTTTTTCAGCACAATTGAATCAGAATTTTCCCCTAGCATTGTTTACATTTTCTATTTGGTTTTCAGTTTTTTGTGGAAATGTTTGGAAAATGTAAATAATCTGTTGGATTCACAGATTTCTGTAACCAGCAGAATGAGAACAAGGTGGGATTCATCACTTCTGACCAGGGCCCTTAGTGAGCCCCAAAACCTTAGAATAGCCCAAGATTGTGAAATATAAGCAATTTTTTTCTGGACAACCAATTGGAAGCCATAGATTTATTTATCAATGGGCAATATCGCCCAATCAGTTGTTAGATTTTTTCATTCAATTTGTAAGCCAGGGATTCAGCTCGGGAATGCTGGGAGTTGTAGTTTTCAAACTGGAGGGCTTGAAATTATTTGCTGAGTTGCTGTAGTTAACTAAGAATCAATCCCATCACCTGTTTACCTATGATGTCCTTTAACTATGATGTCCTTTAACTATGATTTCATTTACCTATGATGTAATTTACCTATGATGTTATTTACGTGTATTTTTATCAAATCCTGATAATTAAGTGACCCCCATGATAGCACCATAGGGTCACAGTCGGTTTAAAGTTATATTCTGTCCATCTCTTTGGCCCCTCAGACCCCCCTGGGATACCATCCGTCTCCTGCAGAGCATCCGATTATGAAAACTTCTCCTGTTATTGGAAAAGCAGCATGGAAACCTTCCTCCCCACCAGATTTACCGCCTCCTATCGGTGAGTGACACAATGAACGAACATTAACTTCCCCTTTACAGGCCATGGTGACCCCTTGCATGGAGCATTATGGGGCTCTGTCTGGTTAGATACGTTGACAACATCTTGTAATTCAGAATATCCACGACCGCTCCCTCTTTACTGCCCCCAACCCTGTATTATAAACCCATCAAAACAACTGGGCAAATGATGGGATTGTGAATTGTATGAATCATATGGATAACGTGTGGTTTATATATTGGAGTCTCGGCTTCTGATGGTTTCCAGCTCTTTTTAGCCAGAGTAACCAGAGTCAGGGACCATAGCAACCAGTCTGAGATACAAGGTCTTGTTTAAAGAGAAACACTGTATACTTATATAATACTGTCTTTTATTGTAATAACTGAGTAATGAGATACAGGGGAGAGTCCATGCTGGTAACTGAGTAATGAGATACAGGGTAGAGTCCATGCTGGGTAACTGAGTAATGAGATACAGGGGAGAGTCCATGCTGGGTAACTGAGTAATGAGATACAGGGGTAGAGTCCATGCTGGTAACTGAGTAATGAGATACAGGGTAGAGTCCATGCTGGTAACTGAGTAATGAGATACAGAGGAGAGTTCTCATGTACCTGTGCCACGTGTGGTTATGCAGGATAAGCAGTATGGCCTCTCCTTCACGAGGACATATACCAGGGATAAGTTTCCTCTCTCACCTTGGACTAATCATTTAAAGCAGATGAATGACCCAGATTGATTGGAACTATAGACATCATTGTACCTTGTTCTATTCTGGATTGTCTTTCCAGTTATTGAGCATCATTGGATGATCGATATGGCAACACCAAACTTATCTTCCATATCCATTAGCCTTTCAGGTGGGTGAACATTATTGCAATCATGGGTAAAGGGATTAATTGGGGGTTACCTCATACTGGCCAATCAGCAGCTTGCTTGTACTCATGTAAACAGATGTGTGATGGATTGCAGAGGATTATGGGAAACTGAGCCATCTGGTCTTAACAGTTGTATTTGCTTTCTTGGACGGAGCGGAACTTAGGTTGCCAGATTCTGCTCAGGATATAATGGGAAGCCAAGAGTTGCTTGGGACTCTGGGTAATAAAAGCTGCAGGCTATTTACAGGGTATTTCTGGGCCTCTTGTGGTTGGACAGGAGCTGTCGGTTTGCCAGAGTGAAGGGGCCACTAGCAGGGAGATGGTGAAGGAATATTAGGAGCTGGGAGACCCGTGTCCCCATTTCACCTTCTTTCACTGTTAAAGGGAAATACGACCCACAATGTCCGAGAATCTTTAGTCTCATTCACACTGTGCTGCGTTCATATTGCGATGCACAGGGGCAGTGGGGTAATATTTATTGATGATGATGGGTAATGGGAGGGATGGAATGGAGGGTGTCATATGGATAGGAAGATTGATATCCAGGTAGCCATCAATAAGCCCATAGACATGACACCCTTGGGCTGGGCAGGGAAGGGAATGGAAACCAACCTCCAAACAATTATGCCCATGTTCCTCCCAGGGGAACACAACCTGAAGGCAGATTTTCTCAGCCGATACCAGATATTACCATGGAAATCGGAACTCAACCCGTCCATATTCCAACAAGTATGTATGAAGTGGAGGACACCCTAGATAGATCTGATGGCCACACCAGACCCAGGGAGCAATGGCAGTGGATGCCCTCAGTATTGACTGGGACCTCCAACAACTTATTGAGAGATCTTCCAGGGTGTAAAAGCATCTAAAACCTCTATAAAATGTCCTATACCTTCCTGGGATCTGATCCCAGAATAATAACAACAACGACGACGACGACGACGACGACGACAACAACAACCACCAACTCACTGTTCTAGAGAATGGGAATAGTTGATTTAGTAACATTTCTCTGTGTCACTTTAAAGGGAAGACCACACTAGGCAGAGATGCTGTACATTACAGAAACACCTGTTTTACACTAGATGAATGGATGGATATGGGGGATCCGGAGATGTCTCACTACCTCCCGGAGGCTAGATTAGAGGCAGAAACCGTTGTACAGGAAGACACCTCCTACTCGTCCCTTTCCTACTTTGGACAGGCCCTGGAGGAGAACCATAAGGAGCAGAGATGTAATGTAAGGATTATTTACACATAGGGACCAGATGTGGGTTAAATTTTAGATTAGGGGTGGACATGCCCTTTAAATATCTCCCTCTGAGCGGCTGGTATAACCGCCATTATCCCATACATCTAGAGACTATTATAGGGACATTCCCCCCTATCCGACTGGACGGTGCACATCCATCCGCGGAATGTAGATCCCAGTGGATTCTCCTCTGTGATGTTTATCTGTACGACTTCCAGAACCCATATTTCCGCACTGAAGCACATGTTGGGTCGGACTGGTTTCCTGGTGGCAAACACCGCTTACCTCCATTTTCTACCTCTGTAAAAGAAAAAAACCATTGGACATTTACCAATAATTAAGGGAACACCAAGGGAACACCATAGGGAACACCATAGGGAACACCACAGGGAACACCATAGGGAACACCATAGGGAACATCACAGGGAACATCACAGGGAACATCACAGGGACATCACAGGGAACATCACAGGAACATCACAGGGAACCTCACAGGGAAACATCACAGGGAACTCACAGGGAACATACGGAACCTCACAGGAACACCACGGTAACATCACATGGACATCACAGGAACATCACAGGGACATCACATGGAACCATCACAGGGAACATCACAGGGAACATCATAGGGAACACCATAGGGAACACCATAGGGAACATCACAGGGAACATCACAGGGAACATCACAGGGAACACCATAGGGAACATCACAGGGAACATCATAGGAACATCACAGGGAACATCACAGGGAACCCATAGGGAACATCACAGGGAACATCACGGGAACATCACAGGGAACATCACAGGGAACATCATAGGGAACATCATAGGGAACATCACAGGGAACATCACAGGAACATCACAGGGAACATCACAGGAACATCACAGGGAACATCATAGGGAACATCACAGGGAACATCACAGGGAACATCACAGGGAACATCATAGGGAACATCACAGGGAACATCACAGGGAACACATAGGGGAACACATCAGGGACCTCATAGGGACTCATAGGGAACATCATTGGAACACCATAGGGGAACACCATGGGAACATCATAGGAACTCACAGGGAACCTCACAGGGAACATCACATGGAACATCCAGGGAACACCCAGGAACATCCAGGAACATCCATAGGGAACATCACAGGGAACATCATAGGGAACACCATAGGGACATCAACAGGGAAACACCATAGGGAACACATGGGAACACATTAGGGAACATCACAGGAACTCACGAGGGAACATCACAGGGAACACCATAGGGAACATCATAGGGAACATCACAGGGAACATCACAGGGAACACCAAGGGAACAACCATAGGGAACACCATAGGGAACACCATAGGGACACCATAGGGAACATCATAGGGAACACCATAGGGAACATCACAGGGAACACCATAGGGAACACCATAGGGAACATCATAGGGACATCCAGGTGAACATCACAGGGAACATCACAGGGAACAACACAGGGAACACCACAGAGAACATCATAGGGAACATCACAGGGAACACAAGGGAACATCCGCATAGGTAACACATAGGGGAACATCACAGGGAACCACCACGGAACATCACAGGGCAACACCATAGGAACATCATAGGGAACACATAGGACATAGGGAACTCACAGGGAACTCACGGAACATCACAGGGAAACATGACACAGGGAACACCATAGGGAACCCATAGGGAACACCATAGGGAACACCACTAGGGAACACCATGGGAACACCATTAGGGAACACACAGGGAACACCATAGGGAACCTCAATGAACCCATAGGGAACATCCAGGGCACATCACAGGGAAATCCAGGGCGAACAAAAGGGAACACCACAGGGACACATCACGTGGACACCAATAGGAACACCATAGGGAACAATCACAGAGAACATCATATGGAACTCACAGGGAACATCAAGGAGAACATCATAGGGAACCATCATAGGGAACAGTGCTACAAGAGAACATCACAGGGAACATCACGGAAACCATCACAGGGAAGAACTCCAGGGAACATCACAGGGAACACACAGACAAACAGGGAACATACGAAGCAATAGGGAACATCACAGGGAACATTCAAGGGAACATCACAGGGAACATCACAGGGAACATCATAGGGAACATCACAGAGAACATCATAGGGAACATCACAGGGAACATCATAGGGAACATCATAGGGAACATCATAGGGAACATCACAGGGAACACTCACAGGGAACATCACAGGGAACATCACAGGAACATCACAGGGAACATCACAGGGAACATCACAGGGAACATCACAGGGAACCATCACAGGAACATCATAGGGACACATAGCATCATAGGAACATTCCATAGGGAACAGTAGGGGCACTCAGGGAAAACATCACAAGTGAACACCAACAGGAGACATCACAGGAACTCATAGGGAACATCACAGGGAACATCACAGGGAACATCACAGGGAACTCAACGGGAACATCACAGGGAAATCACAGGGAACATCATAGGGAACACTAGGGAACCATGGGACATCACGCTGGAAACATCATAGGGAACATCACAGGAACATCACAGGGAACATCCAACAGGGAAACATACATAGGGAAACATCACAGGGACATCACAGTGGAACATCATAGGGAACACCAGAAGGAACATCATAGGGAAACATCATAGGGAACATAAGGAAACATCAATAGGGCAACACCATAGGTAACACCATAGGGAACACATAGGGAACATCATAGGAACATCATAGGGACCAACCATAGGGAACACCATAGGGAGGACCCATAGGGAACATCATCCGGACATCACAGGAACACACAGGGAACATCACAGGGAACATCACAGGGAAAATCTACAGGGAACACCACCGGGACATCACAGGGAAACATCAATAGGGAACATCACAAGGAACGGAACATCACAGGGAAAACACCACAGGGAACATCACGGGAACTCATAGGGCATCACCAGGGAACATCACAGGGAACATCACAGGGAACATCACAGGGAACATGCACAGGGAACCCCATAGGAACATCACAGGGAACATCACAGGGAACATCACAGGGAACACCACAGGGAACAACCACAGGACACCATAGGGAACACACTAGGGAACATCACAGGGTATACGCGGTAGCCATCAATAAGCCCATAGACATGACACCCTTGGGCTGGGCAGCGGATACCCTGTGATGTTCCCTATGGTGTTCCCTATGGTGTTCCCTGTGGTGTTCCCTGTGGTGTTCCCTGTGATGTTCCCTGTGATGTTCCCTGTGATGTTCCCTGTGATGTTCCCTGTGATGTTCCCTGTGATGTTCCCTGTGATGTTCCCTGTGATGTTCCCTGTGATGTTCCCTGTGAGGTTCCCTGTGATGTTCCCTGTGATGGGGTTCTCCTTCCCTATGGTGTTCCCTATTGGTTGGGTTCCCTATGATGTTCCCTATGATGTTCCCTATGGTGTTCCCTCTGGTGTTCCCTATGGTGTTCCCTATGATGTTCCCTATGATTCCCTTATGTGTCTGCCCTATTGATGTTTCCCTATTGTTCCCTATGGTGTTCCCTGATGGATGTTCCCTGTGATGTTCCCTGTGATGTTTCCCTAGTATGTTCCCTGTGGATGTTCCCTGTGATGTTCCCTGTGATTGTTCCCTTGATGCCGTTTCCCCTGTGATGTCCCTGATGTTCCGTGTGTTCCCTAGTGTGTTCCCTGATGATGTGTTCCCTGGTGATGTTCCCTGTGATGTTCCCTTGTGATGTTCCCTGTGATGTTCCCTGTGATGTTCCCTGTGATGTTCCCTATGATGTTCCCTGTGATGTTCCTTTGGTGTTCCCTGTGATGTTCCCTGTGATGTTCCCCCTTCATCCTGAGTTCCCTTAGGAATGTTCCCTATGGTGTTCCCTATGATGTTCCCTGTGATGTTCCCTATGATGTTCCCTGGATGTTCCCTATGATGTTCCCTGTGATGTTCCCTGTGATGGTGTCCCTGTGATTCGTTTTCCCTGTGATGTTCCCTGTGATGTCCCTGTGATGTTCCCTGTGATGTTCCCTATGATGTTCCCTATGATGTTCCCTATGATGTTCCCTGTGATGTTCCCTGTGATGTTCCCTGTGATGTTCCCTATGATGTTCCCTGTGATGTTCCCTGGTGATGTTTCCCTTGAATGTTCCCTGTGATGTTTCCCTGTGTGATGTTCCCTGTGGATGTTCCCTGTGTATGTGTTCCCTGTGAGTCGTTTCCCTGTTCCCTGTGATGTCCCGTGATGTTCCCTGTGATGTTTCTCTGTTCGTGAGTCCCTGATGTGTTCCCTATGATGTGTTCCCTTGATGATGTTCCCTATGTGTTCCCTGTGAGGTTCCCTATGATGGTTCCTGTGATGTTCCCTAGGTGTTCCCTATGGTGTTCCCTGTGATGTTCCCTTGGTTTTTCCCTGTGTTGTCCCTGTGATGTTCCCTGTGATGTTTCCCCGTGATGTTCCCTATGGTGTGTTCCCCTGATGGTGTCCCTGTGATGATTCCCTATTCGATGGCGTGTTCCCTATGGATGTTCCCTATGGTGTTCCCTAGGTGTTTCCCCTATGGGTTCCCTAGTGGTGTTCCCTATGGTGTTCCCTAGGGTGTTTCCCTGTGATGTTCCCTGTGATGTGCCCTGTGAGTTCCCTGTGATTTCCCTATGCTGTTCCCTATGATGTTCCTATGGTGTCCCTGTGATGTTCCCTGGTGTTCCCTGTGAATGTTCCCTATGTGTTTCCTATGATGTCCCTTGATGTTCCCTTGTGTTCCCTATGATGTTCTCTGTGATGTTCCCTGTGATTGTTCCCTATGGTGTTCCCTGTGATGTTTCCCTGGATGTTCCCTGGTATGTTCTATGTTCCCTATGGTGTTCCCTATGAGTGTTGTTCCCTGGTGATTGTTCCCTATGGTGTTCCCTATGGTGTTCCCTATGGTGTTCCCTATGATGTTCCCTATGGTGTTCCCTTGGTGTTCCCTATGGTGTTCCCTGTGATGTTCCCTGTGATGTTCCCTGTGATGTTCCCTTGATGTTCCCTATGGTGTTCCCTGTGATGTTCCCTGTGGTGTTCCCTGTGATGTTCCCTATGGTGTTCCCTATGATGTTCCCTATGGTGTTCCCTGTGATGTCCCTATGTTTGTGATTCCCTATGATGTTCCCTGTGATGTTCCCTATGATGTTTCTGCTACCTCCCTCTCTCTCTCTATCCCTCTCTCTCCCTCCCTCCCTCTCTCTCACTCTCCCTCTCTCTATCCCCCTCTCTCTCTCTCTCTCTGCAGTTCCTAGTGACCCCCTGGAGAAAGTCGCCATCTTAATCTCTTTGGGGATTTTTGCATTTGTGGTTCTGACACTGTTTCTGATTATGGGCGTTTTAATCTGGTAAGTGACCCCTGTACAGTGATTTGGACTGTCAATTCGTCACCCACTTTTTCCCGCTATCACCCACTATTACCCACTATCGCCCACTATTACATGCTATTGCGTGCTATCACCCACTATCGAAGCTGTAAGTGACTTATTACTCATTACACACTAATTGGTAACATTATACCATAGATATAGTATAAAAATAGTATTATTCAGTGTAATAAACTGTAGGGACTTATTTACCTTCATTACACATTAATTGTACATCTATAACATAGTATTGTATGTATACCACATAGTATTATTCAGTGTAGAAAACGTGTGACTTATTACCTACATTACACAACTAATTGTGTACATATCTATCTATGAGTAGTATAAAACATAGTATTTCGTGTAATAAACTGTAAGTGAGCTTATTACCATTTACATTACACACTAATGAGTTAATTATTCTTATATTACGTATGTAGTAACACTAGTATATTCAGTTTAAATAAACGTTGTGACTTATTTACCCTTACATTACACACTAAATTGGTAATTATTCATATCATAGTATGTATAACACATAGTATTATCAGTGTAATAAGACCTGTAACGTGACTTATTACCCTCTACATTACACAACTAATTGTACATTATCATAGTATGTTAACACAAGTATTATTAGTGTAATAAACTGTAAGTGACTTATTACCCTTACATTACCACTAATGTACTTTAAAGTTGTCAGTATTACAGGATAGTAAGTGATTATACCTTACATACATAGGTTATCTTATAGTATAACACATAGTATTATTCAGTGGTATAATCCTGTAAGTGGACTATACCCTTACATTACACCTAATTGATACATTATATTCGTATATTAGTAGTATAACACAGGATATTATCAGTGTAATATAAACTGTAGTGACTTATACCCTTACATTACACACTATCTGGTACATTATTCTATACAATTAGTATCGGTATAACACATAGTCTTGTCAGTGTATAACTGTAAGTGACTTATTTACCCTTACATATACACACTAACTGCTACTTATTCTTATAGTATCGTATAACCCATAGTATTATTCAGTGTAATAAACTGTAAGTGACTTATTACCATTGACATACCACTAATTGGTACATTTATACGATAGTATGTCTAAACACCATAGTATTATTCAGTGTAATAAGATGTAAGTTGACTTATACCTTACATTAACAATAATTGTACTTACATATCTATATATAGTACTGTATAACACATATAGTTATTCAGTGTAATAAAAACTGTAAAGTGACTTATATTACCCTTACATTACACACTAATGTGATACAGGTTATAATAGTATGTATAACACATAGTATTCAGTGTATAAACTGTAAGTGACTTATTACCTTACAAATTACACACGAATTGGTACATTATTCTATATATAGTATGTATACACAAGTAGTATTATTCAGGTAATAAACTGTAAGTGCTTATTACCTTACATTAACACTAATTGGTACATTAACATAGATATGTAACACAATATCTTATATGCATGTAATAAGTAAGTACTTATTACCCTTACATTACACCCACTAATTGGTACATAGATCTACATAGTAGTATAACACAGTAATTATTCAGTGTAATAACTGTAAGTGACTTATTACCCTACATACACACTAAATTGGTAATTATACTATATATAGTAGGTGAGACACATAGTTATTATTCAGTGTAAGAAACTGTAAGTGACTAGTACCCTTACATTACACACTAAATGGTAATCTATAACATAGTTATGTATAACACAAGTATTATTAGTGTAATAAGCTGTAAGTATGACTTATTACCATTACATTACCACTAATGGTTACATTATTCATATATGTAGTAAACATAGTATTATTCAGTGTAAAATGTAAGTGACTTTTACCCTTACATTACACACTAAATGGTAATTTACTATAGAGTATTAAACACATAGATATTTCAGTGTAATAAGCTGTAAGTACTTATACCCTTACATACCACATATTGGTACATTAATTCTATATATAGCGTAGTATAACACATAGTATTATTCAGTGTAATAAAACTGTAAGTGACTATTACCCTTACTTACACACTAATGGATATTTATAATCGTTATGTATATACACAATAGTTTATTCAGGTTAATAACTGGGTAATGAACTTATTACCCATTACATTACACACTATTGGTACAATTACTAATAGTATGTATAACACATATTATTATTCAGTGTAATAAACGTTAAGTGACTATGACCCTTACATACACACTAATGGCTAACATATACATAGTAAATGTTAACCATAGTATTATCAGTGTAATAAGCTGTAAGCGGATCGTATTACCCTACATTACACCTAATGGTACTTATTTATATAGTAGTATAACACCATAGTATTATCAGTGTAAATAACTGTAGTGACTTATTACCCTTACATTACACAACTAATTGGTACATTACATCCATAGTTAAGTTAACACATAGTATTATTTCAGTGTAATACCCGTAAGTGACTTATTAACCCTTACATTACACCTAATGGTACATTATTCTATATAAGTAGTACTAACCATAGTATTTTCAGTGTAATAAGCGTAAAGTATGTTATTACCCTTACACTTACACACTAATTGTCACTATTTAATACAATAGTACTTATAACAATAGTATTATCAGTGTACATAAACGTTAAGTGACTTATTACCCTTAACATTACACACTCAAGTGGTACTTATTTTATAATTTCTATGTTATAACACATAGTATTTCATGTAATAAGACTGTAAGTGACTTATTACCCTTACATTTACACTCGAGGTAAGATTCTTATATATAGTTAGTAATAAAACATAGTATTATTCACGGTGTACATAACCCGTGTAAGTGAACTTATTCCTCCTACATTACACACTAATTGGGTACTATTAATACAGTATGTATACACCATAAGTATTATTCGTGTAATAAAATGCTGTAATTGACTTATACCCTTACATTACACCTCAAATTGGGTACATTATTCTATATAGTATAGTATATAAACACATAGTATTCTTCAGTGTATAAACTGTAAGGACTTATTACCTTACATTCCACACTCATTGTACATTATTCTATATATAGTATGTATAACACATTAGTATATTAATGTATGTAATAAACTGATTGACGTTATTACCACTTACATTAACCACTAATTGGTACATTATTCTTATATGTTGTATAACAACATAGTTAATTATAGTGTAATAAACTGTAAGTGACTTATACCCTTACATACACACATAATGGGATATCATTATCATAGTATGTATATGACACATATTATTATTCAGTGTAATAACCTGTAATACTATTACCTTACATTACACCACTATAATGGTACATTATACATATTATGTTATCACACTAGATTATTCAGTGCTAAAACTGTAAGTGACTTATTACCCTTACCTTACACAGCAAATTGGTCATATTCATATATAGTATGTAATAACACTAGTATTTTCATGTAATAAGCTGTAAGCGATTAATCTACACGCCTTTTATGAAGTACGACACAGCTAAGAGATTGACGTCCATTAGTTTCTAAACTATGAGCAGAATAAGCTACATGAAAGGATATCTGGAGTACCAGTGCTTAATGAAAGGTGTAAGTGACTAAAATGTACACTGACATTACAATTGGTTATTTATCTAGTAATAGATTATGTACGCACAGAGACTATTGCATTAGTGTTAACTAGGGTATGTGATTCTTATGTCCATTACACATTGGTAACTCTACTTACGATAGTCATGTATAACACTAGTTGATAGCCTTGCGTTATAACTTAAGTATTATTATTAATTACAGGCCTAATGTCGGGTAAACTATATAGATGTATTACTACAAAATAGTCATAATTACTTCATTTGTGTGACACATCTTCACAGTACTTTTGTAAGTAGTACCCTTAACTTTACAGCCCCTTCATAACACAAATATTTGAGCAAGCTTAATGCTATTACCATAGTATATTCGTAATACTGAAGTCTTACACCCTTACAAGGCACTGGAATATCGCTTCACAAGGCTTATTCACTACATAAACATAAGTGACTATACCCTCATTCACACCAATTGTCATTATCTATATAGCTGATATACAATAGATTCAGTTAATAGCTGTAAGGTAACACTAACCGCTTTGACAGTGAGACCATACAGTAAATTAATATCAGAAATAATGTGCTTACAAAGCTGCAGCAATCACACTGACAGAACGGGAGGTAAGGAGATTCTGATTGTACCAGGATCTAATCATAGAAGGACCAGGGCCAAAGAGAGGAAATGTATCCTAGACATCCAATTGAACATGTAAGTCTATCAAAGTCGATTTTGAGTACAAAGACGCCTACAGTCAAGCGTATACTATCATGATAACGGGGGTGGGACCCGACTACAAAGATACAACCGTTGCGCAAGCCTTGGCTCTGTAAAAGTAAGGACCGGGAAAAATAATTTCACTTCTATTAACGCCAGTAGCGACTTCGCATGTGTGTTCCCTACTTCATTCAAACAGACTTTTGGCTACCAGTAATTGTGACGCCTGTTCATTATACGAGCTTTGATTTAAGCAACCGGAAGGGGCGGAACACTGTAATAAGCCACTATGATTCAGCTTTGATCGGTCTCTCACAGAGCAATTTCACTATTTCAAAGTTTAGCTCCCCTCTAAACAATGAGTGATTAATGAGGCTGATTGCTGTGTACATCCGAAATGACTCTGCATTATGACTGTAAACATCTTTACCTCCTTTGAAGCAACAGATTTTCTTGAGCCATCCACCAAAATGCACCTAAGCTTTAGAACGTTTGGACAGACCGACAGCGATATCGACTTTCCCCTACCTGGAAAGTCAAAATGCCTATTTCTGCGAGGCCGTCGCAGTCACTATAAGTCACAAATTCGCTTACAGGTTTAAGTCAACCGAATCGACCTGTATAGAGGGCGGTGTTAAGTTGAGGTGCCGTATTTCCTCTATTTTATGTCCTAATGAATTACTAGGAGCTAGCTTAACAACCCCCTGTCTCTAATGCAGTAAGACGTCATCACATTATCCACATACCCAATCCTATAGTGAGCTAGACTGCAATATTGCTGAGGCTAAATGCTATGCATTTTGAGGCGATAAGTATGCAGATTACGAGGAACAGCACCTGACTGACCAATTCCTTGTTAACATGTATCATCTGTATGGATGCTTGAGAAGAAATTGCGTAAGTTGTAGAACTGGTGACCCCATGATTATGAAAGACGGGAAAGGGTGTTAACAGAAGTACATTGGGAAGAACCACGTTCAATCTACGGCACCAAATTGACGTCGCCAGTGGTTTTCTGAACAGACTGGAACACTTTAACCATATGGTTCTTACAGGATGTTCCTGTTTCTCATCGCAGCCCTACTCCTGGAAAATCTAGACCACGAGGTATTGGGCATGAGAAGTGGATTTTCTATGTCTCTATTCAACTACTGCCCCCCGCCTGCCATCACCGTTAGCATGGGTTATTGAGCCCACGAGCATAGGATGTGTAGAAACAGAATTCAGGGCCTCATGCTCACCTTTATACCCATATACAGTTTAGGTTTGGGGGCCACAGTAAACGAAGAGACTTTATAATTATTGGTGCCATGTGCGTTACCAGATTGGCCCATTGTAATCAGTCTATAATCTTACTGGTTAAACTTTCCTTCGCTGCATCAGCTGAACAAGGCCAAAGAGAGCACTGTTCCAGGAGTTTGGTCTTCTATTGGACACATCACATAAGAGGGGACCTGTGCAGCTAAGGAAAGAACACTGTGCAGCTGCAACCCAGCTCCAGGGGTGAGGGAATCCCCAGTGTGTACTGTAGTCAGGGTGTGGGCAAGAAAGGGGCAGTTATAATTTCCTTTAATAGTCCACGACAAAATATAATCCCAGACAACTTAATTTGTATTTTCACCTGCTCCATCCCTGTAACCATCCATTCAAAAGCAATATGCAACTCACAAAGGCGACACCCACAGTGCCCGGCTGGACAACATGTGGTCTTGCAAACCGATTCCAGGCATATGTTCAAAGTTGGAGCGAGCCATGCAATGGGAAGATGTGAATTGTGCAGCATGAAGGCAGCTATTGTACAGCAATGTCAGAGTGCCCGGATATCGTGACGTCACAGAAAAAGCAGTTTTCGAAATGTTATGCGCAATTTCATGTTTTTGGCGGTGAGAACTTCCAGACCTTGGTTGATAGAGATCACTGCCAGTGCCACACCATGGCCCCATCCACAGCAATGACCCAGCAGGCTTTGCTCTGAAAGTCCACGAAGATACTCTACGAGTTTGTTTTAGATAGGAAGCATGACCGTTAACTGTGCCGTGAGGAGCATTCGAGCTCATCTATAAAAGGTCGACTAAACAATTTGGTAACATTTTTGTATTATGGCCTAATTACCCCCAAAACCTCAACCTCGAAAGATCTAAACTCTAAAAATGTGCTCCTAAATATACTTACCAGCCCCCGTTCCCTCAAACTTCCTTCGCTGCTGTTCCGTATGATTGGCACTTAATAGTTTTGTAGTAGAATCCCCAATTAGAGATAGCTTGTTGAATGTAATGATTAATGATATGTAACCTCTTATACCTTTTAATTGCAGTCTCAGTAGACGTGCCCTCAGTATTGTCGGAATAATCTCTTAGTGGAAGTCCACTGTCAAAAAACCACGACAGTTACAACACGTAACCTCACCATGGCTTCAATTTTTCACTGAACCAGCAGCAACAAAAGATCCCTCTCAATGTTATATACTAAAAACTCAGGTGCAAACACACAGTCTAACTATGTTAACCAGGATGCTTCTAAAATGGCCGCCTAAACACAAACAATACCTATGTCAACAGCTAGGGCATTCTGGCAATGGAAAACCCCTGTCGCATTAAAAAGGCTAAAACCGCAGCTATGGGAAAGAAAATAAAGTCATGGGGGATTATTTCTCAAGTGGCCCCAGGAGAGCGGAGTTTCATTTCAATTCCAGCAAACCAATACTGGAGAGTAGTAAAGGGGCAGATAATTATAGGCAGCAATTTCCTGCTCCCAAATCCTGTATATTGGAAAAGCCTCTCCATGTGAAGAATCCTGTGAGGACTTAACAACGGGGGATTAGTAGATCTACATTATACAAGCTTGGACTCTGGCCAAGTACAGATACTCAGGAAGAATGTGAAAACAGTAAACTGCTATCCGTGTTACCATAAGATTGTTTCCCTCTCTGTGTTCTAAGAATAGGGTTTTTTTTGAGGGCAATTCCACTCCTAAAATAAACTAAGGTGTGTAGTGTAGTTTGCATTCCAAATGTTTTGCCTACTCTCCGAGCTTTATGAGCTCATTCCAAGCTTGAACATGCTCAGAGGAGACAACTAGGTGAATAGCAGTTATTGGCTGTGATGTCAACTGTTACATCCACGACACATCCGTTGCTAACTGGAAGAACCAGAAAGCAGAAAGACGGGTTAGCGGAATCTGCAGCATTTCAGTAGTCTTGCATATTTTCAGATTTCTAACTATTAAAGTTGGGGGGGGTGATTTGCCTATATACAATTTTTCATTTAGGTGGGTGGTGACTTGGCCTTTTGTAGGTTTTAGAGCATTTCAGCTGCATGCAATCCCTACTAAAAAAAACATTACTAGCAGACAGGATTCAGGGAAATTAGATAAGCTATTGTGATCAGTGCGGATGTTTTACTAGGCTAACCTAGCCGTGGCGTGGACTGCTAGGGGGCGGCATGAAAATGTGAGTGTCCCTTCTTCTTAGAGCTACTGCAGAGATTCCACAGGTCAGGTGGCAACAAGCATTGATTGTGATGGCATTAGCCACAGGTGCCTTCTATCATTCTACTGCTATTAGCCATTCTATCGTATCGGAATCTTCATTCATATTGTTTCTTATTTCTCTGTGCCAATAAAATGAATTGAAACTTAATTGGTTTGTGTTCTTTATATTTTACAGGGTCATGGATGCAGTTAAAATGCCCTGTTTATCTGCAAGGGATCATCACACTAACAAGCCTCAATGCAATTTGCACTTGTTCAAGGGCTGGGAAACCTTCAGTTAAACCACTATTGCTTTAAATACCAAAAGAATAAATGAGCAGTTTCTACTCAGGGACGGTCCCACTCACGGCTCGGGGTTACAGCATCCCCACCTCATGGTCCCGGAACACTAGAGCCAAGCAGGGCAAAGGAACCAAAACATGTCAATTACCTAGAACTTTGTCCTAAACTGCCGCTGTAACTTCATAAAGTTTAATGTTCCCTTTGGGAAAAAAAGTTTGCAATTACCTTTGAGGTTATTAAAAAAAAACATATTTGTTGTGTAAATAACACCAACTGAAATGTCATAGTTCATTTTCTTGATGTTATTTGCAATCTGGCTTATACGGCACATAGTGCATTTCTCATAATTAGGTCTTATTTTTAATAACAACTGCCTGTCGTTCCCTATTAGCACAGAGTTAGCCATTGAATGCTGAGAGTTGTAGTTTAGATTTAAGATCCAAGTTATCCTACATACTTAAATAAGGTTGTCGATATGCAAGGATGCTGGACCCTCCTGCTTGCGCTGGCCATGTGACGTCTTCTAGCCAACAACCACAGGAGGGTCCTGGAAGCTTGCCAGGGTGGGTGGGGTGTGCACAGGGATGATTCTGTATAGAATCGGGGGGTTGCTGGTTAGACATAAGATTATATTGTTTGATCAATAGTTAATGGATAGTGCACACATGTGGATATCTTTAAAAGTTTTTTTTGTTCATTTAAAAACACACACAATGTATGCGCACATAGAGCAATCTGTAGCCAAGGATGGCCGCCTTACGAGTTTCGTGGGCGTACCCTCTTCGTCAGAGGCTCACGTCATATAGTGCCTGGTGCTGGGGGTATCCCAGGATAAGTTTGCACCCCGTTGTAGAGTGACTCCATAATAGTGTGCCGCTAACGTTCCCTGTACTGGCATGTGGTTTTGTATTGAATATCAATGGTAAACTGATTGGCCCAGGGCACTTGTAAGGTTTCCTAATGTATGGCCAACTGTTTGTTTGACCTCTTGTAAATCCTTGTAGCCCAGGGATATCCAATCAGTGGGTCCTCCAGATGTTTTAAAATAACTCCCAGAATCCTTTGGTTGCATGTTTGACATGGCGGCTTTAGAAAAAGCATAGCTTTGCAGTGGGGGCGTAGTATGCACGTTAAAATGGAACTGCTATTAATGGCGGCAGTGATAGCTAGTAGATCAGCCAGTATATGTATAAGGGGCAGTGAAAGCCATGGAATCCAATCAGAGACATGCCTTACACAGTACTCTAGAATATAGGCTAAAGGTTTCCTAAAAATTTATCTGCACAGTGCTAGTTCATCTTTCACTCAACTTTAGGTGCATCAGAATCTGAACATTACAACAGTCCATAATACAGGCTAAAGCTCATACACACGTGCAATCGCGCGGGTCCCGACCCACAGCACAAGGTGTACGAACATCCGTTTGGGCCAATATCGGGCCGTGTGTAGGCGCTGTATCAGTCTGAAATGGTCTTCGTTCGAGATCCACCAAGTCGTCGTTCTATATCTCCAAAAAACAACCGTTCGGCCAATACAGCGCCGATTATTGCCCGAAACGGTCGTTCGTACACATCGTGCGCCGCGGTCAGGACCCACAATCGCACGTGTGTACTAGCTTTAGAATAAAACATCATTACTACACAGTGTTTTACCAACAACCATATTCTGAGATTACATTGAGCAATAATATCCTGATTATGGCTTAATAATTTAAAGGGAACTAATCCTTATGAATTTTGTGGTTTCACCTGATCGCCTAGATTCGGACGATCTTCTGAAACCCCATCCTTTCCACGTCATGGTCAAATATGCTTGGACATTGATTCTTGGTTAAACAGACCTCAGATTAAGTTAAAGGAAAAACTGTAGATCATATACAGTTAAATGATAAGTACCTGTTGTAGGAGGTAGGATTGATTATTCCTAACTCCCAGATTGTTTTATTAAAGTGTATATCCACCTTCATTTTTAATTTTTGCTGTAGTGCAGGGGACCCTATCCCACCCAACCACCATGTTGTTTTTGCTAAAAAATCAGTAATGTGCATACAGAGCTTTGTTACCCCGGCCCCTCCTGCAAGCAGAGGGCCGGACAGCAGCCAATCACAGACGTGCGCCCAGGAATAGAGAACGCTGTGAGGAATGAAGCCCTGTAAGTACATTCCTGATTAGTTTGTTTTGCAAACAAACAGCAGTTGGGGGTGGCTAAGGTCCCTAAACTACAGGAAAGGATTAAAAGGTTGGGCGCAGGCAGTAATCGGGGATCCAGGGGAGGGGGAGGACTCTCCACCGGGCCAGCCAGAATATAAGGGCAGAATCTTTTTACACACAGAAGGCTCACTACTCTTCATTTCTATTATTTTGACTAGACACTGCAGGAGATCGTGTTGGAGCAGATGTGTTATGGTAAGTTTTTTTTTTTAACACTACACACTAGGGCCAGTAGTGGGGAAATTTTTAGTTTTGGGGGGGTGGACATGCCCTTTAGTATGCAGGCCTAAGAAATTGCTTTGTGCACTTCCAGTTTTACATTATCCAGACTTCCTCCGGCTTTAGCATTATTTAATGAGGAAAGTCCACACTACTGACAGTTAAAAAACATACCTACACAATCAATTCCACTATAACTTATTTGGAAGAATAATGATCAAATGTAATCCTATATACTTTTAAGTATACATGTGACGTCTTCTAGCCAATGGCCACAGGGGGGGAGGTACGCCGCCAAGGTGGTGTGTGCGCATGGGGGGAGGGGACGATTCTGTATAGGAATCGGAGGTTTGCTCTTAGTAATAGAAATCCCTACAGGCACAAATGGACAAAAAGTTATTTATTGCAACATATTCCCTAATGGAGAGATTATTAACCTGTATATATGGTAAATAATAGACCAAACAGGGCGAGTCTGTCTCTTTATCCCCGACAGATCCAATAAACCACTGACACCTGGAATGGTAACCAGAGTAGCTGCGAACTCAGTATGTCAACAAGTGATAATACTAAAACAGGGAATGGACATTTGATCCATGTAATCAACACTAACAGAACTACAAAGAGGAGGATGGTGATGGGTGTACAGGTCTAGTTAGTACCCAACAGAATGGTAGAATAGCCACTGGATAATGTTCTCCTGACCATTACCAGAAACTTTTATTTCAGGAGCTGAAGGGAATTGTAAATAGGTTCCTGCAAACAAAGTGCTGGTGTCCTTAGGATCACAAATGTGAATATAGACACTCACATCTTTGGACCCTATTCTGGAAGTCCTATTACTAAGACTGACTGCATAAATGGTCCACAAATTTGCCTGTGCTGTTAATCTGCAACAACCAATCAGGTTGTGGATTTTTTACCTGTCTAATGCAGTTAAATAACATCTGATCGTAGCTGTGGATTATTGCACAGCCACTAAGTTTTCATTCTGGCTGTTAGTCAGGTGACCACTACTGTTACCCACACTGTAGAAAGCAATGCCCATGCATACAATTCACAGGTGCAAAGCTCGCTAAGAAACAGGAATCACAAAGATATTGCACGTCTTCCCCTTCAAGAGATGCAAAAAATGTCATTTAAATTGTAGGATCTTGGGATTTCAACTAAAGTTACACAACTCTTGTCATTTTTTCGATTTTTTTTCGACAATTATTTAATAAAAACTGATTGATGTAAGACAATATAGCGAATAATGAACCCCGTTGTAAAATGTAAGGAAAACTACAGTTCATATAAGGTGTTTAGAAAAGCAGTAAAACTTCCTGGACATGAGTGGTTTATTCCTACTTCCCAATAGATTTTGTGAGGAGCATCTGCCAGGATTCTCAGACAAATAGACAGTTACATCATGGAGAATCTCTGCAAGAACACCCACCGATGAGTATGTCCAGATGCTGGAACAAGCCCAGGCCTGGGGTAAAAATACCAGCACCATCTGACTCAATACAAAACTATAACGGATCTAGGAGTTCAATTATGAATGTTCCCAGACTGCAGTTTGCTTCGTTCATTTTGCCTATTAAAACTGGACGCATGAGGAACATTTAGAATGAGGCATGAAAGATTCAGATTTAGAATGTCTAATTAATATGATATTATCCTAAAGGCTAGGCCAGCTCTGTGCGATTCCCCACACGAAACTATGGAGGACCCTTTGTGTGCGAGATTCACAGCACTGTGTATGTGGGTGGTCACATTGCATTCGTACTCCGATTGCACACTATTGTTTGCGTATCACATCACAAACAGATGGTAACTCGCATGAAATGCGTAGTTTAGTTTGCTCAGGTCACATATCTCAGTCCAGTGATTTCAGTGACTGTGTTCCAGTTAAGCAGTTCATATAAGCAGTCTCTCTTTAATGGAAGGATCCTCTCTATCAAAGCACAGTCTGTCGTATATTGTCAGTTTCAGACCTCCTGAAGCTGCTCGCTCATCTTTAGTCCCAACAGTTGGAGTGTCCTTTGAAAATAAGGTGGTGGAGGAGCAGTGAGAAGTTCCTGTTCTCTCGGTGATTGTCCAGGGATGAGCAGCTGGTGGAGGTGAAGGTGGAGAGGCATGCGGTGCATCTGCTGCTGGCGTAAAGTGCATCCTGTGCAGCGTTCCCTCATCTAGCATCTGGGAAATAAATGATTGAATTCAAATCTGTTTTCTCTCCTCTGTTCAAATTTATGTTGATTTGTAAATCACGTCACAAAGAGAAAACTAAGCCCTTTCCACATAGAGAACGAACATACGTTACAATCTATGGGGCTTCATGGCAGACTATTTAAAAGTCTACACAAGAGGTGTAAATACATGAGAGCTGCCCCATTATAGTTTTGCTGGGGGCCCATTAGAAGAAAAGCCCCTCTGTAATAACTTTAAATGAACCAGAATTACATCCCTAGGTAAAAACTTCTAAATTATAGTGCAGGAAAGGTTTACACACTGTTTTTACCAGATTGTTTAATCATATAATGAGCCAATTTTTTGAGTCCCCTTCTTACCCAATGTTCTCGGAAATGGGGTAGGGGGAGGAGCAGAGGGTCAGGTGATTGTCACTCAATCTACTAGAAGCAGGAAATTTGAACATTGCTGCGCAATATAATTTCTCACAGGCTGCAGCCAGACATGTGATCAAAGAAAGGAAGATACTGCCAGGCTTTGTTTTAACCGGACTGTGCCCTGTAATTCTAATTCTGCTTACTTTTCTACACAGACACTAATTAAGGAATTAAAGGGTATGAACACTGTAAATCCAACTTACTATTACTAGATAGCTTAGGCTTTTAAATGCAAAGTTTTTTTTCTAGCACCCTCCTATACCCTACCTTTACTCATTGAAGGTTCTGTCTTCCTCCTTCTGTCTCCTGTCCCGTTTTCAGCTCCACCCCCACAAGATTGGCCAAATCCCTTTGCCAAGCAAATTCTGATACCGTTCACAGAGCACGCAACTAACGTGATCACGCCGCGGTGACATTAGGATTTGTTCTGATGAAGGTGTGACCATACACACCGAAACGTCACGTGGTTTTAAATAAACCACTGTTCAAGTAAGACTGATGTACCGTTATCTATTTTACTTGATGTCTATATGGTCCAGTGGCCTCTGCAGCAGAGGAGCACCCTGTGAGCTGATTTAGCTGATTAAGGAGGTGGGGGGGGGTTTAACCATTGTTTTTCCTGCGATGACATTAGTGCACATGTCACTGAACTGTGTGTGCACAGCTATTATGTGGATGTTATGCGCTGCTATTTTATCCCAATGTTTTTTTGGTTTCCAGGTTTAACACAGGCGAATTGCACTGCTACTGACGAAACCTGTGTGCGGGGAGGGCGGTTTCCACTGGCAAAAAAAACATTTCTCCCAGGACCTTCCCGATCGGGCAGTAGGTGTGTCGCCCAGTATCCGCAAACATCAACGTAACGTGAACCAAATGGGCCTGGTAAACTGCAAACAGCGCAAGTGGATTAAACAATTGAATCTGATTTTGAGATTAGTGATATTATTGAAATAAGAACAAATTTTGTATTTCACAAGGGATGTAAGAAAACTGGATACATATGTCCCTGGCACCAAATAACCTTTGGAGAACAGTCCGCGCTCCAGAAGTTTGAATACGTAGTCAGGAAGATAAAAGGAAATGCCTGACTGGTTAACATGGAGATCTGGAACAACTTCCAAAGATATACAGGGAAACAGCCACTGGATCTATAGGAGGGATGTCCAACTTTTAGTTTTCAAACATCTGGAGGGATGCAATGGCCATTCCTGTTACAGGATGCTTCCTTCAAAAACCTTATAGGTAGGAACGGTTGTGACTAGCACCTGCAGCAATGGGTGAACCATGTGACTGGGCCAACAGTGGAGGGCTTGGACTTAGCGTAACTTTAACTGTTGCATTTTCCTTCACCTGTCTTTAGAGACTTACCAGACATTGGCTGCAGCAACCAGAGCACAGCCCTGATTGGAGTCCAGAACCTTATAGCGTGTTCTCAGCTCTCTTTACTTCTCTTTTTTCTAGACTTCCTTTGGATGGGTTGGTACCGGTACAACCTAATAAAAAAGCAGATCTGTGATAAACCAGGTTATACCGTTATCAGGGCTTCTCATCTAAATGGGCCCATACACTTTGACAATATTCTGTAAATCCGTAGATCCGATGGGATTTACTAAATATCGGCAATGTCTATGATAGGTCCATCGAGCAACCGCCTCCAGCATCGCAATATAACGGAACATTTCTGTTGGATCATTACCAGCCGCCCTATACTAACTATAGGGATACCAATACATATAAAAGTTCACTTGATGTATCGTATTGTATATTAATTCATTGACTGAAGAATGGGAGGTTGAGGAGCTATACCACCTGTTCTTCAATCAATCAACAAGCAGCCCCCATGCTTTTATATGGTCACGGAACTCCTCTGACTTCTAATATCCTATAATTTACAGTAGGGGTGCATTATCCACTATATTAATTGCACACGCAAACAGCAACTTTTATTGAGCCCCTCAGACTTTGTTTTACATTGTCCGTTAGTTGTTCTCAACCAGGCGTAATCTTCAATTTGCTCCACTTTCGTGCTGCCTTGATTCTCCTTCAGCTGGGCTGGGACCCAACAGTCACAGCACTGTCAGACACAATGACAACGTAAAGATTAGAAAACAATGTCAGTTTATTCAGAAATCATATCACATGTATGCAGTTTATAAATTACTACAGCTAAATGAAAATGACTTGGGACACAGATATAGGACCAGCCCAAAGAAAACTGATTCTGCCAGTCTTCCTCCGGCTCATGTACTATCTTTATATAAAGGACTATTCAGGACTAACCTGACAAATGAAAACTGTCCGTGCTGTAGCTCCTATAGACACGATATGTGAGGTAAGAATAATCAATCCGACCTCCCTGCCCCAGGTACTTTTTCATTTATAGTAAGTTAAAGTTTACAGAATGGTCCAGGCGGGAAATTTAGCAGGAAGTTCATCACTGGACAATTACATTAGACTGTACGGTACAGTATCTACCATTTTTATGGATGTTTTACATCCCCATGACTGCGTTGGTTATACTGATGCGTAATAATGTAAATAATCTAACATGCGCACCACCTAAAGGTTCTCTGACCAAGCCGTTTGCTTTAGAGTTGCTATAGAAAATATAATTCTATTTTTTCAATATTGGAGAAATCATTTATAATTCTTCAGGTTTCTGGTACCTCCTGGTTTCTGCAGCTCCTTCCTACAATTGGCTTTTCTTACTGGCCAGTCTTTATTAAAGGGGAACTGTGGTCTTTATTAAAATGGGGACACTATCTACCTTTAAAATGTCTCCAGGATCATGATTCCAAGTTACAGCAGTGCTAGTACTGTGAGCGGTGACATCACCGACACTTGGGGTCTGTGCCCAAGTTTGTGTTTTTTAAGGGGGGGCTTCTTACCAGCCACATCATGTGACTGTCAAAGACTCAAACAGTCAGTTAAGAAGCTAGAGACATCAACCTAGGCTTGTTTGAAATGTAGAACAATTGTATGGAAACCACAGTTCCTTTTAAAAAGAGGCCAGGGCAGACCAGCCAGTAGTTAATTGACAGCTTTGGTCAGAGGGTGAGAGGCACTCTGTAAAAAAATATATAAGAGGGGACTAGGAATTAAGCTGATTTCAGAGGTGAGAGATAGAGCTGTTTAGCCTTGTTATATTGCTGCTTTGTGGTGAAGAGTGGTCTGTCAGGCCCAGCATGACGGCAGGCAAGTGTCCTCCAGTAACAAGTGGTTAGGTCTATTGTCTGGTTCATAACAGAATAACCAGCTAGTCTGGTAACAGCTACCTACGGTATCAAAACCCCCCCAAAAACAGATTTGCCTCTTCTGATAAAGACATAAATATCCAGATAAACATGGCTGCCTTTCCTGTAACTCTACAGCAAAATGACTGATAACCAATATATCGTTTATTAAAGTCATATTGACCCTTGGTGTTCCAGTTTAATAAAAAGAGGAATCCCATTCATCTCACAGTAAGTTGCCACTGGCCTCTGTTTTTTACGACAAAGACCATAAAATTCCTCGATCCGTTTTTGTAGTCACGTGACACGTAGAGAGGAGCACATGACGGAAGACTCCCTGTAACATAAGAGAATTACGCATGGAGCACAACCCAGCACGGTGTGGTACAGATCCTACTAGTAACCTGTGTAATTGAATCCCTTTATTGTACACCAGAAAAAAAAGAATAATAGGAAAACAGACTTGTGTACACATATATCCAGGCCGGATTCACATCTCACCCTTAGCCCCACCCTAAACACAGACCACCACCCCAAACCACACCCTTTGAAGATGGAAGCTGCCCTCCAATCACGGCACCCCTAGACGTGTGCTCTACTGTGCCTAATGAAACTATACTTTGGTGCTGTCCTTCACAATATGCAGATCCCCTCTGATTCCTAATGTTGTTGCAGCTCAGGAGAAGCGAGTACAAGGAGACTTCATCCTGATTCCTATTTAAAACAACACATGATTATAACTGGACACATTGTATTGTAATAGCAAAGCACAACTGGCAGTTTAACTTGGCTGTAGACTCTAAATATATATAATATATATCGCCAATGTGTGTATGTCCGTAATGACCAGTTCCGATGCCAGCGAACATTGGCGTCAGCACCTGAACAAAATGCAAGCACTTTACAAATGGAACATTTCCCTTGGTCCCTTGTACATACCAGGGGTGATCAACTCATCACATAAGAGGCCAAAATCAAAGTGGTGGTCCGAATTTATTTTTAAGCTACTTAACAGAGGTGCAGATTGAGACTCTGAGCTCCTTGCTGGGTCTCAACAGGAAAGGGTGTGAAGTACACTGTTTGGACTGGGACCTCCATCTATGGCATGATCCATGTGCTAATGTGGAACGCCCACCTTACTTCTTCTGGCGAAGGTAATGGAATGGCCAACTCCAATGGAAGACCCTTTGTCATACCTCGCCAGGCTAGATACGCGATAATGCTGTTACAGCGGTGACTGCATACAAGCCTGTACTACATTTGCTAGCCATTTGTGTAAGTCCCATTTATACAGTCCCAAGCAGTGACTTAACTATAGATCAACTGTTTTTAAACAGCTGACCCACCTATCTTAGTAAAGGTGCGCCCGATGAGCTGATCCAGTATCTAGCAGGCAGATCAATAGTAACGCAACTACTGGGACTACACAATGTAAAGACAGCGTAGTAAGTCTTGAATGTTGACAGTCACTAGGGGTCAAAACATAGCCAGAAGGGCTGGATTGGCCCGTGGGCCTTAAGTTTTGACATGTGTGGTACTATACTCTATATATACATATTTCAGTGAGGTTTTTCACAGTGACAAATTCATAGGAGGCACCGCGGGTCATTTACCTATTTGGATCTGCGTTTGGGTGCCACACCAATACCAGTTTGTATGTATATATAATACACACAGACACACACACACCCTGTACATTTTACCTGTAACGGAAAATCCTTGAGGTTTGCTGATAACCAAAGAGATCTGAAAGAGAGAAAAACTCTATATTCAGGCGATACAACCCAGCAAATCCAAGTGAGATTAAACAGTGGAAAGAAGTTCTATTAAAGGGGAACTAAGTCTGGAATTCAAAAGCTAAAAAGAGAAGCTACGGACATCATCCTAGGCTTGTTTTGAAAGGTATGAGACACGCTCTTTAACACGAGGGACACTGTATGAAGACCACTGTCCGAAACGCCAGTTCGCTGGGCACTGATCTACCAATCAATCGTACAAGCTGCCACCATTTAGTTATGGCCTTAAAGACGCCCCAAAAACACTTTGACTCTCACTGACTTGCACACCCCTGTCCTGGCAGCTAATGGTTAACATACACCATTCATCACAACTACTGGTTAATTAGCATCAGTCCTTCACACGTAGTCACAGAGTTAATTAGCATTTACACTGCACACTCCTCAAACACATATAAACTATCAGAGGCTAACTGAGTTCTTTTAGAGCATCAAGACAAAACTGTTAAATTTTATATTTAATATTCCAAGGTGTGACAGTTGCATATAATACAAAAACAAAATAAAATGGGTTATAATAAAATGAATACAATAAGTACAACAGTTATAGAAATAAAAGGATAAATATTCACAGACCCTACTCACTAGAAGAAGTCCTGTATCATGGGCGGGACGAAACATTGGGTCCATACAACGTTTTTAGCATGTCCCCCTCAGTATGCAACACAGTTATAGGGGCTACAAGGATTTTTAAACCCTTTGAACCACCCCCCTCCTCATGAGGTGGAGTGCTCTAGGAATGTCCAGATTTATGAATAGCCAAAAGAATTCATTCCCCCTCTTAGGCAGATTCCATATAAATGTAGATATGTACATTGTACTGGGATATAGACCACATAATCCTTTCTGTATTATTAACAATTCCTCCAATACCAAACATGACCTGTGTGTAATCCATTTTCCCAAGATATTAATAACTCGCCTGTGCAAGGAATAGGGCTCCATATTGGGTATCATTTTAATGGGCCTACTTTCCCATTCACAAATAATAAAGGGTTCGTCGACATACTCCATACCGAAAGACATTTATTTTACCATGTATGCTTGTCCAAAGCCTCTTAGGTGACCCACCAGACCCTCAGCTGAAGAGAATTCCAGAGGACCGGTCGGCCCCACCATTGTCTGGAAAAGAAGAGCGGGGGGCAGGCGGCACGAAAGCAAGGGAAAAGAGAGGAGGGAAGAGAAGCGAGAGGAGAGGGAGAGGAAGGAAGAGAAGAGGGGGAAGGAGGAAGGGCAAGGACGGGATAGGACAGAGGATGGAGGAAGGCAAGGGAGAGAAGGGAGAGGAAGAGCAGAGAAGAGGGACAGGAGGGAGGGGAGAAAGGGGGTGGGTGGGGGGAGAAGAGAGGGGGGGGAGAGAGAGAAGCAGACCAGGGGGGGAGAAGAGAGGAGCGGGAGTAAGAGAAGGGAAGAGGAGGGGCGGGGAGGAGAAGAGGGGGCAGGAGGAAAGAGAAGGAAAGGAAGAAGGAGGGGGATGTGCCAGAGGAGGGAGGGGAGAAAGGCGGAGAGGGAAGGATCAAGAGGCAGGGAAAGAGGAGGTGAGCAGAGAGAGACAGGACAGCGAAGGGAGGACAGAAGGAGGGTTAGAGGGAGAAAGAGGCAGGAGGGGGAGGAGGGGGGAGAGGAAGGAGAAAGCGAGGAAGAAGGAGGCCAGGGGGGAGCCAGGGAGAAGAGAGGGACGGAGAGAAGAGGAGAGAGAGGGGGAGCAGAAGGGGGGGAAAAAAAGGGGTAGGAGGACAGGAAAAGAGAGGGGAGGGGGGCAGGAAGGGAGGAGGAGAGAAGGGGGGAGAAGAGGCAAGGTGAGAGGGAAGGGGGAAGAGGGGGGGAGAGGAGCAGGGGAGGAGGGGAGGAGGGGGGGCAAGACGGAGACAGGAGGGAGAGAGGGGGAGGATAAAAAGCAAAGGGGAAGAGCAAGGAAGGAACAAAGAACAGCAGAGGGAAGGGAGGGAATGGAAGATGAAGGGAGAGAGAGAAAGCAGGGAGAAAGGGGAAGGCAAGGGAGGGAATGGGGAGATGGGGGACAGGGGGAGCGGGAGAGGAAGGGAGGAAGGAGAGAGAGGAGAGGAAGAGGAGAGGGAGAGAAAAGGGGGAGGGGAAGAGGGGCACGAAGAGGAGGAAGGGTGAGCAGAGGGAAGAAGACAGGAAGAGAAAGAGGAGGAGGAGACAGAAGAGAGGTAGGGAGGGAGAGAGAGAGGGGAAGAGGGAAGAGGTGAGCTGGAAAGGAGAGGGAGGGGAGAGAGGGGGGGGCAAGGGAGAGGAGGGGGGGACAGAGGGGAGGGGCATGAGGCGGGAAGAGGAAAGGGCAGACAGGGAAAGGGGCAGGAATAAGTGGACAGGGAGGGGGAAGAGGGGGGAAAGGGAAAAGAGGGAGCAGACAATGAGGAAGGGAGACCGGGAGGGAGGAGGAGGGAGGAGAGGAAGGAGGGGGTGAGAAGAGGAAGAAGCGGGGGGGGGGGGGAGGGCAGGCAGGGGAGAGAGAGGGAAAGAGGAAAGGAGACTGGGGAGGGGGGGGGCGGGAAAGGAGGGAGGAGGAAGGAGGGAGGAGAGGGAAGGAGAGGGGGAGAGCAGGGCAGGGGAGAAGGAAGAGAGGTAAGC
The DNA here is from genome assembly GCA_019447015.1 of Hymenochirus boettgeri. Classification (NCBI taxonomy): domain Eukaryota; kingdom Metazoa; phylum Chordata; class Amphibia; order Anura; family Pipidae; genus Hymenochirus; species Hymenochirus boettgeri. The sequence goes on from CM033472.1 coordinate 247,816,471, forward strand.
AGAGCAGGGGGGGGACAGAGGAGGGAAAGGAGAGAGGAAAGGAGGAAAAAGAGGGAGGGAGGGAAGACAGAGGAAAGAGAGAAGGGAGACTGGAGCGGGAGAGGGACGAAGAAGAGAGGGAAGGAGGGGATAAGGACCTAGGAACAGGTTTTTGTGGCGGTGATAGGGAAGGGGAAGGCAGGGGAAGGGAGAAGGAGAAGGGGAAGAGGGAAAGGGGGATAGAAGGAGCAGGAGAAGAAAGCAGGAGGAGAAGGAGAGGAGGGGGAAGAGGAGGAGCAGAGGGGGAGGAGAGAGGGCAGGGGGGGGAAAGCAGGAGAGAGGAGAGGGGGGGAGGAGAGGAGGGGGAGAAAGAGGGGGGAAGAAGAAGAGAGAGAGGGACAGGGAGAGGGAGCAGCAGGGAGAGGAAGGGAGGAGAAGAGGAAGCAGCAGGAAGGGAAAGAAAGGGAAGGGGAAGAGAACGAGGAGGGCGGAGCAAGGGAAGAAGGGAGAGGGGAGAGAGGGAAGAAGAAGCAGATGAAGGAAGAAAGGAGAAGAGGGAGGGAAGTAGGTCGAGGAAGCACGAGCAAGAGAGAAGAAGAGTGGCAGAGCAGGAGAGAATGGGGAAGAGGAGAAGGAAGGAGAAGGCAGAGGGGAGGAAAGGGGGGGAAAGGGGGGGCAGGGGGAAAGAAGGAAGGGGCAGAGAAAGGAGGAGGAGAGCAAAGGAGGAGGAGAGAAGGGAAAGGGCGGGGAAAAGGAGGGGGAAGAGGGGAAGGGGGAAGGGAAGAAGGGAAGAGAAGAGGGGAAGGGGGGAGTAAGGAAAGAGGGAAGAGAGGGAGGGGGAGAGGAAGGAGAGGAGCGAAGCAAGGGGAAACAAAGAGAGGAGGGGAGGGGGGCAGACAAGAGGAGGGAGGGAAAAGGGGAGGAGAGGGGAGGAGAGCAGGGGCGAAAGATGCAGGAAGAGAAAGGGAGAGAGAGAAAGGAGGGGGAGAAGGAAGCAAAGCAGAGGGCGGGGGCAAGAAGGGAAGAAGAGGGGGGGGGAGAGGAGGTGAAGAAGAAGAGGAGGAGGGGAAGCAGGGGGCAAGGAACGGGGAGGGGTGGAAGTGGAGAGGAATGGAGGAAGGGGCCAAAGGAGGAGGGAGAAAGAGGGGGGGGGGGTGGGGGGGGTGGGGGGGGGTGGGGTGGGGAAAGAGGGCGAGGAAGAGGGGGAGAGGGGAGAGGGACAGAGGGAGGTGCGAAGAAGGAGAGAGGGGCAGAAGAGAGAGGGGGGGACGAGGACATAGAGTGAGGGAGGGGGGCAGGGAGGGGAGACAGAGAGAAAGGAGAAGAGGGAAGATGCGAGAGAGAGGAGAAGGAGAGGAAGGGAGGTGGGGGGAAAGAAGGGAGAGGAGGGGACAGAGGGGAGAAGAGGGGGGGGGGGGTGGGGGGGGGAAGGGAAGAGGCAAGGGGGGGGGGGGGGAGGGGAGGGATGGGAAGAGGGAGGGAGCAGAAGGGGGGAGCAAGGACAGGAGGCAGGGGGAGGGAGAGGAAGGGGAGAGCACGGCGGAATGGGAGGTGAAAAGGGGGGGGCGGGGAGAAGGAGGGAGGAAGGAGACAACGGAGAAGGGGGGGGGGGAGCAAGGGGAAAGAAGAGAAGAGCAGGAGGAGAGGGGACAGAGATCAGGAAGGAAGGAGGGGGGGAGAGGAGGAAGGGAGGACAAGAGCAGGAAAGAGAAGGGGGAGGGGGAAGGGAGAAGGTGGAGATGGGGGGAGGGGGAGACAGGGGGGGGAAGGACAGGAAAGGGAGAGAAAAAAAGAGAAGAAAGTTGGAAGCAGGCAGAGAGCAGGCAAGGGGGGGGAGAAATAATTATTTTCTACATCATTTTTATATATTTTATTATTATATTATTATAAATAATTATTTTTTTAGTTTTTTTTTAATTATTTAATTTTTGTTTATAATCTAACATATTATATAAATTATTTTATAATTACCTTTAATTAATATAAACAATAGGACTGTTCTTTTGTTTAAAGGGTTTGGATGGTATTTCTTATTGGTCCTTTGCCAAGAACTAATACCATAGTTTAACCCATTCTTGCCAAGTTCATACACACTTTACATGACAACCACAGTTACCATTTAACTGGAGAAGTACGGGGGATAGAAGTCCGGGGGCATAGAAGTCTCGACATAGAAGTCCGAGGGGCATAGAATTGTAGAATCGGGCAGTAAAGTCCGGACATAGAAGTCCGGCGGGACATAGAGTCTCTTAGTCGGGGCAGAAGCCATAGTAGAAGTCCGGGTGCATAGAAGTCTGCACAGTCGGCTAGGCCGGAATAGAAGTCTTGTGGTGTATCACAAATTGGGTATAATTGGTAACTGCTGGTGAGTGGTAGACAAATTAAAGGACAGTCTTTCACACATTGTACATGGAAACCCCATTTCAATGTATCCAACCAAGTGAACTTACCTTTCTATATACAACGTTACCCCAAGAAGTTGGAAAATCTATCCCTTTGACAACCGATCTACAGTTTAACGACACCAGGTCCGCTAAATATTACTCCTACTCTTTTTGACAGTGGAGAAAGAACGAGCTACTTTGTTACTTTTCGTTAACTTCCAACTGCGTTGATACCGGGATATAAGAGAAAGTTTTAAAAACTACTATAGATACATAAAGGATTGTTTACACCCAAAAAGCACTATAGGGAAAACCACTGGAATTACCGGTTATCTAAAGCCTGGTACACACCGTACCTATGGCCAATTGGATTATCCCTCACACCCTATTGTCATTATTCTTACCTATTCTAATCCGTTAAGGATTTACAGACCCCAATCCCCCCGCCAATATTTTAAGCCTCCACTGCCGCACTTGTGAGCTGGTTATGAGCAGAGGCTGCAAAAGAGGCTGCTTCATAACCTCCATCAGCCATGGGCCACGGCCTCATCATTACAGCTTAGACTGATTTGGCAGTTACTCATCAGCTGCAGGCAGAAGGAGAAGTGCCGGTGAGGGCTCCCGTTCTGTAAGTCCCTTAGGAGTGTTTTAGAATAGGTGTATAGTATAACAAAAATAGGGTTTGGGAGGGGGTCCAAGACATAAATATAAAAATAAAGATTAAAAGAAAGCGGGACATGCCCTTTAACAACCCTTTCAATTCATCAGTCATCAGACACATAGAGATTATTCCAGCACACTATCTGGTAAACTGTAGTAATAGTAAAGTGAGGGATTTATGCTGGGAAATGTTGTCACCTAACTGTCAAATTTCACGCTCATTTCAGTGATTCTCTTTCTAATCTCTAAGGGAAAAAAAGTTGCAAAAAAAATAAGTTTGTCCGTGTCATGCACGATGCCGGATAAAAAATGATATAGTGGGACGGATTTCTCGATTTCCATTATATTTTTAAAAAGTTTAAAACGCAAAGCACATAGTGTGTCTTAGCCCAACATTAAACAAGCAAGTCATACGTGCACACGGTGAGTTAGTGCCGCTGTCAGCGAAACTGCAAGAACACAACTTGCTCAAACATTTACGGTATATTACTTCAAAACCATGAGGGACCCATTTATCTATGACAGAGATCGGATGATGACTCTGGGCACTCCTGATGTTTTTAAAACTACCAGCATGCATTCTAGGAGTTGTAGTTTCTAAAAATCTGGAGTACCAAGATTAACATCACTGATCTATGATAATCCCAATACCGCATCTCAGTGTTGTTTTTTATTATATGTTATTAGTTTATTATACTCCATGGGATTCTGATCTTTGGTCGACTGTGATACAGGCAGCAGGAAGCTCTATGGCAGCTCCCCTCAGCTAGGGATAGCCAGGACCTGGACCAGTTCTGCATAACAAATCCATTGATTACAGGCATATTAAAACCCCACACTATCCAGTCTGCATCATCTGTAGTTAAAACATGATCAACACGTCTGTCTGACCAGCAAGGAAACATTGGCTCACATGTGACAAGGCGCGGCCATGTTTTTCCACGTGTGTTGAGTAGACCAGTGCATTCTGGACATGTAGTTTTTCCCATTATCTTATGAATTAAGATTGTAGCGATAATTCAGATGAATGGATTTTGTTCACCCCATTCATATTGATATTTCCCTGCGGTTAGTAGAAAGCAGATTATTAAGAATATAAAATTAATAGTAAACAGAAACTCCTCCCCTTTCAATTCCTCACACTGTTACCCCCTCCTCCACTCCTCGTCAATCAGCCACACACATTCCACCCCTTCCCTCCCTGCAGTGGAAATGAAACTGACAGATCCCACATGTAAGGAGTGTCCCTCCTATAATAAAGCAGCATGCTGGGAGGGGTTTATGTGTGACAGCTGGTTGGCTTAAGGCTGTCTTAGAGCCCATTGTGTATGTATGTATGTATAACTTTATTATAAAGCGCCACTTGGTTACGCAGAGCTGTACAGTAAAATTTATAATTATGTATAATTGATACAGTGACAACAAGTCTCGACACATAGAAATGGAGATCCCTGCCCGAAGAGCTTACATTCATTGTATTCTAACCCACACAATCATTGTGTGGTTAAAATACAATGAATGAATAAAGGGAAGGGTTTCCAGATCAGTGAAAAAAATCAGAGGATGCCATACCGCACTGGATCAAGCTGCCCTGCTGTGGCTCACTAGTGCGCTGCCCCGCTGTGCTGCGATCCACTAATCGGATATTTTTGCCACATTGCATGCAATTTCACACATGCGCACTGGAAACACACTCATAAGTTGTGGCCCTTGTCCTAATGAGTTTAATGCAATCGAGCAGCCCTGATTATTTATATGAGTGTCCTACATCGAAAGTTATGATGATCTGGGAAACACCAATTAAGGGATTAAAAGCTAATTAAAGCCCTAGCACTTCTATTTATATAAGTTATATATTACTGAACTGAAACTATCTATGTATTTTGTTCCCCCTTGTATGACCTTTTATTGTATTATACTGTACAGGCTGCGTCCAGAGTGGCGCTATATAAACTATACAACATACAGTTTGTTTTCTATAGTGCCAGCAGACGTGTGGGCTGGGTACTCATGGGTTACTATTCTGTTCACTATATTTATCAGACAGATACGGATTGGTTGATTAGTTTTGCAGTCTGTTGGGAAAGGCCACAATTGGGTGCATTTGATTATATGAGCCAGGCCCCAAGTGTGAGGCCCACACTGACATGAGCTCCCGTGATATTACAATCTATGTTGCATAATAAGATCAGGAAAAATGTACAATTTTTGGGCCAATCATGGAAATATCGGATTGTACATTAAAATACAGCCTAATGTATGGTCACCTTTAAGCCTTGTATTATTATTATTTTTATGGATTATATAGCGCCAACATTGTGGCGCTTATACAGGTTGCATTAATATACATGAGTAAAACATACATTTACAATACAAGGGTAGTGCATACACGCTGCAGACCTCTGACAAACGTTGGCAGCCAAGAGGGCAATTAGCTTCCATTCCCGGAGATAAAAGCGCGTGTCTTTGCCGTCGGTTTAGGATTAAAGGGACCATACACTTGCATTGGTCAGTACTTCGATTTGCAGGTTAGCTGAAAAGGTTGCGGGTCTGGTTAAGTTCGGTAGGGTTAGAAAAGCTGAGGGTGAGGTCAGGTAGAGGGTGCAGCGGGTGTGTCATTTTGGGTTGCGGGTTACTTGCAGTTCGGCTGCAGTTATGGAACCAACAGCAGTTTGGGGTCTGATTGTGGAGCACCTTACCATACACAACGCTTGACCAAACACTACGAACCACTGTCAAACCGAAACGCAACAAATAAGCGATTATCTCTCTAAACCAAAGTTATTAATCAGGGGGCGTGGAACATCTTACAGGGGCCCTGTATGAACGTTGACCTATGGGTCTGGTCCAAATATTGGTCATAAATACCCATTAAATTATGCTTGTGAAGTTCTCATTCATCCAGGTCATGGTATATCTGTTGTATTCAATTAGATCAACTGGACTTGAAATGTAGTTCTTGAAGACGTTTCGCTAGTCATCCGACTGGCTTCTCAATTCAGAAGATTGTACAAGAAATCTGTGGCAATTATGTACCCTGGAAAATCCAATTAGCATATCACAGCAGGTGTTAAGGGTGTGATTAGATAGTGGCTAAGAGGTGTTATAGGAACGCCCAGAGTAAGGTTGTTAAAACAGCAATTGTACATGGCAGACAGTTGGTGTCGAACCCCCCAACCTCTATTAGGCTTGGTTTCTTTTATTTTCAATAAATGGCCTCCTTAACAACCTCTCTTGAACCAGTCACGTTCCTTCCCAGTATGTTAAAACATACAATCTTCAAAAGGTTTATTGTCCTTTATCCTTAAGATGCAGATACACGGCTGAGTCCTGACCGAGGAATGGCCTCTCTGGTGCTGGGCCATACGTTGATGCAGTTGCTGTTTGGTCTCCCCCACATACAAATCAGAGCATTCTTCACTGCACTGCACTGCATATATTGATGTCGCTTTTTGTGTGTTTTGGTATTGGGTCTTTCGGTGTAACAATTGTGCCTCAGTGTGTTGTTCGGTTTTAAAGCAGACAGGGATACGATGTTTTTGAAAATTCTTCTTAATTTCTCGGAGACCCCTGCTACATATGGTGAACCATGTTCTTCCTCCTGTCTTGCTTTCCCTTCACTGTTGGTTTCGTGTTCTTTTCTTTCCTCTATTCTTTTGACAAAGGCCCAGTCTGGATATCCACAAGTTTTAAGGTCTCGAGATGTTTCATTTTCTTTAAGCCTTCGCCTCTGTGCTAGTGGGGATGTTCTCGGCTCTGGTGTTGCAGGGTTCTGATGACCCCCAGCTTGTGATCTAAAGGGTGGTGGGAGTCAAACATCAAATACTGATCTGTGTGTGTGGTTTTCTGTAAACCTCTACTTCCAGTTTACCATTTTCCTTAACTTCTACCAAGCAGTCCAAGAAGAAAGCCCAGTTTGTTGTTTTGTACCTCTTCCCTTGTGAATTTACTGTTTTGGTCCACCGCATTAATGTGTTCTGTGAACAGCTTGTACTTCTTCTGGTGGTTTTAACCCAGGTGTCATAACATATACGTAAACCAGTGGCTGGGTCTATACCTTAAAGGTATTAAGCGCCTGTGTTTCTACCTCTCCATGTAAAGAATGAAACATCTCAGGAGGAGCCCTTAAAACTTGTGGATATTCAGACGGGCCTTTGTCAAAAAAGAAGTAGAAGGAAAGAAGAATTTTCAAAAAACATCGTTCCCTGTTGCTTTAAACACGAACAACACACTGAGGCAGCAATTGGTACATCGAAAGACCCAATACCAAAACACAAGAAAAGCGACATCATATATGCGTGCAGTGCAGTGAAGAATGCTCTGATTTGTATGTGGGGGAGACCAAACAGCAACTGCATCAACGTATGGCCCAGCAACAGAAGAGCCAATCCTCGGGTCAGGACTAGCGTGTATCTGCATCTTAAGGATAAAGGACATACCTTTGAAGATTGTAAGTTAACATACTGGCGAAGGAACGTGACTGGTTCAAGAGAGGTGTTAAGGAGGCCATTTATGTGAAAATAAAGAACCAAGCCTAAATAGAGGTGGGGGGGTTCGACACCAACTGTCTGCCATGTACAATGCTGTTTTAACACCTTACTCTGGGCGTTCCTATAACACCTCTTACCACTATCTAATCACACCCTTAACACCTGGCTGGTGATATGCTAATTGGGATTTTCCAGGGTACATAATTGCCACAGATTCTTGTACAAGTCATTCTGAATTGAGAAAGCCAGTCGGAGGACTAGCGAAACGTCTTCAAGAACTACATTTCAAGTCCAGTTGATCTAATTGAATACAACAGTATACATGACCTGGATGAATGAGAACCTTCCACAAGCATATTTCTAATCATTTTGGAGAAGAAAACCCTCAAACTGTACGGGAATATGAAAGACACAAGGAAATTGGCAGACTACAGAAACCACCTGCGATTTAACCTCCGATGCAGACAACAGGCTAGTACCATGCAGTATACGTCTGGATTCCACGGTTTTAAAGGCATCAGAGCCAAACAGATACTGCAAAGGACTCAACACAGCTCCTAAGTGAACGGGTACGACAGACACATTTTACAGTCGATGCTTTAATGCACAACATTAGTCACTAGAACAGAACCTGGCCTCACAGCACCTGTGTCCATCTGGGAAAGAGTGATGGAGTTCACCAAACAAGACACAGCTTCTCAGCACTGTAAGGGCAACAAAGCAACAGAACAAGTTCTCTATCTGTCATCCCAGAACAGCCCCAAAGGAGAACAACTACCTTGGATAACAAAGGAGGGAAGTGTCACTTCATCAAACAAGGAGGAATGGGTAGAGAAACTTGTCTAACAGGACCCCTGACCCAGCCAGAAATGGAAGTCCTTGGTAAGGGCTTGAATTTTGCCATCACCCCTAAAGCCATCCCTGTGGTGGATATTATGGCAGCCACAGAAGCCTCTATCCACAGTAATAAGGTATCACAGAGTAGGCAGAACAACTTCGCCTAAGGATCTGCAGCCTTAGCCAGTGCTCAAACTCCTTCATCTACACGACTACACGGAAGAAGGCCTTAACATCCTCAAGAAAGATTCCAGTATCACCATTCTAACGGCAGATAAAGGAAGATGCACAGTGATACTCAACACCTCAGACTACCATGATAAGGTGACCATGCTCCTGGCCAATAACAACACATATGAGGCTTTAACAAGGGATCCCACCAGCCGGATACAAGAAAAGAGTCATAGACTTACTACAACAGCTTCAAAAGGATAAAGCCATTGACCGAGCAATGTATCATCGCCTTACCCTGGTGAGGCAACATCCATGCATATATGGACTCCCCAAGATACATAAGGAGGGGCCCCACTAAGAACCTATAGTCAGCAGCATCAACTCGGTAACATACAAGGTGGCAAAATATCTAGTAACATCTTAGGACCTTTGGTGGAATTCTAAGCATCACATCCAGAACTCTCAGAGATTTCACCAACAAGATTGAAGATATAGTACTCGGTGTAGAAGAAACTATGGTGTCCTATGATGTGACATCTCTCTTCACTGTATACCCACCAAGGAGGCTGTTGACATGGTGAGAAAACGGCTGGGCCAAGACAGCACTCTTACCAGCAGAATGATCTCAACCCAGAACAGGTGTGTTCCTGTTGGACTTGTGCTGAATACCACCATTTTCAAATACAGGGATAAGTTCTATAAGCAAAAACATGGATTGCTATGGATCCCAGTTTCACCTATTGTGGCAACCTTTACATGGAGGAGGTAGAAACACAGGCGCTTATTTATACCTTTAAGGGCATAGCACCCAGCCACTGGTTCAGATATGTTGATGACACCTGGTTTAAAATCCACCAGAAGGAAGTACAAGCTTTCACGAAAACACATTAATGCGGTGGACCAAAACATTAAATTCACAAGGGAAGAGGTACAAAACAACAAACTGGCTTTCTTGGACTGCTTGGTAGAAGTTAAGGAAAATGGTAAACTGGAAGTAGAGGTTTACAGAAAACCAACACACACAGATCCGTATTTGATGTTTGACTCCCACCCCCCTTTAGATCACAAGCTGGGGTCATCAGAACCCTGCACACAGAGCCGAGAACATCCCCACTAGACACGAGGCGAAGGCTAAAGAAATGAAACATCTCGAGGAGCCCTTTAAACTTGTGGATATCCAGACTGGGCCTTTGTCAAAAGAAGTAGAAGGAAAGAAAAGAACACGAATACAACAGTGAAGGGGAAAAGCAAGCAGGAGGAGAAACATGGTCATCCCATATGTAGCAGGGTCTTCCGAGAAATTAAGAAGAATTTCAAAAAACATCGTATCCCTGTCTGCTTTAAACCGAACAACACACTGAGGCAGCAATTGGTACATCCGAAGACCCAATACCAAAACACAAGAAAAGCGACATCATATATGCAGTGCAGTGCAGTGAGATGCTCTGATTTGTATGTGGGGGGACCAAACAGCAACTGCATCAACGTAGGCCCAGCACAGAAGAGCCAATCCTCGGGTCAGACTCAGCCGTGTATCTGCATCTAGGTAAAAGGACATACCTTTGAAGATGTAATGTTAAATACTGGCGAAGGAACGTGACTGGTTCAAGAGAGGTGTTAAGGAGGCCATTTATGTGAAAATAAAGAAACCAAGCCTAAATAGAGGTGGGGGGGTTCGACACCAAAATGTCTGCCATGTACAATGCTGTTTAACACCTTACTCTGGGCGTTCCTATAACACCTCTTTAGCCACTATCTAATCACACCTTAACACCTGGCTGTGATATGCTAATTGGGATTTTCCAGGTACATAATTGCCACAGATTCTTGTACAAGTCATTCTGAATTGAGAAAGCCAGTCGGATGACTAGCGAAAGTCTTCAAGAACTACATTTCAAGTCCAGTTGATCTAATTGAATACAACAGATATACCCATTAAATTCTTTCTTTGCCCCTTTATAATACTTTCTCATTCATTTAAGAATCCTTTACATAAGAAATTCTTTATCTCTATATATCTATATTACTGTAGGAGAAGCTACCGTAAATGTCCTTATAATTCTCCCATGGCTGCTACTAGTTACCCACCAGATGTGCCATCAGACATGCTGAATGCGGTGTTTTCCAAAATACTGACCAATCAATAAAATCTCCCATGTACTTGCTAGAAATGGGTCATTCTGTACATACATATGTGCGAATGGATTGGCTAGTACTGCGATACACTGAACAAACCATTGCTGTGGAGACTTTAGCCCACATCGGAGACTTTCCTTTACTTTTGCCAGCAAGTGACGCCAAAGTCTCTCTCCGGCGACCCCATGCACCCTGAGCAGTCTAATCTGTGGAGATGGGGCAGGAACTACGATGACATCACTTCCACCCCTACATGTAGTATCTTGTGAAATATTAACTTATAGGAGCTGGATTGGGGTCTTATCTTTCCCCAAACAATATATTTTCATTTTGTTCTTCTTTGAGGGCACGGCCACACGGATCGCATACGCTATCGCACACGATTGTCCAACTCTGGTGCGATTTACGTGTGATTGCGATTTTGCTTTTGAGATATGGAATTGCATGCGATACCATCTCGCAAAGGGATGCGAAATCACAAATCCCCCAAAAACGCATGATTTCGGTGCTTTGCTGCGTTTTCCATAAATTTGAAGCGTGGCCTGAGGGCAAGGTCACACTAACGTGTTTCTCACATGTTTACGCATTTTGCAATCCATTTGTACATGAGAAAGCAGAGCAGTGCATATCAATGTGGGTGGCCAATCCATTTTCGTGGATTGCAATTGAATCGTATGCACTCATATTGCCTGGATGTGGACGGTAACTCGCGCTTACTTTTCTCACACCTTGCCGACAGCGTAGGGTGGTGTCAGCCTAAATGGCAGAAATAATAAAGAAGTATATGGATTGCCCCACCAAGCAATTTACAACTGTATGTGGGCATCTCACTATATTGACCTGTACGCATGTTTCTGCACGCTTTATGGCATGGATTCTGCTGCCAAAGGTGGCCAACTCAGTTTGTTATATGGATCTCTAACCTTTGTTTATAACTACAACTTCCAACATTCCCAGTCTGCCTTCTGTTTCTATGTGTCTATGTACTGTACAGTATATAAATTAATACAACCATATAACAGAAAAAATAGGGAAAATTAGAATAGTTAAGTGTTTAATTATATTTAAAGTAATACATCTTTTTTTATGAATTAAAATATAAATAAACATATAAAGTCAATTTCATTTCTATAAAACAGTGTTATAAACTTGTAACAGTCAGAGATAGTTTCCTACATTCCACTAGGGTTTAGTGAAACAATACACATTCTTTTTTAAATTATTTAAGTATAAAGGGGCCCTATATAATGAAAGGTATAACAATTTCCCTGTGCTATTAATCCGAGGCAACCAATCAGATGATATCTAACTAATGTCGACCAGTAAAAAGAAAAACATCGATTGGTTGCTACATTTTAATACCACAGGCATGCGTTTACACCTTGGCATAGGCCCCAATGTGTGCTCTCCTCCCCCCATCATTAGCTTTTCATTTTATCATTTAAGCTCCTTGTTTAACGGACATCTTCAGATATTTAAAGAAACAGGAGGCCATTCAACCACAATCATAAAAATATTATATCGCTAGACGACAGATATGTACACAAGCCTAAGTGCAGTTTTTACTGTTGTCCGACCTATGCCTCCTGCAATTTTTAAAATCTATGTGTGACAGAAACATTAAATCAGTGGTAAGTGCCTCGACTAAAAGGGGCAGGTGTTAAAGTCTTTAAAATCTATAATATATTGTTTGTATTCGTCGTAGCAGTGATAGTGTTTTGAGCAAGGGCTAAAGGGTAACAGTGTAGAAGCACTGACAAATATGCACAACGGAGAATCTAACGCCCATTAACACCTCGTGGTTCACTGCACATAATGATCCCCTTTATGCAGGGGTGTTTGGAAACTACAATTCCCAGCATTTGCTAATTGATCTCATATTTGTGAAATGCTGGGAGTTTACAAACATCTTGGGGACCACAGGTGGACATTCCTGCTTTTAGCATTTACAATCATATTTCTGCAGAGAACAAGCCACACACATCTGCCATTTTTAGGAGGAAACCAGTCCCTTTGTACCGACTGTGTTAACCCTCGTCTACATTGGCATAGGATAGTGTGATATTCTCCATTTATAGCCCAGTATGAAGTTATGGTGTTATTGCACATCTCCCATAACCTTAGTTAGCTGAAACTGGCCAAGAACAGATGTAGCCATTTAAATGCAGCTAAGGGGCATTATGCACAATAAGTTTTGCCTTCTAAAGGTTCGTTCACACACCCGCCACGCACGATGTGTCCAAACGTTCGTTTCGGCCGATAATCGGCCCATGTAGGGGTCGTTGCCAACCAACCAGGGATCTTCAAATGACCGCCAATTTGCCTGAAAAGGGCCCATACACGGGCCGATTATCGGCTGAAACAAACGTTCGGACACATCGTGCGGTGTGGGTCGGGACCCATGATCGCACATGGGTACGAGCTTAAGTGCAGTTGGACCGAATCCATTTAACACCTTGTGGTCTCTTAATAAATCCCTTACAGGTTCTGTTAATGTGGAAGGTTTGTTAGTAGCTGTGGAGCCCTGAATAGATTAGTGTTTCCTACAGTACAAGTACTATTGCAGCATTTTCCGGGTGAAAGGGATCAAGTTCCTCAGTGTGGTTCTGGACATGTCCTCCTCATTCGTAGATGACTTGGTTTGTTGTCCATCTAAAAGCTGCTGTATGTAACACGAGTCCCCAGGAGAACGTGGCCTGTGGCCTGCATGGAGTATAGAGTCCAGCGTAGCATTTCCCTAAAATACAATGATTTGCCATTATAAACTCCAGAATATGTAAGAAGATGTAGAAAGATCATGACAAACTTTTACCCTAAAACAACATAATTTTGAATCAAACTCCATTTCATCCTTACAGCCCAAACCACAGATTAATAATAGTCATTTGTTTTTAAACCTTAGTTCCCTTTAAATATTAAAATAACTCGAAAACTAAACTAGGAATCACACAATAAGAACTATAGCTATTCACAGCGCTATTAGGAGCTGTTTGATGGAGATGATAAATCTAAGGAAATTAGATTTTCCACACTACAACGCACCAAATTGATTCTTGTGCGTTTTGCGTTTGAATTTTGTTATGGAAACACATGCATTAATGCACAGAAATGGTTTACGCATGTGTACAAAACTAAATCGTATGCGAATGCATGCGCATTGGATATTGCAGGAATTTTTGAGTTCCCACAATTTCCATTTGAAAAAAAACGCACATGCAATCGTGAGTCCAAAAAAACGTGGAAAAACGCGCTAGTGTGGCCTAGCCCTCAACAATGTAACAAAATCACAGAGGAGCTGAATATTTTGGGCTGATCCAACATTTTTGTCAGATTAGATAAGGGATTGGTGATGTCACTAACAGGACCACACACCACAACGTTTCCAGAAAACATTTTTGAATAAAGGAATTAATGGTAAATTTGATTTTGAGTTTTTACATATTTTTTTTTACATATTTTTACATTGGTACAATTGGTCAGGGCCAAATATCGCCTGGGTTACCATACTCCTGACCATCTTACTGATCAATAAAGGATCCAGGATCTGCCCTTTGTACCAGGCCTATACAAGCCACAGCATCAAAAAGCAGGTTTTAAATTACAATTTAGTGCACAGTGATCGTCAGTTTGTTGAAAACTGCGACTGAACATCAGGTTATTTTTTAAAGGGGAAGTTCAGTGCAAACATATAAACTTTAAGAAAAAAAGAGCAGTATTTTTCAATCCTAATGACCTTAACCTGGCCATTCAGCATTTTGTCTGTGTATGATAATTGGTTCAGAAATACTGACTGGGTTGATTCAGTTGCTTAGTGAAATCTGAACATGTTTGACCATCCAACAGCCAATCAGTAGACATTACTGTTAGGAACATTCCATGTTAGGGTGCATCCTGGGAAGAAGAAGGACCATTACAGAACCTGAAATCTCAGCTCACTAAGGACAACAGCATGGCAATTTAAAAAATTTATTTTCCACTGAACTTTCCCTTTATACCTTTAAAGGTTTATATTTCATAACACCTTTTAAATGCTGTCAATGCTATAAATTCTCTCAATATTATAGGAGTCACTGTGTCTGGAAACCATGACTATTACATTTTTAATAGACTATTCCATTGGCTCAGATTCCCCTCTGACTGTCAAAACTCCATTTATCTACATTCCAGCTACAGCAAAACAGCTTGCAGCAGAATAGTTTATGATAATAAGGCACTTGATTGACAGCTGCAATGTAGATGCCCTCAGATTGGATATCTAAAGAAATAGGGGACAGATGGAAGAATATAGTTTCCAGTAATGGCAATTTAAAATCCTTTACCGTATATACTCGAGTATAAACCGTGGTTTTCAGGCTTTAAAAAAAGACTATCTCCTACCTTGTCCCGCCAGCGTGCGATCCGCATTCTTGCTCCACAGCCTCTGTGCATCCGGATGATGTCACTACCCGGCGCCGCAAAGTGAGAGGCGCCGGGTAGTGACATCATCGGATGCGCTAGAGCTGTGGAGAGGGATGTGGATCACGCGGACAAGGTAGGAGAAACTTTTACTTCCACAGGGCAAATAAACACAATTGGCAAATACTTACAAATAAGAGTAAAACCTTCTTTATTTGTGCATACTGTATGCACAAATAAAGGAGGATTTACCCCTATTTGCAAGTATTTGCCACTTAAGATGTTTGAAAACTACAACTCCCGCATGCTTTTTTGCTGGGAGTTGTAGTTTTCAAATATTAAGGGCAAATACTTGCAAATAGGGGTAAATCCTCCTATATTTGTGCATACAGTATACAGATTTGCAAATTAAGATGTTTGAAAACTACAATTCCCAGCAATAAAGCATGCTGGGAGTTGTAGTTTCCAAAACATCTTTAGTGGCAAATAATACCCCCTCGGTTCATACACGAGTCAATGTGGTTTCCTTTTTTTAGCTAAAACTAGGTACCTCGGTTTATACTCGGGACGGTTTATACTCGAGTATATACGGTAGTTTGATTTATCTAAGGTTCTATACTCCACACTGAATTGAAGGACCCCCGGTTCCAAAAAAACAGCTTATCGGCAGGTGACTTTAAAACATATTAATACTTTATTTTAAAACATGTTAAACCAAACGCCTGAAGCGTTTCCGAAACGCATATATGTTGTTTGTAACCGCAATAGAAACCAGCACAGCTAATTAATAAGTGCAGTGTAGGTGTGTGCACACAAGGGAAACACACAGCGGCTCTAAACTGGCAGCTTACGCTATATAAGTAACTGATTACATTTGAGTTAATCAGTTTCTGGACATATGCTAAAAACTTACTTCATCATCTTTTTGGCTCCGTAGCACTGCAAGTCATAAGACATTGTGTATGTTCCATACATGTTGCTTTGACATTCAGACAGCCAATGAAATCGCGCGGGTGGTTTTTGTAGAGGTCAAAACTGAACCGGGCCACATCGATCTTCTTCTGGGGTTTCTTGGTGAGAGAGAAGTGGTACCCAGAATTCTGTGAGAAAGTAGAATCCCAATAACATAACTTGCATGCGAAAACACAGCTATACGGCATGAATATGTCACCCATGCTAAGGCACATGTCAAACATGTCTTTTGGTCTTCCAACATTAATGGTGTTTTTTATTTTGTCTTCACCTTTAAGGGCATGCCCCCCCAAACTATATCCCCCAACTACTGGCCCCATAATGTAGTGTGTTTAATCCTTACCTCACATCCCAGATCCATAGGGTTCTCCTGTAGTCCCCCCCCCCCAATCCCAAAACTGCCCACCCAGGGATCCTGCCATGCGTACTGCAGCCCTTCTCCCCCTCCCTCCCCCTCCCTCCCTCCCTCTCCCTCCCGTTCTGCTATCCCTCCCCCTAACAAAAACCCCTTCATGGCAGCCTTGATCAGTGACATAGCTGATCACTGATTATAACTGATGACATAGCTAAACACTGATTATAATGAAACATAGCTAAACACTGATTATAACTGTGACATAGCTGATCACTGATTAAACTGATGACATAGCTAAACATGATTATAACTTAACATAGCTAAACACTGATTATAACTGATGACATAGCTCACTGATTATTAACTGATGACATAGTTAACTGATTATAACTTATACATAGCTAAACACTGATTAAACTGATGACATAGCTGATCACTGATTATAACTGATGACATAGCTAAACACTGATATAACATATAACATAGCTAAACACTGATTATAACTGATGACATAGCTGATCACGGATTATAACTGATGACATAGCTAAACACTGATTATAACTTATAACATAGCTAAACACTGATTATAACTGATGACATAGCTGATCACTGATTATAACTGATGACATAGCTAAACACTGATTATATAGCTAAATGACCTGTTTCTATATAGTATATGGGACTCTGGAGAAGTCAGTAGTGTACTAGTGTGTCTGGATTGAGAGACACAGACTTGCTCTGTTAATTCATGTGCTGCCTGGGACTGGGAGAAGGGAGGGTTCGCTGCTATTCTGTATTTATGAGATATGTTGGTTTCAGCTTCCTTCAAAGTCCTGCCCAGGCTGTTGACCTATGGTATATTACTGTCTGATAGTCTGGGCAAGACTTTAAAAGGAAGCTGAAAGCTATGTTTGGGTGTCTCAGGAATAATAATAAATATAACCACTGTTAATAGCAATTTAACTCTTCATCCCTAACACTGAAAGGTGTTAAAACCAGCCCCTCAGATAATTTATTAGCCAATGCCCTCCAGTTCATAAGTCAGCCCTCCAGTTCATTACCCAGTGTTAGTCAGTCCCCAGTTCATTAATATTGTTTTTTAGCACTCCAGTTCAAAAACAAGAGATTGTCAAACCAGCTTTACAGCCAGCCCCCCAGTTCACAAACCAGCTTTACAGCCTGCCCCTCCAGTTCATGAGTTAGCAAAACAGTTTTGAAAATAAGGCACTTGACAGCTGAAATGTAAGATGTTTCTTAAGATATTTAAAGTAATAGGGGATAGATTGGGAAGAATTTGTTTTCAGTGATGGGCAACTCAAACATAATTGTTATCTGTATAGATGCTCTTTAATAGTCCATTTTCTCAAGGAAACTCATTAAAAGGGGGAGTGGCTTAGGCACGCTACTAACTCCACCCCCTGTCCGTAAAAAAAACTGATAACATAGCTTAACACTAATTATAACTGATGATATAGCTAAACACGGATTATAACTGATAATATAGCTAAGCACTGATTATAACTTATGACATAATAAGCACTGATATAACGGATGACATAGCTAAGCACTGATTATAATGGACGGCATAGCTAAACATGGATTATAACGGATGACATAGCTAAACATGGATTATAACATAGCTAAACACTGATTAAACTGATGACATAGCTAAACACTGATTATAACTGATGACATAGCTAAACACTGATTAGAACTGATGATATAGCTAAACACGATTATAACTGATGACATAGCTAAACACGGATTAAACTGATAACATAGCTAAACACTGATTATAAACTGATAACATAGCTAAACACTGATTATAACTGATGATATAGCTAAACACGGATTATAACTGATAACATAGCTAAACACTGATTATAACTGATGACATAGCTAAACACTGATTATAACTGATGACATAGATGAGCACTGATTATAACTGATGACATAGCTAAACACGATTATAACTGATGACATAGCTAACAGGATTATAACTGATGACATAGCTAAACACTGATTAAACTGATGACATAGATGAGCACTGATTATAACTGATGACATAGCTAAACGAAGTTTCAACGGCATTTGAAATCAAAAAGTGTGCAAGCTCTGCAATAAAATTCTGTCTAACCCAAAAAAGAACAGACCAAACTTTCTCTCAGGGACCAGATCTGGCCTGCGGTTAGATCAGTTTATATGTAAACGGAAGCCCTCTACTAACAGTGACTATTACCATTAATTGAATAAACTCTAAAGAAATTGAATACATGCCCAGTGATAGGACTGTTCTTTCAACTCTGTGAACAATTCCTTGATAGGTGTGTCACTGTCATGCCTCCATGACTCAACAGCTTCTTACACGCTCTGCTTCCAAGCCTCGTCCCTACGAGTGTGCAACTGTGATCGCAGCTAAGGAAGGGGATTGTACCTGCAGTTTGGATGATCTTATCAACAAGGTGAGGCTTAGGTCAATTTCCTTCCTTCAGTTCAGTAACTACAGATGAAAACCGAGCGCACTGGAACACAAGCTCTGCTAGTTTGCTTGCATAGCGCACTACATGATTTTTTACAAATATTCTCTAAGTGCCAAATGTGTGAGATGAAGTCCAAAGTCTTATTCTAATTAAGTTGAGTTCAGCAAACCAGAGAGGAAACAGTCACTCAAAAATTCACTTTGACACGATTTTCAGGTTGCGCTGAATACTCCTATTCATACAAGATAAATAAAAATAAAACCATTGTTAGGACCAGGTAAGTATCTAGTTCCAACCAACTTATCTGATATATATGAATAAAAATAGCTTCACTTACACTTTGTAGTACGGTTATATGGTCTCCAGCGTGCTCCTGTTAGTCCTATCAATGGTAGCACACACTTCAGTGCCTCAACAGTTTGTAGAAAGAATGGGCTGGTTCACATGGATGAAAGACTGATTAAAAGGCTATTTTATTTATTTCTCACTTTAAAAACTATAATGCAGTTTAAAAATGAGTAAAAAAAGCACATAAAACATAAATATTATATTCAGTTGATCAGCGCATTTCACCTTCAAAAAGCTTCCCAGGATCATCTTCTATCTGTTTCTAGGCACAGGACGCCCTGCTTATCAATGAAGCGATTATATTGGTTCTGGATGAGGATGGGACAGGTGTGGACACCGAGGATTTTTTTCAGTCTTTAGATAATGGGGCTGTTTTTATGGCACTTGGGAAAGGGCAGAAATGGAAATCTTCTGAGGTATGTGTGTTACAAGCGTGCTGTGAGAGTGTAAATAATTATATGTTTCAAGATGCGAATGTGCACCATTGGGACTGATGTTATAAGTGGTGCAAATCTTTTTCTATTTATTTACAGCAACTAATCAGATGTCTTCAACTGAGTTACTGCAGTTAGATAACATCTGGTTGGGTTGCTGCATAAAAGCATGGGCAAACATTTGTGTTTGCATTGTGTCAGTTGGGTAGATGCAATAAACACACAAAATATCATGTAGTGTATATCTCCAGCTATGAATACCCTTGTAAATTGTTATAAAGGGTACTTAATGTCATCAGTTATAATCAGTGCTTATCTATGTCATCAGTTATAATCAGTGCTCATCTATGTCATCCGTTACAAATCAGTGCTAGCTATATTATCAGTTATAATCCGTGTTTAGCTTTATCAGCTTATAATCATGTTAGCTAGTCATCAGTTATAATCCGTGTTTAGCTATGTCATCAGTTATAATCATGCCATCTAGTCATCAGTTTAATCAGTTTCTATGTCATCAGTTATAATCAGTGTTAGCTATGCATCAGTATAATCCGTGTTTAGCTATGTCACAGTATAATCATGTATCTATGTCATCATTATCCAGTGTTTTACTATTCATCATTTATAATCAGTTGGTTTAGCTATGTTATCAGTTATAATCAGTGTTTAGCTATATCATCAGTTATAATCATTGTTTAGCTATGTTATCAGTTTAATAATCTGTTTAGCTAGTTATCAGTTATAAGCTTTTAGCTAGCATTTAATCAGTTAGCTAACATCAGTTCTAATCAGTGTTTTTAGCTATGTCACATCATATAATCAGTGTTTAGCTATGTCACAGTTTAATCAGTGTTTAGCTATGTTATAATCCAGTTTAGCTATGTCATCCGTTATAATCCATGTTACTATGCCGTCCTTATAATCAGTGCTTAGCTATGTCATCCGTATAATCAGTGCTTATTTATGTCATAAGTTATAACAGTGCTTAGCTATATATCAGTTATAATCCGTGTTTGCTATATCATCAGTTATAATTAGTGTTAAGCTATGTTATCAGTTTTTTTTACGGACAGGGGGTGGAGTTAGTAGCGTGCCTAAGCCACTCCCCTTTTAATGAGTTTCCTTGAGAAAATGGACTATTAAAGAGCATCTATACAGATAACAATTATGTTTGAGTTGCCCATCACTGAAAACAAATTCTTCCCAAATCTATCCCCTATTACTTTAAATATCTTAAGAAACATCTTACATTTCAGCTGTCAAGTGCCTTATTTTCAAAACTGTTTTGCTAACTCATGAACTGGAGGGAGGCTGTAAAGCTTGTGTGAACTGGGGGGCTGGCTGTAAAGCTGGTTTGACAATCTTCTTGTTTTTGAACTGGAGGCTAAAAAACAATATTAATGAACTGGGGGACTGACTAACACTGGGTAATGAACTGGAGGGCTGACTTAGAACTGGAGGGCATTGGCTAATAAATTATCGGGCGGTTTTAAACACCTTTCAGTGTTAGGGATGAAGAGTTAATTGCTATTAACAGTGGTTATATTTATTATTATTCCTGAGACACCCAAACATAGCTTTCAGCTTCCTTTTAAAGTCTTGCCCGACTATCAGACAGTAATATACCATAAGGTCAACAGCCTGGGCAGGACTTTGAAGGAAGCTGAAACCAACATATCTCATAAATACAGAATAGCAGCGAACCCTCCCTTCTCCCAGTCCCAGGCAGCACATGAATAACAGAGCAAGTCTGTGTCTCTCAATCCAACACACTAGTACACTACTGACTTCTCCAGAGTCCATATACTATATAGAAACAGGTCATTTAGTATATAATCAGTGTTTAGCTATGTCATCAGTTATAATCAGTGATCAGCTATGTCATCAGTTATATCAGTGTTATAGCTATGTTAGTTATAATCAGTGTTAACTATGTCATCAGTTATAATCAGTGATCAGCTATGTCATCAGTTATAATCAGTGTTTAGCTATGTTATAAGTTATAATCAGTGTTTAGCTATGTCATCAGTTATAATCAGTGATCAGCTATGTCATCAGTTATAATCAGTGTTTAGCTATGTTATAAGTTATAATCAGTGTTTAGCTATGTCATCAGTTATAATCAGTGGATCAGGTATTGCATCATTTATAATCAGTGTTTAGCTATGTTATAAGTTATAATCAGTGTTTAGCTATGTCATCATTATCTGACACTATGTCATCATTATATCAGTGTTTAGCTATGTTATCAGTTATTCAGTGTTAGCTATGTCATCAGTTATAATCAGTGATCAGCTATGTCACTGATCAAGGCTGCCATGAAGGGGTTTTATGTTAGGGGGGGATAGCAGAACGGGAGGGAGAGGGAGGGAGAGGGAGGGGGAGGGAGGGGGGAGAAGGGCTGCAGTACGCATGGGCGTGATCTCCTGGTGGGCAGTTTTGGGACTTTGGGGGGGGACTACAGGAGAACCCTATGGATCTGGGATGTGAGGTAAGGATTAAACTACACTACATTATGGGGCCAGTAGTTGGGGGATTATAGTTTTGGGGGTGGACATGCCCTTTAAAGGTGAAGACAAAAAAAAAACACCATTAATGTTGGAAGACCAAAAGACATGTTTGACATGTGCCTTAGCATGGTGACATATTCATGCCGTATAGCTTGTTTTTCTGCATTGCAATTATGTTATTGGGATTCTACTTTCTCACAGAATTCTGGGTACCACTTCTCTCTCACCAAGAAACCCCAGAAGAAGATCGATGTGGCCCGGTTCAGTTTTGACCTCTACAAAAACCACCCGCGATTTCATTGGCTGTCTGAATGTCAAGCAACATTGTATGGAACATACACAATGTCTTATGACTTGCAGTGCTACGGAGCCAAAAAGATGATGAAGTAAGTTTTAGCAGATAGTCCAGAAACTGATTACTCAAATGTAATCAGTTACTTATATAGCGTGAAGCTGCCAGTTTAGAGCCGCTGTGTGTTTCCCTTGTTGCACACACCTACACTGCACTTATTAATTAGCTGTGCTGTGTTTCTATGCGGGTTACAACAACATATTATGCGTTTCGGAAACGCTTCAGGCGTTTGGTTTAACATGTTTTAAAATAAAGTATTAATATGTTTTAAGTCACCTGCCGATACGTTTTTTGGAACCGGGGGTCCTTCAATTCAGTGTGGAGTATGAACCTTAGATAAATCAAACTACCGTATATACTCGAGTATAAACCGTCCCGAGTATAAACCGAGGTACCTAGTTTTAGCTAAAAAAAGGAAACCACATTGACTCGTGTATGAACCGAGGGGGTATTTTTGCCACTAAAGATGTTTTGGAAACTACAACTCCCGCATGCTTTATGCTGGGAATTGTAGTTTTCAAACATCTTAAGTTGCAAATACTGTATACTGTGCACAAATATAGGAGGATTTACCCCTATTTGCAAGTATTTGCCACTTAAGATATATTGAAAACTACAACTCCCAGCAAAAAAGCATGCTGGGAGTTGTAGTTTTCAAACATCTTAAGTGGCAAATACTTGCAAATAGGGGTAAATCCTCCTTTATTTGTGCATACAGTATGCACAAATAAAGAAGGTTTTACTCTTATTTGTAAGTATTTGCCAATTGTGTGTATTTGCCCTGTGGAAGTAAAAGTTTCTCCTACCTTGTCCGCGTGATCCACATCCCCTCTCCACAGCCTCTGCGCATCCGGATGATGTCACTACCGCGGCGCCTCTCACTTTGCGGCGCCGGGTAGTGACATCATCCGGATGCCAGAGGCTGTGGAGCAAGAATGCGGATCGCACGGCTGGCGGACAAGGTAGGAGATAGTCTTTTTTTAAAGCCTGAAACACCGGTTTATACTCGAGTATACGGTAAAGGATTTTAAATTGGCCATTACTGGAAAACTATACTTCTTCCATCTGTCCCCTATTTCTTTAGATATCCAATCTGAGGCATCTTACATTGCAGCTGTCAATCAAGTGCCTTATTATCATAACTATTCTGCTGCAAGCTGTTTTGCTGTAGCTGGAATGTAGATAAATGGAGTTTTGACAGTCAGAGGGGAATCTGAGCCAATGGAATAGTCTATTAAAAATGTAATAGTCATGGTTTCCAGACACCAGTGACTCCTATAATATTGAGAGAATTTATAGCATTGACAGCATTTAAAAGGTGTTATGAAATATAAACCTTTAAAGGTATAAAGGGAAAGTTCAGTGGAAAATAATTTTTTAAATTGCCATTCTGTTGTCCTTAGTGAGCTGAGATTTCAGGTTCTGTAATGGTCCTTCTTCTTCCCAGGATGCACCCTAACATGGAATGTTCCTAACAGTAATGTCTACTGATTGCTGTTGGATGGTCAAAATGTTCAGATTTCTACTAAGCAACTGAATCAACCCAGTCAGTATTTCTGAACCAATTATTCATACACAGAAAAATGCTGAATGGCCAGGTTAAGGTCATTAGGATTGAAAAATACTGCTCTTTTTTTCTTAAAGTTTATATGTTTGCACTGAACTTCCCCTTTAAAAAATAACCTGATTTTCAGGCAGTTTTCAAACTGACGATCACTGTGCACTAAATTGTAATTTAAAACCTGCTTTTTGATGCTGTGGCTTGTATAGGCCTGGTACAAAAGGGCAGATCCTGGATCCTTTATTGATCAGTAAGATGGTCAGAGTATTGGTAACCCAGGCGATATTTGGCCCTGACCAATTGTACCAATGTAAAATATGTAAAAAAAAATATGTAAAAACTCAAAATCAAAATTTACCATTAATTCCTTTTATCAAAAATGTTTTCTGGAAACGTTGTGTGTGATTGGTCACTGTTAGTACATCACCAATCCCTTATCTAATCTGACAAAAATGTTGGATCAGCCCAAAATTTCAGCTCCTCTGTGATTTTGTTACATTGTTGAGGGCTAGGCCACACTAGCGCGTTTTTCACGCTTTTTTGGACTCACGATTGCATGTGCGTTTTTTTTCAAATGGAAATTGTGGGAACTCAAAAATTCCTGCAATATCCAATGCGCATGCGATTCGCATACGATTTAGTTTTGGTAACACATGCGTAAACCATTTCTGTGCATTAATGCATGTGTTTCCATAACAGAAAATGTCAAACGCAAAACGCACAAGAATCAATTTGGTGCGTTGTAGTGTGGAAAATCTAATTTTCCTTAGTATTATCATCTCCATCAAACAGCTCCTAATAGCGCTGTGAATAGCTATAGTTCTTATTGTGTAGATTACTAGTTTAGTTTTCGAGTTTATTTTAATATTTAAAGGGGAACTAAGGTTTAAAAACAAATGACATTATTATAATCTGTGGTTTGGGCTGTAAGGATAATGGAGTTTGATTCAAAATTATGTTGTTTTAGGGTAAAAGTTTGTCATGATCTTTCTACATCTTCTTACATATTTCTGGAGTTTATAATGGCAAATCATTGTATTTTAGGGAAATGCTACGCTGGACTCTATACTCCATGCAGGCCACAGGCCACGTTCTCCTGGGGACATCGTGTTACATACAGCAGCTTTTAGATGTGACAGACAAACCAAGTCATCTACAGAATGAGGAGGACATGTCCAGAACCCACTGAGGAACTTGATCCCTTTCTACCCATGGAAAATGCTGCAATAGGCTAAATTGTACTGTAGGAAACACTAATCTATTCAGGGCTCCACAGCTACTAACAAACCTTCCACATTAACAGAACCTGTAAGGGATTTATTAAGAGACCACAAGGTGTTAAATGGATTCGGTCCACTGCACTTAAGCCTCGTCACCATGTGCGATCATGGGTCCCGACCCACACCGCACGATGTGTCCGAACGTTTGTTTCAGCCGATAATCGGCCCGTGTATGGGCCCTTTATCAGGCAAATTGCCGGTCATTTGAAGATCCGACTGGTTGGTTGGGCAACGACCCCTACATGGGCCGATTATCGGCCGAAACGAACGTTTGGACACATCGTGCGTGGCGGGTGTGTACGAACCTTTAGAAGGCAAAACTGTATTGTGCATAATGCCCCTTAGCTGCATTTAAATGGCTACATCTGTTCTTGGCCAGTTATCAGCTAACTAAGGTTGATGGAGATGTGCAATAACACCAATAACTTCATACTGGGCTATAAAATGGGAGAATATCACACATATCCTATGCCAATGTAGACAGAGGGTTAACAGTCGGTACAAAGGGACTGGTTTCCTCCTAAAAATGGCAGATGTGTGTGGGCTTGTTCTCTGCAGAGAATATGATTGTAAATGCATAAAAGCAGGAATGTCCACCCTGTGGTCCCCAAGATGTTTGTAAACTCCAGCATTTCACAAATATTGAGATCAATTAGCAAATGCTGGGAATTGTAGTTTCCAAACACCCCTGCATAAAGGGGATCATTATGTGCAGTGAACCACAGAGGTGTTAATGGGCGTTAGATTCTCCGTTGTGCAAATGTGTCTAGTGCTTCTACACTGTTACCCTTTAGCCTCTTGCTCAAAACACTATCACTGCTACGACGAATACAAACAATATATTATAAGATTTTAAAGACTTTAACACCTGCCCCTTTTAGTCGAGGCACTACCACTGATTTAATGTTCTGTACACATAGTTTTAAAAATTGCAGGAGGCATAGGTCGGACAACAGGTAAAACATGCACTTAGGGCTTGTGTACAATATCTGTCGCTAGCGATATAATATTTTTGATTGTGGTTGAATGGCCTCCTGTTTCTTTAATAATCTGAAGATGTCCGTTAAACAAGGAGCTGAAAGTGATAAAAATGAAAGCTAATGATGGGGTGGGAGGAGAGCACACATTGGGGCCTATGCAACAAGAGGTGTAAACGCATGCCTGTGGTATTAAAATGTAGCAACCAATCGGATGTTTTCTTTTTACTGGTCGACATTAGTTAGATATCATCTGATTGGTTGCCTCGGATTAATAGCACAGGGAAATTGTTATACCTTTATTATATAGGCCCTTTATACTTAATAATTTAAAAAGAATGTGTATTTGTTTCACTAAACCCTAGTGGAATGTAGGGAAACTATCTCTGACTGTTACAAGTTTATAACACTGTTTATAGAAATGAAATTGACTTTATAATGTTTATTTATATTTTAATTCTAAAAAAGATGTATTACTTTAAATATAAATTAACACATTAACTATTCTAATTTTCCCTATTTTTTTCTGTTATATGGTTGTATTAATGTATATACTGTACAGTACATAGACACATAGAAACAGAAGGCAGACTGGGAATGTTGGAAGTTGTAGTTATAAACAAAGGTTAGAGATCCATTAACAAACTGAGTTGGCCACCTTTGCAGCAGAATCCATGCCATAAAGCGTGCAGAAACATGCGTACAGGTCAATATAGTGAGATGCCCACATTACAGTTGTAATTGCTTGGTGGGCAATCCATATACTTCTTATTATTTCTGCCATTTAGGCTGACACCACCACTACGCTGTCCGGCAAGGTGTGAGAAAAGTAAGCCGAGTTACCGTCCACATCCAGGCAATATGAGTGCATACGATTCAATTGCAATCCCGAAAATGGATTGGCCACCCACATTGATATGCACTGCTCTGCGTTTCTCATGTACAAATGGATTGCAAAATGCGTAAACATGTGAGAAACACGTTAGTGTGACCTTGCCCTCAGGCCACGCTTCAAATTTATGGAAACGCAGCAAGAGCACCGAAATCATGCGTTTTTGGGGATTTGTGATTTCGCATCCCTTTGCGAGATGGTATCGCATGCAATTCCATATCTCAAAAAGCAAAATCGCAATCACACGTAAATCGCACCAGAGTTGGACAATCGTGTGCGATAGCTATGCGATTCCGTGTGGCCGTGCCCTCAAAGAAGAACAAAATGAAAATATTTGTTTGGGGAAAGATAAGACCCCAATCCAGCTCCTATAAGTTAATATCACAAGATACTACATGTAGGGGTGGAAGTGATGTCATCTGAGGTCCTGCCCCATCTCCATCAGATTAGACATGCTCAGGTGCATGGGGGACTGCCGGAGAGAGACTTTGGCGTCACTTGCTGGCAAAAGTAAAGGAAAGTCTCCGATGTGGGCTAAAGTCTCACAGCAATGGTTTGTTCAGTGTATCGCAGTACTAGCCAATCCATTCGCACATATGTATGTACAGAATGACCCATTTCTAGCAAAGTACATGGGAGATTTTATTGATTGTCAGTATTTTGGAAAACACCGCATTCAGCATGTCTGATGGCACATCTGGTGGGTAACTAGTACAGCCATGGGATGAATTAATAAGGACATTTCGGTAGCTTCTCCCTACAGTAATATAGATATATATAGAGATAAAGAATTTCTTAATGTAAAGGGATTCTTAAATGAATGAGAAAGTAATTAGAAGGGGCAAGAAAGTAATTTATGGGTATATCTGTTGTATTCAATTAGATCAACTGGACTTGAAATGTAGTTTCTTGAGACTTTTCGCTAGTCATCCGACTGGCTTTCTCAATTCAGAATGACTTGTACAAGAATCTGTGGCAATTATTACCCTGGAAAATCCCAATAGCATATCACAGCCAGGTGTTAAGGGTGTGATTAGATAGTGGCTAAGAGGTGTTATGAACGCCCAGAGTAAGGTGTTAAAACAGCATTGTACATGGCAGACAGTTGGTGTCGAACCCCCCCCCCTCTATTTAGGCTTGGTTTCTTTATTTTCACATAAATGGCCTCCTTAACACCTCTCTTGAACCAGTCACTTCCTTCCGCCAGTATGTTAACATTACAATCTTCAAAGGTATGTCCTTATCCTAGATGCAGATACACGGCTGAGTCCTGACCCGAGGAATTGGCTCTTCTGTGCTGGGCCTACTTGTTATGCAGTTGCTGTTTGGTCTCCCCCACATACAAATCAGAGCATTCTTCACTGCACGCACTGCATATATGATGTCGCTTTTCTTTGTTTTTTGGTATTGGGTCTTTCGGATGTACCAATTGCTGCTCAGTGTGTTGTTCGGTTTAAAGCAGACAGGGATACGATGTTTTTTTGAAAATTCTTCTTAATTTCTCGGAGACCCCTGCTACATATGGATGACCATGTTCTTCCTCCTGTCTTGCTTTTCCCCTTCACTGTTGGTATTCGTGTTCTTTTCTTTCCTTTCACTTCTTTTGACAGGCCCAGTCTGGATATCCACATTTTAAGGGCTCCTCTGAGATGTTTCATTTCTTTAGCCTTCGCCTCTGTGCTAGTGGGGATGTTCTCGGCTCTGTGTTGCAGGGTTCTGATGACCCCAGCTTGTGATCTAAAGGGTGGTGGGAGTCAAAACATAATTGATCTGTGTGTGTTGGTTTTCTGTAAACCTCTACTTCCAGTTTACCATTTTCCTTAACTTCTACCAAGCAGTCCAGAAAGACCAGTTTGTTGTTTGTACCTCTTCCCTTTGAATTTAATGTTTTGGTCCACCGCATTAATGTGTTTCTGTGAAAGCTTGTTTCCTTCTGGTGGATTTTAACCCAGGTGTCATCAACATATCTGAACCAGTGGCTGGGTGCTATGCCCTTAAAGGTATTAAGCGCCTGTGTTTCTACCTCCTCCATGTAAAGGTTGGCCACAATAGGTAAACTGGGATCCCATAGCACATCCATGTTTTTGCTTATGAACTTATCCCTGTATTTGAAATAGGTGGTATTCAGGCACAAGTCCAACAAGGAACACACCTGTTCTGGGTTGAGATCAGTTCTGCTGGTAAGAGTGCTGTCTTGGCCCAGCCGTTTTCTCACCATGTCAACAGCCTCCTTGGTGGGTATACAAGTGAAGAGAGATGTCACATCATAGGACACCATAGTTTCTTCTACACCGAGTACTATATCTTCAATCTTGTTTGAAATCCTGAGAGTTCTGGATGTGATGCTTAGAACTTCCCACCAAAGGTCCTAAGATGTTAGCTAGATATTTTGCCACCTTGTATGTTACCGAGTTGATGCTGCTGACTATAGGTCTTGTGGGGCCCCTTCCTTATGTATCTTGGGGAGTCCATATATGCATGGATGTGCCTCACCAGGGTAGAGGCGATGATACATTGCTCGGTCAATGGCTTTATCCTTTTGAAGCTTTTGTAGTAAGTCTAGACTCTTTTCTTGTACCGGCTGGTGGGATCCCTTGTTAAAGCCATACTGTGTTGTTATGGCCAGGAGCATGGTCACCTTATCATGGTAGTCTGAGGTGTTGAGTATCACTGTGCATCTTCTCTTATCTGCCGGTAGAATGGTGATACTGGAATCTTTCTTGAGGGATGTTAAGGCTCTTCTTTCCTGTGTAGTCAGGTTAGATGAAGGAGTTTGAGCACTGGCTAAGGCTGCAGATACCTTAAGGCGAAGTTGTTCTCCCTCACTCTGTGATACCTTATTACTGTGGATAGAGGCTTCTGTGGTGCTATAATATCCACCACAGGATGGCTTTAGGGGTGATGGCAAAATTCAAGCCCTTACCAAGGACTTCCATTTCTGGCTGGGTCAGGGTCCTGTTAGACAAGTTTCTCACCCATTCCTCCTTGTTTGATGAAGTGACACTCCCTCCTTTTGTATCCAAGGTAGTTGTTCTCCTTTGGGGCTGTTCTGGGATGACGAATAGAGAACTTGTTCTGTTGCCTTTGTTTGCCCTTACAGTGCTGAGAAAGCTGTGCTTGTTTGGTGAACTCCATCACTCTTTCCCAGATGGACACAGGTAGCTGTGAGGCCAGGTTCTGTTCTAGTTGACTAATGTTGTGCATTAAGCATCGACTGTAAAATGTGTCTGTCGTACCCGTTCACTTAGGAGCTGTGTTTGAGCCTTTGCAGTATCTGTTTGGCTCTGATGCCTTTAACCGTGGAATCCAGACGTATACTGCATGGTACTAGCCTTTGTTGTCTGCATCGGAGGTTAAATCGCAGGTGGTTTCTGTAGTCTGCCAATCCTTGCTGTCTTTTCATATTGCCGTACAAGTTTGAGGGTTTTCTTCCCAATGATTAGAAATATGCTTGTGAAGGTTCTCATTCATCCAGGTCATGGTATATCTGTTGTATTCAATTAGATCAACTGGACTTGAAATGTAGTTCTTGAAGACGTTTCGCTAGTCATCCGACTGGCTTTCTCAATTCAGAATGACTTGTACAAGAATCTGTGGCAATTATGTACCCTGGAAAATCCCAATTAGCATATCACAGCCAGGTGTTAAGGGTGTGATTAGATAGTGGCTAAGAGGTGTTATAGGAACGCCCAGAGTAAGGTGTTAAAACAGCATTGTACATGGCAGACAGTTGGTGTCGAACCCCCCCACCTCTATTTAGGCTTGGTTTCTTTATTTTCACATAAATGGCCTCCTAACCCTCTCTTGAACCAGTCACGTTCCTTCGCCAGTATGTTAACATTACAATCTTCAAAGGTATGTCCTTTATCCTTAAGATGCAGATACACGGCTGAGTCCCCCGAGGAATTGGCTCTTCTGTGCTGGGCCATACGTTGATGCAGTTGCTGTTTGGTCTCCCCCACATACAAATCAGAGCATTCTTCACTGCACTGCACTGCAATATGATGTCGCTTTCTTGTGTTTTGGTATTGGGTCTTTCGGATGTACCAATTGCTGCCTCAGTGTGTTGTTCGGTTTAAAGCCGTCTCAACCCAGAACAGGTGTGTTCCTTACTGGACTTGTGCCTGAATACCACCTATTTCAAATACAGGGATAAGTTCTATAAGCAAAAACATGGATGTGCTATGGGATCTCCAGTTTCACCTATTGTGGCCAACCTTTACATGGAGGAGGTAGAAACACAGGCGCTTAATACCTTTAAGGGCATAGCACCCAGCCACTGGTTCAGATATGTTGATGACACCTGGGTTAAAATCCACCAGAAGGAAGTACAAGCTTTCACAGAACACATTAATGCGGTGGACCAAAACATTAAATTCACAAGGGAAGAGGTACAAAACAACAAACTGGCTTTCTTGGACTGCTTGGTAGAAGTTAAGGAAAATGGTAAACTGGAAGTAGAGGTTTACAGAAAACCAACACACACAGATCAGTATTTGATGTTTGACTCCCACCACCCTTTAGATCACAAGCTGGGGGTCATCAGAACCCTGCAACACAGAGCCGAGAACATCCCCACTAGCACAGAGGCGAAGGCTAAAGAAATGAAACATCTCAGAGGAGCCCTTAAAACTTGTGGATATCCAGACTGGGCCTTTGTCAAAAGAAGTAGAAGGAAAGAAAAGAACACGAATACCAACAGTGAAGGGGAAAAGCAAGACAGGAGGAAGAACATGGTCATCCCATATGTAGCAGGGGTCTCCGAGAAATTAAGAAGAATTTTCAAAAAACATCGTATCCCTGTCTGCTTTAAACCGAACAACACACTGAGGCAGCAATTGGTACATCCGAAAGACCCAATACCAAAACACAAGAAAAGCGACATCATATATGCAGTGCAGTGCAGTGAAGAATGCTCTGATTTGTATGTGGGGGAGACCAAACAGCAACTGCATCAACGTATGGCCCAGCACAGAAGAGCCAATTCCTCGGGTCAGGACTCAGCCGTGTATCTGCATCTTAAGGATAAAGGACATACCTTTGAAGATTGTAATGTTAACATACTGGCGAAGGAACGTGACTGGTTCAAGAGAGGTGTTAAGGAGGCCATTTATGTGAAAATAAAGAAACCAAGCCTAAATAGAGGTGGGGGGGTTCGACACCAACTGTCTGCCATGTACAATGCTGTTTTAACACCTTACTCTGGGCGTTCCTATAACACCTCTTAGCCACTATCTAATCACACCCTTAACACCTGGCTGTGATATGCTAATTGGGATTTTCCAGGGTACATAATTGCCACAGATTCTTGTACAAGTCATTCTGAATTGAGAAAGCCAGTCGGATGACTAGCGAAACGTCTTCAAGAACTAATTTCAAGTCAGTTGATCTAATTGAATACAACAGATATACCATGACCTGGATGAATGAGAACCTTCACAAGCATAATTTAATGGGTATTTATGACAATATTCTGGACCAGACCCATAGGTCAAGTTCATACAGGGCCCCTGTAAGATGTTCTCACGCCCCCTGATTAATGAACTTTGGTTTAGAGAGATAATCGCTTATTTGTTGCCGTTCGGTTGACAGGGGTCGTAGTGTTTGTCAAGCGTGTGTATGGTAGGGTGCTCCACAATCAGACCCCCAACTGCTGTTGGGTTCCATAACTGCAGCCGAACTGCAAGTAGACCCGCAACCCAAAATGACACCGCCTGCACCCTCTACCTGACCTCACCCGCAGCTTTCTACCCGAACTTAACCAGACCCGCAACCTTTTCAGCTACCTGCAAATCGAGTAACTGACCAATGCAAGTGTATGGTCCCTTAATCCTAAACCGAACGGCAAGACACGCGCTGTTATCTCCGGGAATGGAAGCTAATTGCCCTCTTGGCTGCCAATCGTTTGTCAGAGGTCTGCGAGCGTGTATGCACTACCCTTGTATGTAACATGTATGTTTTACTCATGTATATTAATGCAACTGTAAAGCGCCACATGTTGGCGCTATATAATCCATAAAAATAATAATAATACAAGGCTTAAAGGTGACCATACATTAGGCTGATTTTATGTACAATCCGATATTTCCATTGATTGGCCCAAAAATTGTACATTTTCCTGATCTTATTATGCAACATTAGATTGTAATATCACGGGAGCTCAGTGCAGTGTGGCCTCACACTTAGGCCTGGCTCAGATAAATCAAATGCGACCCAATATGGCCTTTCCCAACAGACTGCAAACTAATCAACCAATCCGTAATCTGTCTGGATAAATATAGTGAACAGAATAGTAACCCATGAGTACCCAGCCCAACAGTCTGCTGCACTATAGAGAACAAACATGTATGTATGTATAGTTTATATAGCGCCACCTGGGGACGCAGCGCTGTACAGTATAAAATACAATAAAGTCATACAAGGGGAACAAATACATAGATAGTTCAGTACATAAATATATAACTTATATAAATAGAAGTGCTAGGGCTTTAATTAGCTTTAATCCCTTAATTAGGGTTTCCAGATCATCATAAACTTCTGATTGTAGGACACTCATAATAAATAATCAGGGCTGCGCTGATTGCATTAAACTGCATTAGGACAAGGCCACACAACGATTGAGTGTGTTTCCAGTGCGCATGTGTGAATTGCATGCAAGTGTGCAAAAATCCGATTAGTGGATCGCAGCACAAAGCGGGGCAGCGCACCTAGTGTAGCCACAGCAGGGCAGCTTGATCCAGTGCGGTATGGCATCCTCTGATTTTTCACTGATCTGGAAACCCTTCCCTTTATTCATTCATTGTATTTTAACCACACAATGATTGTGTGGTTAGAATACAATGAATGTAAGCTCTTCGGGGCAGGGATCTCATTTCTAATGTGTCGAGACTTGTTGCACTTGTATCAATTTATACATAATATATATATTTTAATGTACAGCTCTGCGTAACCAAGTGGCGCTTTATAAATAAAGTTATACATACATACATACACAATGGGCACTAAAGACAATGCCTTAAGCCAACCAGCTGTCACACCATAAACCTCCCAGCATGCTGCTTTATTATAGAGGGACACTCATTACATGTGTGGATCTGTCAGTTCATTTCCACTGCAGGGAGGGGAAGGGGTGGAATGTTGTGGCTGATTGACGAGGAGTGGAGGAGGGGGTAACAGTGTGAGGAATTGAAAGGGGAGGAGTTTCTGTTTACTATTAATATTTATATTCTTATAAATCTGCTTTCTACTAACCGCAGGGAAAATAATCAATATGAATGGGGTGAACAAAATCCATTCATCTGAATTATCGCTACAATACTTAAATTCATAAAGATAATGGGAAAAACTACATGTCCCAGAATGCACTGGTCTACTGCACACACGTGGGAAAAACATGGCCGCGCCCTTGGTCACTATGTGAGCCAGATTGTTTCCTGCTGGTTCCTGACAGTGTTGATGATGTTTTACTACAGATGATGCAGACTGGATAAGTGTGGGGTTTTAATGGCTGTAATCATGGATTTGTTATGCAGGAACATGGTCAGCAGGTCCTGGCTATCCCTAGCTGAGGGGAGCTGCCATAGAGCTTCCTGCTGCCTGTCTACAGTCAGATCCAAAGACAGAATCCCATGGTAAGTATAATAAACTAATAACATATAATAAAAAACAACACTGAGATGCAGGGTATTGGGATTATCATAGATCAGTGATGTTAAATCTTGGTACTCCAGATTTTTAGAAACTACAACTCCTAGAATGCATGCTGGTAGTTTTAAAAACATCAGGAGTGCCCAGAGTCATCATCCGATCTCTGTCATAGATAAATGGGTCCCTCATGGTTTGTAAGTATATACCGTAAATGTGTGAGCAAGTTGTGTTCTTGCAGCGGCTGACAGCTCACTACTCCGTGTGCACGTATGACTTGCTTGTTTAATGTTAGGGCTAGGACACACTATGTGCTTTGCGTTTTAAATTTAAAATATAATGGAAATCGAGAGAATCCGTTCCCACTATATCATTTTTTATCCGCATGCGTGCATGACACGGACAAACTTATTTTTTGCACTTTTTTTCCCTTAGAGATTAGAAAGAGAATCACTGAAATGAGCGGTGAACTTTGACAGTTAGGTGACAACATTTCCCAGCAATAAATCCCTCACTTTACTACAGTTACCAGATAGTGTGCTGGAATAATCTCTATGTGTCTGATGACTGATGAATTGAAAGGGTTAAAGGGCATGTCCGCCTTTCTTTTAATCTTTTATTTTTTATATTTATGTCTTGGACCCCCTCCCAAACCCTATTTTTGTTATACATACCTATTCTAAAACACTCCTAAAGGGACTTACAGAACGGGAGCCCTCACCGGCACTTCTCCTTCTGTCCTGCAGCTGATGAGTAACTGCCATCAGTCTAAGCTGTAATGATGAGGCCGTGGCCCATGGCTGATGGAGGTTATGAAGCAGCCTCTTTTGCAGCTCTGCTCATAACCAGCTCACAAGTGCAGCAGTGGAGGCTTAAAATATTGGCGGGGGATTGGGGTCTGTAAATCCTTTAAGGATTAGAATAGGTAAGAATAATGAAAATAGGGTGTGATGGGATAATCCAATTGCCATAGGTACGGTGTGTAGCCAGCTTTAGAACCGGTAATTCACAGTGGTTTTCCTATATTGCTTTTTTGGGTGTAAACAATCCTTTATGTATCTTACGTAAGTTTTTAACTTTCTCTCTATCCAAGGTATCAAACGCAGTTGGAAGTTAACGAAAAGGTAACAAAGTCTCGCTTTTCTCCACTGTCAAAAAGAGTAAGTATTTTACGGGATCCTGGTGTCGTAACTGTAGATCGGTTGTCAAAGGAGAAGATTTTCCAACTTCTTGGGGATAACGTTGTATATAGAAAAGGTAAGTTCACTTGGTTGGAATACATTGAAATGGGTTTCCATTTACAATGTGTGAAAGACTGTGCTTTAATTGTGCTACCCCCTCACCAGCAGTTACCATATGACCCCATTTGTGATACACCACAAGACTTCTATGTCCGAGACTTCTATGCCCCCGGACTTCTATGTCCGAGACTTCGTATGCGCCCGTACTTCTATGTCCGAGACTTCTATGGCCCCCGGCCTTCTATGTCCGAGACTTCTATGCCCCCGGACTTCTATGTCCAAGACTTCTATGCCCTCGGACTTCTATGTCTGGGACTTCTATGCCCCCGGACTTCTATGCCCCCGGACTTCTACAGGTTAAAGGGTAACTGTGGTTGTCAGGAAAGTGTGTAGTGACTTGGCAAGAATGGGTTAACTATTGGTATTAGTTCTTGCAAAGGACCAATAAAAATACCATTCCACCCTGGAACAGTCCTATTGTTTATATTATGATTAGTGAAGCATGGAACCAGATCTTCTTTTCCAGACAATGTGGGGCCGAACCGTGTATCTGGAATTCTCTTCAGCTAGGGGTCTGGTGGGTACCTTAAGAGGTCATTTTAAGGACAAGCATACATGTAAAATAAATGTATTTCGGTATTGGAGTATGTAAGACAGAAACCAATATTATATTTGTGAATGGGAAAGTAGGCCCATTAAAATGATACCCAATATGGAGCCCTTATTCCCTTGCCAAGGCGAGTTATTAATATCTTGGGAAATATGGATTACACACAGGTCATGTTTGGTATTGGAGGAATTGTTAATTAATACAGGAAAGGATTATGTGGTCTATATCCCAGTACAATGTACATATCTACATTTATATGGAATCTGCCTAACTGAGGGGGAATGAATTCTTTTGGCTATTCATAAATCTGGACATTCCTAGACACTCCCACCTCATGAGGAGGGGGGTGGTTCATCAAAGGGTTTAAAAATCCTTGTAGCCCCTATAACTGTGTTCATACTGAGGGGACATGCTAAAAACGTGTGTATGGACCCAATGTTTCGTCCCGCCCCATGATACAGGACTTCTTCTAGTGAGTAGGGTCTGTGAATATTTTTATCCTTTTTATTTCTATAACTGTTGTACTTATTGTATGTCATTTTATTATAACACCATTTTATTTTGTTTTTGTATTATATGCACTGTCCACCTTTTGGAATATTAAATATAAAATTTAATCAGTTTTGTCTTTGATGCTCTAAAAGAACTCAGTTAGCCTCTGATAAGTTTATATGTGTTTGAATGGAGTGTGCAGTGTAAATGCTAATTAACTCTGTGACTACGTGTGAAGGACTGATGCTAATTAACCAGTTAGTTGCTGGAGTGAATGGTGTAGTGTTAACCATTTAGCTGCCAGGACAGGGGTGTGCATAGTCAGTGAGAGTCAAGAGTGTTTTTGGGGCGTCTTTAAGGCCATAACTAAAGTGGTGGCAGCTTGTACCGATTGATTGGTCAGATCATGTGCCCAGCGAACTGGCGTTCGTGACAGTGGTCTTCATACAAGTGTCCTCTGTTTAAAAGAGCTGTCTCATACCTTTCAAACAAGCCTAGGATGATGTCCGTAGCTTCTTCTTTTTTAGCTTTTGAATTCCAGACTTTAGTTCCCCTTTAATAGAACTTCTTTCCACTGTTTCTAATCTCACTTGGATTTGCTGGGTTTGTATCGCCTGAATATAGAGTTTTTCTCTCTTTCAGATCCTCTTTTGGTTATCAGCAAACCTCAAGGATTTTCCGTTACAGGTAAAATGTACAGGGTGTGTGTGTGTCTGTGTGTGATATATATATACATACAAACTGGTATGGGTGGCACTCCAAACGCAGATCCAAATAGGTAAATGACCCGGGTGCCTCCTATGAATTTTCACTGTGAAAAACCTCACTGAAATATGTATATATAGAGTATAGTACACACATGTCAAACTTAAGGCCCACGGGCCAAATCCAGCCCTTCTGGCTATGTTTTTGACCCCTAGTGACTGTACAACATTCAAGACTTACTACGCTGCTTTACATTTGTGTAGTCCCAAGTAGTTGCGTTACTATTGATCTGCCTGCTAGATACCTGGATCAGCTCATCGGGCGCACCTTTACTAAGATAGGTGGGATCAGCTGTTTAAAAACAGTTGATCTATAGTTAAGTCACTGCTTGGGACTGTATAAATGGGACTTACACAAATGGCTAGCAATGTAGTAAGGCTTGTATGCAGTCACCGCTGTAACAGCTGATCGCGTATCTAGCCTGGCGAGGTATGACAAAGGGTCTTCCATTGGAGTTGGCCATTCCATTACCTTGCCAGAAGAGTAAGGTGGGCGTTCCACATTAGCACATGATCATGCCATAGATGGAGGTCCCAGTCCAAAACAGTGTACTTCACACCCTTTCCCTGTTGAGACCCAGCAAGGAGCTCAGAGTCTCAATCCTGCACCTGTTAAGTAGCTTAAAAATAAATTCGGACCACCACTTTGATTTTGGCCTCTTATGTGATTGAGTTGATCACCCCTGGTATAGTACAAGGGACCAAGGGAAATGTTCCATTTGTAAAGTGCTTGCATTTTGTTCAGGTGCTGACGCCAAATGTTCGCTGGCATCGGAACTGGTCATTACGGACATACACACATTGGCGATATATATTATATAATATTTAGATCTACAGCCAAGTTAAACTGCCAGTTGTGCTTTGCTATTACAATACAATGTGTCCAGTTATAATCATGTTTGTGTTTAAATAGGGAATCAGGATGAAGTCTCCTTGTCATCGCTTCTTCCTGAGCTGCAACAACATTTAGGAATCAGAGGGGATCTGCATATTGTGAAGGCAGCACCAAAGTAAGTTCATTAGGCACAGTAGGCACACGTCTAGGGGTGCCTGTGATTGGAGGGGCAGCTTTCCATCTTCAAAGGGTGTGGTTTGGGGGTGTGGTCTGTGTTTAGGGGTGGGGCTAAGGGTGAGATGTGAATCCGGCCCTGGATATATGTGTACACAAGTCTGTTTTCCTATTATTCTTTTTTTCTTTGTGTACAATAAAGGGATTCAATTACACAGGTTACTAGTAGGATCTGTACCACACGGTGCTGGGTTTGTGCTCCATGCGTAATTCTCTTATGTTTACAGGGAGTCTTCCGGTCATGTGCTCCTCTCTACGTGTCACGTGACTACAAAACGGATCGAGGAATTTTATGGTCTTTGTCGTAAAAAACAGAGGCCAGTGGCAACTTACTGGTGAGATGAATGGATTCCCTTTTTATTAAACTGGAACACCAAGGGTCAATATGACTTTAATAAACCGATATATTGGTTATCAGTCATTTTGCTGTAGAGTTTACAGGAAAGGCAGCCATGTTTATCTGGATATTTATGTTCTTTATCAGAAGAGGCAAATCTGTTTTTTGGGGGGGTTTGCTACCGTAGGTATCAGTTACCAGACTAGCTGGTTATTCTGTTATGAACCAGACAAATAGACCTAACCACTTGTTACTGGATGGACACTTGCCTGCCGTCATGCTGGGCCTGCAGACCACTCTTCACCACCAAAGCAGCAATATAACAAGGCTAAACAGCTCTATCTCTCACCTCTGAAATCAGCATTAATTCCTAGTCCCCTCTTATATATTTTTTTACAGAGTGCCTCTCACCCTCTGACCAAAGCTGTCAATTAACTACTGGCTGGTCTGCCCATGGCCTCTTTTTAAAAGGCAACTGTGGTTTCCATACAATTGTTCTACATTTCAAACAAGCCTAGGTTGATGTCTCTAGCTTCTTAACTTGACTGTTTGAGTCTTTGACAGTCACATGATGTGCTGTGTAAGAAGCCCCACCCTTAAAAAACACAAACTTGGGCACAGACCCCAAGTGCTGGTGATGTCACCGCTCACAGTACTAGCACTGCTGTAACTTTGGAATCATGATCCTGGAGACATTTTAAAGGTAGTAGTGTCCCCATTTTAATAAAGACCACAGTTCCCCTTTAATAAAGACTGGCCAGTAAGAAAAGCCAATTGTAGGAAGGAGCTGCAGAAACCAGGAGGTACCAGAAACCTGAAGAATTATAAATGATTTCTCCAATATTGAAAAATAGAATTATATTTTCTACTAGCAACTCTAAAGCAAACGGCTTGGTAGGAGAACCTGTTAGTGGTGCTGCATGTTAGATTATATTACATTATTACGCATCAGTATAACCAACGCAGTCATGGGGAATGTAAAACATCCATAAACATGGTAGATACTGTACCGTACAGTCTAATGTTAAGTTGTCCAGTGATGAACTTCCTGCTAAATTTCCCAGCCTGGACCATTCTCTGTAAACTTTAACTTACTATAAATGAAAAAGTACCTGGGGCAGGGAGGTCGGATTGATTATTCTTACCTCACAATATCGTTTCCTTAAGGAGCTACAGCACGGACAGTTTTCATTTGTCAGGTTAGTCCTGGAATAGTCCTTTATTAAAGATAGTACTGAAGCCAGGAGGAAGACTGGCAGAATCAGTTTTCTTTGGGCTGGTCCTATATCTGTGTCCCAAGTCATTTTCATTTTAGCTGTAGTAATTTTAAAAACTGCATACATGTGATATGATTTCTGAATAAACTGACATTGTTTTCTAATCTTTACGTGTCATTGTGTCTGACAGTGCTGTGACTGTTGGGGTCCCCAGCCAAGCTGAAGGAGAAATCAAGGCAGCACTGAAAGTGGAGCAAATTGAAGATTTACGCCTGGTGAGAACAACTAACGGACAATGTAAAACAACAGTCTGAGGGGCTCAATAAAAGTTGCTGTTTGCTGTGCAATTAATATAGTGGATAATGCACCCCCTACTGTAAATTATAAGGATATTAGAAGTCACGAGGAGTTCCGTGACCATATAAAAGCATGGGGGCTGCTGTTGATTGATTGAAGAACAGGTGGTATAGCTCCTCAACCTCCCATTCTTCAGTCAATGAATTAAAATACAATACGATACATCAAGTGAACTTTTATTATGTTATTGGTATCCCTATAGTTTAGTATAGGGCGCTGGTAATGATCCAACAGAAATGTTCCGTTATATTGCGATGCTGGAGGCGGTTGCTCGATGGACCTATCCATAGACATTGCCGATATTTAGTAAATCCCATCGGATCCTACGGATTTACAGAATATTGTCAAAGTGTATGGGCCCATTTAGACTGAGAAGCCCTGATACGGTATAACCGGGTTTATCACCAGATCTGCTTTTTTTATTAGGTTGTACCGGTTACAAACCCATCCAAAGGAAGTCTAGAAAAAAGAGAAGTAAAGAGAGCTGAGACACGCTATAAGGTTCTGGACTCCAATCAGGGCTGTGCTCTGGTTCAGCTGCAGCCAATGTCTGGTAAGTCTCTAAAGACAGGTGAAGGAAAATGCAACAGTTAAAGTTACGCTAAGTCCAGCCCCTCCACATGTTGGCCCAGTCACATGGGTTCACCCATTGCTGCAGGTGCTAGTCACAATCCGTTCCTACCTATAATGTCTATTGAAGGAAGCATCCTGTAGAACAGGAATGGCCAATTGCATCCCTCCAGATGTTTGAAAACTAAAAGTTGGACATCCCTCCTATAGATCCAGTAGGCTGTTTCCCTGTCTTATCTTCTGGAAAGTTGTTCCAGATCTCCATGTTAACCAGTCAGGCATTTCCTTTTATCTTCCTGACTACGTATTCAAACTTCTGGAGCGCGGACTGTTCTCCAAAGGTTATTTTGTGCCAGGGACATATGTATCCAGTTTTCTTACATCCCTTGTGAAAATACAAAATTTGTTCTTATGTTCAATAATTATCACGTAATCTCAAAATCAGATTCAATTGTTTAATCCAATTGCGCTGTTTGCAGTTTACCAGGCCCAGCTGTTGGTTCACGTTACGTTGATGTTTTGCCGGATACTTGGCGACCACACCTACTCTGCCCGGATCGGGAAGGTCCTGGGAGAAAATGTTTTTTTGCCAGTGGAAACCGCCCTCCCTCGCACACAGGTTAGTCAGTAGCAGTGCAATTCGCCTGTGTTAAACCTGAACCAAAAAAACATTGGGATAAATAGCAGCGCAATAACATTCACACATAATAGCTGTGCACACACAGTTGCAGTGACATGTGCACTAATGTCATCGCAGGAAACAATTGGTTAAACCCCCCCCCCACCTCCTTAATCAGCTAAATCAGCTCACAGGGTGCTCCTCTGCTGCCAGAGCCACTGGACCATATAGACATCAAGTAAAATAGATAACGGGTACATCCAGTCTTACTTGAACAGTGTTTATTTAAAACCACGTGACGTTTCGGTGTGTATGTGTCACACCTTCATCAGACAAACACTAATGTCACCGCGGCGTGATCACGTTAGTTGCGTGCTCTGTGAACGGTATCAGAATTTGCTTGGCAAAGGGATTTGGCCAATCTTGTGGGGGTGGAGCTGAAAACGGGAGGAGACAGAAGGAGGAAGACAGAACCTTTCAATGAGTAAAGGTAGGGTATAGGAGGGTGCTAGAAAAAAAACTTTGCATTTAAAGCCTAAGCTATCTAGTAATAGTAAGTTGGATTTACAGTGTTCATACCCTTTAAATTCCTTAATTAGTGTCTGTGTAGAACAGTAGCAGAATTAGAATTTACAGGGCACAGTCCGGGTTAAATAAAAGCCTGCAGTCTCTTCCTTTCTTTGATCACATGTCTGGCTGCAGCCTGTGAGAAATTATATTGCAGCGAATGTTCAAATTTCCTGCTTCTAGTAGATTGAGTGACATCACCTGACCCTCTGCTCCTCCCCCTACCCCATTTCCGCATTGGGAAAGACCGGAAGTACCTTCACAGTCAATGGCTCATTATATGATTAACATCTGGTAAAAACAGGTGTGTAAACCTTTCCTGCACTATAATTTAGAAGTTTTTACCTAGGGATGTAATTCTGGGTTCATTATAAAGTTATTACAGAGGGGCTTTTTTCTTCTAATGGGCCCCCAGCAAAACTATAATGGGGCAGCTCTCATGGTATTTACACCTCTTGTGTAGACTTTTAAATAGCTGACATGAAGCCCCATAGATTGTAACGTATGTTCGGTTCTCTCTGTGGAAAGGGCTAGTTTTCTTCTTTGTGACTGATTTTACAAATCAACATAAATTTGAACAGAGGAGAGAAACAGATTTGAATTCAATCATTTATTTTCCCAGATGCTAGATGAGGGAACGCTGCACAGGATGCACTTTAGCCAGCAGCAGATGCACCGCATGCCTCTCCACCTTCACCTCCACCAGCTGCTCATCCCTGGACAATCACCGAGAGAACAGGAACTTCTCACTGCTCCTCCACCACCTTATTTTCAAAGGACACTCCAACTGTTGGGACTAAAGATGAGCGAGCAGCTTCAGAGTGTCTGAAACTGACATATATACGACAGACTGCTGACTTTATAGAGAGGATCCTTCCATTAAAGAGAGACTGCTTAATATGAACTGCTTAACTGGAACACAGTCACTGAAATCACTGGACTGAGATATGCCCTGAGGCCAAACTACGCATTTCATGCGAGTTACCATCTGTTTGTGATGTGA
The DNA here is from genome assembly GCA_019447015.1 of Hymenochirus boettgeri. Taxonomy (NCBI): domain Eukaryota; kingdom Metazoa; phylum Chordata; class Amphibia; order Anura; family Pipidae; genus Hymenochirus; species Hymenochirus boettgeri. The sequence continues at coordinate 247,860,177 of CM033472.1, forward strand.
TCCGCACAATAGTGTGCAATCGGAGTACGAATGCAATGTGACCACCCACATACACAGTGCTGTGAATCTCGCACACAAAGGGTCCTCCATAGTTAGCGTGTGGGGAATCGCACAGAGCTGGCCTAGCCTTTAGGATAATATCATATTAATTAGACATTCTAAAATCTGAATCTTTCATGCACTCATTCTAAATGTTCCTCATGCGTCCAGTTTTAATAGGCAAAATGAACGAAGCAAACTGCAGTCTGGGAACATTCATAATTGGAATCCATAGATCCGTTATAGTTTGTATTGAGTCAGATGTTGCTGGTATTTTTACCCCAGGCCTGGGCTTGTTCCAGCATCTGGACATACTCATCGGTGGGTGTTCTTGCAGAGATTCTCCATGATGTAACTGTCTATTTGTCTGAGGAATCCTGGCAGATGCTCCTCACAAAATCCTATTGGGAAGTAGGAATAACCAATCCTGTCCCAGGAAGTTTTACTGCTTTTCTAAATACCTTATATGAACTGTAGTTCTCCTTACATTTTACAACGGGGTTCATTATTCGCTATATTGTCTTTACATACAATCAGTTTTTATTAAATAATTGTCGAAAAAAAATCGAAAAAAATGACAAGAGTTGGAGTAACATTTAGTTGAAATCCCAAGATCCTACAATTTAAATGACATTTTTTGCATCTCTTGAAGGGGAAGCGTGCAATATCTTTGTGATTCCTGTTTCTTTAGCGAGCGTTTGCACCTGTGAATTGTATGCATGGGCATTGCCTTCTACAGTGTGGGTAACAGTAGTGGTCACCTGACTAACAGCAGAATGAAAACTTAGTGGCTGTGCAATAATCCACAGCTACGAATCAGATGTTATTTAACTGCATTAGACAGGTAAAAATCCACAACCTGATTGGTTGTTGCAGATTAACAGCACAGGCAAATTTGTGGACCATTTATTGCATCAGCTCCTTAGTAATAGGACTTTCCAGAATAGGGTCCAAAGATGTGAGTGTCTATTCACATTTGTGATCCTAAGGACACCAGCACTTTTGTTTGCAGGAACCTATTTAACAATTCCCTTCAAGCTCCTGAAATAAAAGGTTTCTGGTAATGGTCAGGAGAACATTATCCAGTGCTATTCTACCATTCTGTTGGGTACTAACTAGACCTGTACACCCATCACCATCCTCCTCTTTGTAGTTCTGTTAGTGTGATTACATGGAGATCAAATGTCCATTCCCTGGTTTAGTAATTATAACTTGTTGACATACTGAGTTCGCAGCTACTCTGGTTACCATTCCAGGTGTCAGTGTGTATTGGATCTGTCGGGGATAAAGAGACAGACTCGCCCTGTATTGGTCTATTATTTACCATATACCAGGTAATAATCTCTCCATTAGGGAAGATGTTGCAATAAATACACTTTTTGTTCTCATTTTGTGCCTGTAAGGGATTTCTATTACTAAGAGCAAACCTCCGATTCCTATACAGAATCGTCCCCTCCCCCCATGCGCACACACCACCTGTGGCGCGTACCTCCCCCGCCTGTGGCCATTGGCTAGAAGACGTCACATGTATACTTAAAGTATATAGGATGACATTTGATCATTATTCTTCCAAATAAGTTATAGTGGAATTGATTGTGTAGGTATGTTTTTTAACTGTCAGGTTAGTGTGGACTTTCCTGCATTAAAGATAATGCTAAAGCCTGGAGGAAGTCTGGAATATGTAAAACTGGAAGTGCACAAAGCAATTTCTTTAGGCCTGCATAGCTTAAAGGGCATGTCCACCCCCAAAACTAAAAATTTCCCCACTACTGGCCCTAGTGTGTAGTGTTAAAAAAAAAACCTTACCATACACATCTGCTCCAAACGATTCTCCTGCAGTGTCTAGTCAAAATAATAGAAAGTGAAGAGTAGGAGCCTTCCTGTGTGTAAAAAGATTTCTGCCCCTTATATTTCTGGCTTGCCCGGTGGAGTCCTCCCCCTCCCCTCTGGATCCCCGATTACTGCCTGGCGCCCAACCTTTTAATCCTTTTCCTGTAGTTTAGGGGACCTTAGCCCACCCCCAACTGCTGTTTGTTTGCAAAACAACTAATCAGGAATGTACTTACAGGGCTTCATTCCTCCAGCGTTCTCTAATTCCTGGCAGCCACGTCTGTGATTGGCTGCTGGTCCGGCCCTCTGCTTGCAGGAGGGGCCGGGGTACAAAGCTCTGTATGCACATTACTGATTTTTTAGCAAACAAACATGGTGGTTGGGGTGGGATAGGGTCCCCTGCACTACAGCAAAAATTAAAAATGAAGGTGGATATACACTTTAATAAAACAATACTGGGAGTTAGGAATAATCAATCCTACCTCCTAACAACAGGTACTTATCATTTTAACTGTATATGATCTACAGTTTTCCTTTAACTTGAATCTGAGGTCTGTTTAACCAAGAATCAATGTCCAGCATATTTGACCAATGACGTGGAAAGGATGGGGTTTCAGAATCTGTCCGAATCTAGGCGATCAGGTGAAACCACAAAATTCCATAAGGATTAGTTCCCCTTTATAATTATTAAGGCCATAATCAGGATATTTATTGTCTCAATGTAATCTCAGGAATATGGTTGTTGGTAAAACACTGTGTATGTAATGATGTTTATATCTAAAGGCTCGTACACACGTGCGATTGTGGGTCCTGACCCGCGGCGCACGATGTGTACGAACGACCGTTTCGGGCAATAATCGGCGCTGTATTGGCCGAAACGGTTGTTCTTTTGGAGATTATAGAACGACCGACTTGGTGGATCTCCGAACGAACGACCATTTCAGCTGATACAGCGCCTACACACGGCCCGATTATTGGCCGAAACGGATGTTCGTACACATTGTGCGTTGTGGGTCGGGACCCGCGATTGCACGTGTGTATGAGCCTTTAGCCTGTATTATGGACTTTGTATGTTTAGATTCTGATGCACATAAAGTTGAGTGAAAGATGAACTAGCACTGTGCAGATAAATTTTTAGGAACACATTTAGCCTATATTACTAGAGTACTGGTGTTAAGGCATGTCTTCTGAATTGGATTCCATGGCTTTCACTTCCCCTTATACATATACTGGCTGATCTACTAGCTATCACTGCCGCCATTAATAGCAGTTCCATTTTAAAGTGCATACTACGCCCCCACTGCAAAGCTATGCTTTTTCTAAAGCCGGCCATGTCAAACATGCAACCAAAGGATTCTGGGAGTTATTTTAAAACATCTGGAGGACCCACTGATTGGATATCCCTGGGCTACAAGGATGATACAAGAGGTCAAACAAACAGTTGGCCATACATTAGGAAACCTTACAAGTGCCTGGGCCAATCAGTTTACCATTGATATTCAATACAAAACAGCCAGTACAGGGAACGTTAGCGGCACACTGATTATGGAGTCACTCTACACGGGGTGCAAACTTATCCTGGGATACCCCCCAGCACCAGGCACTATATGACGTGAGCCTCTGACGAAGAGGGTACGCCCACGAAACTCGTAAGGCGGGCCATCCTTGGCTACAGATTGCTCCTATGTGCGCATACATTGTGTGTGGTTTTTAAATGAACAAAAAAACTTTTAAAGATATCCACATGTGTAGCACTATCCATTAACTATTGATCAAACAATATATCTTATGTCTAACCAGCAACCCCCCGATTCTATACAGAATCATCCCTGTGCACACCCCACCCCCCTGGCAAGCTTCCAGGACCCTCCTGTGGTTGTTGGCTAGAAGACGTCACATGGCCAGCGCAAGCAGGAGGGTCCAGCATCCTTGCATATCGACAACCTTATTTAAGTATGTAGGATAACTTGGATCTTAAATCTAAAACTACAACTCTCAGCATTCAATGGCTAACTCTGTGCTAATAGGGAACGACAGGAGTTGTAGTTAAAAATAAGACCTAATTATGAGAAATGCATTATGTGCCGTATAAGCCAGATTGTCAAATAACATCAAGAAAATGAATATGACATTTCAGTTGGTGTTATTTACACACAAATATGTTTTTTTTTAATATACCTCAAAGGTAATTGAAACTTTTTTTTCCCAAGAGGGAACATTAAACTTTATGAAGTACAGCGGCAGTTTAGGACAAAGTTCTAGGGTAATTGACATGTTTTGGTTCCTTTGCCCTGCTTGGCTCTAGTGTTCCGGGACCATTGAGGTGGGGATTGCTGTACCCCGAGCCGTGAGTGGGACCGTCCCTGAGTAGAAACTGCTCATATTTATTCTTTTTGGTATTTTAAAGCAAAGTGGTTTAACTGAAGGTTTCCCAGCCCTTGAACAAGTGCAAATTGCATTGAGGCTTTTCAGTGTGGATGATCCCTTGCAGAATAAACAGGGCATTTTAACTGCATCCATGACCCCTGTAAAATATAAAGAACACAAACCAATTAAGTTTCAATTCATTTATTTGGCACAGAGAAATAAGAAACAATATGAAGATCCGATACGATAGAATGGCTGTAAATAGCAGTAGAATGATAGAAGGCACCTGTGCTAATGCCATCACAATCAATGCTTGTTGCCACCCCTGACCTGTGGAATCTCTGCAGTAGCTCTAAGAAGGAAGGGACACTCACATTTTCATGCCGCCCCCTAGCAGTCACGCCACGGCCTAGGTAGCCTAGTAAAACATCCGGCACTGATCACAATAGCTTTATCTAATTTCCCTGAATCCTGTCTGCTAGTAATGTTTTTTTTAGTAGGGATTGCATGCAGCTGAAATGCTCTAAAACCTACAAAAGGCCAAGTCCACCCACCCCTTAAAATGAAAAATTGTATATAGGCAAATCACCCCCCAAACTTTAATAGTTAGAAATCTGAAATATGCAAGACTAACCTGAAATGCTGCAGATTCCGGCTACCCGTCTTTCTGCTTTCTGGTTCTTCCAGTTAGCAACGGATGTGTCGTGGATGTAACAGTTGACATCACAGCCAATAACTGCTATTCACCTAGTTGTCTCCTCTGAGCATGTGCAAGCTTGGAATGAGCTCATAAAGCTCGGAGAGTAGGCAAAACATTTTGGAATGCAACTACACTACACACCTTAGTTTTATTTTAGGAGTGGAATTGCCCTTCAAAAAAAACCCTAGTCTTAGAACACAGAGAGGGAAACAATCTTATGGTAACACGGTAGCAGTTTACCTGTTTTCACATTCTTCCTGAGTATCTGTACTTGGCCAGAGTCCAAGCTTGTATAATGTAGATCTACTAATCCCCCGTTGTTAAGTCTCACAGGATTCTTCACATGGAGAGGCTTTTCCAATATACAGGATTTGGGAGCAGGAAACTGGTGCTGCCTATAATTAGCTGCCCCTTTACTACTCTCCAGTATTGGTTTGCTGGGAATTGAAATGAACTCCGCTCTCCTGGGGCCACTTGAGAAATAATCCCCCATGACTTTATTTTCTTTCCCAATAGCTGCGGTTTTAGCCCTTTTTAATGCGACAGGGGTTTTTCCATTCCAGAATGCCCTAGCTGTTGACATAGGTATTGTTGTGTTTAAGGCGGCCATTTTAGAAGCATCCTGGTTAACATAGTTAGACTGTGTGTTTGCACCTGAGTTTTTAGTATATAACATTGAGAGGGATCTTTTGTTGGCTTGCTGGTTCAGTGAAAAATTGAAGGCCATGGTGGAGTTACGTTGTTGTAACTGTCGTGGTTTTTTGACAGTGGAACCTTCCACTAAGAGATTAATTCCGACATACTGAGGGACGTCTACTGCAGACTGCAATTAAAGGTATAATGAGGTTAACATATTCATTAATCATTACATTCAACAAGCTATCTCTAATTGGGATTCTTACAAAACTATTAAGTGCCAATCATACGGAACAGCAGCGGAAGGAAGTTGAGGGAACGAGGGCTGGTAAGTATATTTAGGAGCACATTTTAGAGTTTAGACCTTTCGAGGTTGAGGTTTTGGGGGGTAATTAGGCCATATACAAAATTGTTACCAAATTTGTTTAGCTCTACCTGTTTATATATGAGCTCGAATGCTCCCACGTCACAGTTACGGTCATGCTTCCTATCTAAAACAACTCGTAGAGTATCTTCTTGGACTTCAGAGCAAAGCCTGCTGGTCAATGCTGTGGATGGGGCCATGGTGGGACTGGCATTGATCTCTATCAACCAAGGCTGGAAGTTCTCGCCAAACATGAAATCTGCGCCATACATTTCGAAACTGCTTTTTCTGTACTCCACGATATCCTGGGCACTCTGCATGGCATGGACAATAGCTGCCTTCATGCCTGGCACAATCACCTCTTCCCATGCATGGCTCGCTCCCAACTTATGAACATATGCCTGGAACTGTTTGCAAGACCACATGTTGTCCGCGGGCACCTGTGGGTGTCGCCTTTGTGAGTTGTCATAATGCTTTTGAATGGAATTGTTACACAGGTGGATGGAGCTGAAAATACAAAATTAAGATTGTCTGGGATTAATATTTTGTTCAGCTTGGACTATTAAAGGAGAATTATACTGCCCCTTTCTGCTCCACACCTGACTAGTACACATGGGGATTCCTCACCCCTGGAGCTTGGTTCAGATCTGCACAGTGTCTTTCCTTAGCTGCACAGGTCCCTCTTCTGTGATGTGTCCAATAGGAAGACAAACTCCTTGAACAGTGCGTCTTCTCATTGGCCTTGTTCAGACTGATGCAGCGAAGGAAAGTTTAACCAAGTAAGATTTATAGCTGATACAATGGGCCATCTGGTAACCAGCATGGCACCAATAATTATAAAGTCTCTTCGTTTACTGTTGGCCAAAACCTAAACTGTATAATGGGTAAAGTGAGCATGGAGAGCCCTGACATTCTTTTCTACACATCCTATTGCTCTGAGGCTCTAACCCATGCTAACGGTGATGGCACTGGGGGGGCAGGTAGAGAAATAGAAATCCAACTTCCTGCCCAATACCTACGTGTCTAGATTTTCCAGGGAGTAGGGCTGCGATGAGAAACGAATGTAACATTCCTTGTAGAACCAGATGGTTAAAGGGTTCCAGTCTGTTACAAGAAACCACTGGCGAACGTCAAATTTGGTGCCGTAGATTAGAAGTGGTTTCTCAATGTACTTCTGTACCACCCATTTCCCGTCTTTCATAATCATTGGGTCACAGTCTACAAGCTTTACAATTTCTTCCAAGCGATCCATACAGATGATACCTGTTAACATAGGATTGGTCAGTCAGTGCTGTTCCTCGTAAATCTGCCATATTTATCAGCTCAAAATGCATTTAGCCAATATCAGCCTCACGCAAAAGAGTTTTTACAGTGAAACGTAAATGGCCCCTCACTATCAGAGGGGGAAATTAGAGTTTGATATTATTGGAATAATTTGTTTAGAAAGTGAACTTTTCCTTTACTGCAGTTATGGAAGAACAGGGGGTTAAAGGAGCTAGACCTCACCTACAGTAATTCATTTAGAAGGAGCCATAAACAAATAGAGGAAATTTACCTTGAGCACGATGCAAAAGCATTATGAACACCCAGCCGGCTCTATTGACAGGTCCCGACCACTTCCGGTTTTATCTTAAAACCTTATACAGGCGTCCAATTTGGTGACGTCTGTATGAAGTGACTGCCGAGCGCACGTCGCAAGCGAAATGAACGGCCATTTTGACCAATTGTCGCACGTGTGTATGCGTTTGGTCGGGAGTCGTTCATTGTTCCGCCATGGTAGGGTCTGTCATCAAATCGGACATCTGTATGAAGCTTATAGGTTGCATTATTGGTGGATTGTGCTCAAGGTAAATTTCCTCTCTTTGGTCCTGGCTCCTTCTAAATTAGTAAAAGAAGGTAAGAAATAGCTCCTTTACCTCCCGTTCTTCAATTAATGCAGTAAAGGAATTCATTTTCTGATCTAATTTACATTTCAGCTGTCAATCAAGTGCCTCATTATCATCAACTATTGCTGTGTGCAGATAGGGGTAACTTTTGGTATGTGTGAAATGCCTTGTGGGAGATTCCCTCTCTCAATGCTGACTCATAGTGATTACTGAGCATGCTTGCCCTCACAGTGAGTTGTGCTTTATAAAGGGGGCGTCGGTTAAGAGTGGAAGGGGTATACTTAGCTTAAGCAAAACAAGTACTGGTTTGAAGACATGTAGCAACACACACACATCAGAGTAAGTGCTACTGACAAGTATTTAATTATAGATTAAGATGAAATATTTTTTTTCCCGGTAACATACCCTTTTATACAGTAAGAAACCAAGGCTTCAACAGGGTACGACTTGTAAGTGGCAGTTACCAAGTTAATATCATGATAGCCATACACTAGTTAACTTATATGGCAATGTCTCTGTGACGTCCAAATCTGATTGATAGATAACCACGTAATGCAGCGTAACATTTTCCTTACCCCTTCCTCTGGATTTAGCTCCTGGTTTTACAATCCAGATATTCCTTTCCCCTTCAATGTCAAGCTGTGGGATTGCTGCCTCTAGCTTTTGTAGAACATCACTGGACTGTTCTATATAATATTCAGCCTGGTCAATGGTCGCACCTTCACTGCAAAAAGCCCGGTAGAGTTACGCTTACAGCTTATTACACTGAATAATACTATGTGTTATACATACTATATATAGAATAATGCACCAATTTGTGTGTAATGTAAGGGTAATAAGTCACTTACAGTTTATTACACTGAATAATACTATGTGTTATACATACTATGTATAATGTACCATAGTGTTTATGTAGGGTAATAAGTCACTTACATTTTATTACACTGAAATACTATGTGTTTATACATACTATATATAGAAATGTACCAATTAGTGTGTAATGTAAGGGTAATAAGTCACTTACAGTTTATTACACTGAATAATACTATGTGTTATACATACTATAAAGAATATGTACCAATTAGTGTGTAATGTAAGGGAAATAAGTCACTTACATTTTATTACACTGAATAATCTATGTGTTTTCCATACTATATAGAATAATGTCCATTAGTGTGTAATGTAGGGTAATAATCACTTACAGTTTATACACTGAATAATACTATGTGTTTATACATACTATATATAGATATAATGTACCAATTAGTGTGTAATGTAAGGGTAATAAGTCACTTACAGTTTATTACACTGAATAATACTATGTGTTATACATACTATATATAGAATAATGTACCAATTAGTGTGTAATGTAAGGGTAATAAGTCACTTACAGTTTATTACACTGAATAATACTATGTGTTTATACGTACTATATATAGAATAATGTACCAATTAGTGTGTAATGTAAGGGTAATAAGTCACTTACAGCTTATTACACTGAATAATACTATGTGTTATACATACTATGTATAATGTACCATTTAGTGTGTAATGTAAGGGTAATAAGTCACTTACATTTATTACACTGAATAATACTATGTGTTATACATACTATGTATAATGTCCATTTAGTGTGTAATGTAGGGTAATAACCACTTACAGTTTATTACACTGAATAATACTATGTGTTATCATACTATATATAGAATATGTACCATTAGTGTGTAATGTAAGGGTAATAAGTCACTTACATTTATTACACTGAATAATACTATGTGTTAACATACTATATTAGAATAATGTCCAATTAGTGTGTAATGTAAGGGTAATAAGTCACTTCACAGTTTATTACACTGAATAATACTATGTGTTATACGTACTATATATAGAATATTGTACCAATTAGTGGTGTAATGTAAGGGTAATAAGTCACTTACAGCTTATTAACACTGATAATACTATGTGTTTATACTACTAATGTATAATGTACCATTTAGTGTGTATGTAAGGGTAATAAGTCACTTACAGTTTATTACACTGAATAATACTATGTGTTATACATACTATATATAGAATAATGTATCAATTAGTGTGTAATGTAAGGGTAATAAGTCACTTACAGTTTATTACACTGAATAATACTATGTGTATAATACTATATATAGAATAATGTACCAATTAGTGTGTAATGTAAGGGTAATAAGTCACTTACAGTTTATTACACTGAATAATACTATGTGTTATACGTACTATATATAGAATAATGTACCAATTAGTGTGTAATGTAAGGGTAATAAGTCACTTACAGCTTATTACACTGAATAATACTATGTGTATACATACTATGTATAATGTACCATTTAGTGTGTAATGTAAGGGTAATAAGTCACTTACAGTTTATTACACTGAATAATACTATGTGTTATACATACTATGTAATGTACCATTTAGTGTGTAATGTAAGGGTAATAAGTCACTTACAGCTTATTACACTGAATAATACTATGTGTTATACATACTATGTATAATGTACCATTTAGTGTGTAATGTAAGGGTAATAGTCCTACAGTTTATTACACTGAATAATACTATGTTTATACATACTATGTATAATGTACCATTAGTGTGTAATGTAAGGGTAATAAGTCACTTACAGTTTATTACCCTGAATAATACTGTGTATACACTATGTAAATGTACCAATTAGTGTGTAATGTAAGGGTAATAAGTCACTTACAGCTTATTACACTGAATAATACTATGTGTTATACATACTATGTATAATGTACCAATTAGTGTGTAATGTAAGGGTAATAAGTCACTTACAGTTTATTACACTGAATAATACTATGTGTTATACATACTATATATAGAATAATGTACCAATTAGTGTGTAATGTAAGGGTAATAAGTCACTTACAGTTTATTACACTGAATAATACTATGTTTTATACTACTATATATAGAATAATGTACCAATTAGTGGTTAATGTAAGGGTAATAGTCACTTACAGTTATTACACTGAATAATACTATGTTTTTATACTACTATATATAGAATAATGTACCAATTAGTGTGTAATGTAAGGGTATAATTCACTTACAGCTTATTACACTGAATAATCCTATGTGTTATACATACTATGTATAATGTACCATTTAGTGTGTAATGTAGGGTTAAGTCACTTACAGTTTATTACACTGAATAATACTATGTGTTATACATACTATATATAGAATAATTACCAATTGTGTTATGTAAGGGTAATAAGTCACTTACAGTTTATTACACTGAATAATACTATGTGTTATACGTACTATGTATAGAATTATGTACCAATTAGTGTGTAATGTAAGGGTAATAAGTCACTTACAGTTTATTACACTGAATAATACTATGTGTTATACATACTATGTATAATGTATCAATTAGTGTGTAATGTAAGGGTAATAAGTCACTTACAGTTTATTACACTGAATAATACTATGTGTTATACGTACTATATATAGAATAATGTATCAATTAGTGTGTAATGTAAGGGTAATAAGTCACTTACAGTTTATTACCCTGAATAATACTATGTGTTATACATACTATGTATAATGTATCAATTAGTGTGTAATGTAAGGGTAATAAGTCACTTACAGTTTATTACACTGAATAATACTATGTGTTATACATACTATGTATAGAATAATGTATCAATTAGTGTGTAATGTGGGGTAATAAGTCACTTACAGTTTATTTACACTGAAAATACTATGTGTTATACGTACTATATTAGAATAATGTAACCAATTAGTGTGTAATGTAATGGTAATAAGTCACTTACAGTTATTACACTGATAATACTAGGTGTTATACGTACTATATATAGAATAATGTACCAATTAGTGTGTAATGTAAGGGTATAATGTCACTTACATTTTTATTACCTGAATAATATACTATGTGTTATACATACTATGTATAGAATAATGTATCAATTAGTGTGTAATGTAAGGGTAATAAGTCACTTACAGTTTATTACACTGAATAATACTATGTGTTATACGTACTATATATAGAATAATGTACCAATTAGTGTGTAATGATGTAATAAGTCACTTACAGCTTATACACTGAATAATACTATGTGTTATCGTACTATATTAGAATAATGTACCAATTAGTGTGTAATGTAAGGGTAATAAGTCACTTACAGCTTATTACACTGAATAATACTATGTGTTATACATACTATGTATAATGTACCAATTAGTGCGTAATGTAAGGGTAATAAGTCACTTACAGTTTATTACACTGAATAATACTATGTGTTATACATACTATGTATAATGTACCAATTAGTGTGTAATGTAGGGTAATAAGTCCGTACAGTTTATTACACTGATAATACTATGTGTTTATACATACTATGTATAGAATAATGTACAATAGTGTGTAATGTAAGGGTTATAAGTCACAGTTTATTACACTGATAATACTATGTGTTTATACTACTATATATAGAATAATGTACCAATTAGTGTGTAATGTAATGGTAATAAGTCACTTACAGTTTATTACACTGAATAATACTATGTGTTATACATACTATGTATAGAATAATGTACCAATTAGTGTGTAATGTAAGGGTAATAAGTCACAGTTTATTACACTGAATAATACTATGTGTTATACATACTATGTATAATGTACCATTTAGTGTGTAATGTAAGGGTAATAAGTTACGTACAGTTTATTACACTGAATAATACTATGTGTTATACATACTATGTATAATGTACCATTAGTGTGTAATGTAAGGGTAATAAGTCACTTACAGCTTATTACACTGAATAATACTATGTGTACATATTAGTGTGTAATGTAAGGGTAATAAGTCTCCAAGGGATTTTTTGACCATGCCTAGGGTGAATTTATTTCCTTATATCAGTAACACTTTATAATACATAGATTTTTTGTAATTTACAGCACACACACCTTCAAAATACATCATTATATCAATCTGAAAACACTCAGACTGCAACTTTACTTATTGCTTTAGAAGTCCTGACAAAAAGCCGGGCCTGCAAGATTTATCTGACACACAAGCAAGAACAGGAGGCATGGTGTGAGTGGGGTGAGGGCAGAGTGGGTGGGCGGCAGTGGAGAGCCGTGGTTAGGGGCATTCTGGGGCTGAGAGTGGGTGTTCCTTGCAGTCGGGAAAATCCTGTCCAAATAGGGATGTCTGGAAACCCTGGACACAGCCAACAAGGTATTCAATAGCTAAAGGAAAGTGTCTCCAGAGAAAGGACACCCACCCACGTGCAATGCGCATGTCCAAGGTTAACGGGAATTTCCATGCCAACGTCCTGTATTTGACAGCTGAAAAAATGACAGTGATCCGACATATTAAATACAAACAGGGACCCTATGTAGACTAGACTGTGAATTGCTCAGTTTGTTGGTTTTACATGTTTTGGATAATTGTGTACACACGGCAAATTCAATCTAGTGATTATACCAAAAATATCTGTAGCAATAAAAATTTCCCAAACTATCCGATAATGAAAATGTGTTGATCTTGTGAGTACAATTGTGTTGTTTAACCTTCATAGCTCCTTAACCTCCTGGGCTTCAATCAATACATTAAAGGAATTGTTCACTATTCCTTTATGGTGCCCATACATACAGCCTACCTGGCATCAATGAATGAATGTGTTTCCCAGTGCTGGGAGTTTGCAGTTCTCTCCCATCTCCAGGATGTTCTCACTTAAAGAAACCTGTCATATCACTGCCTGAACCACAGTGCTAGTCAGATTTCACAACAGGACAGTGGCAAAACTGAGCATTTTCAGATCTACCGTCTACCAATAAAATACACATAAAATAAACATATTTTCAGGAGAGAATAAATAAGTATTCATTTCTGGTACTGCTCATGTTAATAAAGATATCCCTTCTCATATCCCTAATCCCATCAATCAGTTTAACTTACTGCATAACCTGATAGTAGCTGTGAAGGAACTGGTCCCAAAGGGCTCTTGCTTTTGTAAATGTCGTCTCTGTTTCCATATCAATGTCGTTGTGTTCCAGGCTGTTCAGGTAAATCTCACAGGCCTCAAGGGCTGTCAAGATAATTTGAACTGGGACGTTTCTGGTCACTTTTTTAGAAAACCGAGATGTTCCTGAAGCAGAAGAACAATCAACCCAAGTGACACAGGGATCATCACACATATATCAACTTCAATGGCTGACAATGATACTTTCTATTTACCTGATTGTTTAACATTGGTTGGGTCCTGGTCCTTTAGACTCAACCCACATTCATCTGCCAATGACGATCTCCTGTCTGTTTTGGAAACAATTTTCAGAACTCCTCGGGCAGCTGTGAGCCAGAAATCCTCTATGTAAAGACACGATGTTTATCTCAATAACTTCTAGTTTAACATGAGGACCTTTTTAGCCTGTTAGCTGAAATTATGCATTTTACATATTGATATTATCACATAATAATATAGCGATATTATCACACAGCAATATTATAGCGATATTATCACATAGCCAAATTATAGTAATATTATCACATAGCCAAATTATAGTAATATTATCATATAGCAATATTATCACATAGATAAATTATAGCATATTATGGCTTAACAATATAGCGATATTATCACACAGCAATATTATAGCAATATTATCACATAGCCAAATTATAGTAGATTTTGATATAGCAAATATTATCACATAGATAAATTATAGCAATATTATCACATAACAATATAGCGATATTATCACATAGCAATATTATAAAGATATTATCACATAGCCAAATTATAGTAATATTGTCACATAGCCAAATTATAGTAATATTATCATATAGCAATATTATCACATAACAATATAGCGATATCACATAGCAATATTATAGCAATATTATCACATAGACAAATTATAGTAATATTTTGATATAGCAATATTATCACATAGATAAATTATAGCAATATTATCACCATTAACCAATATAGCGAAATTATACATAGCCATTGATAGCGATAGTATCACATAGCCAAATTATAGTAATATTATCATATAGCAATATTATCATATAGATAAATTATAGCAATATTATCACATAACAATATAAGCGGATCACATAGCAATGATAGCAGCATACTTATCCACATAGCCATTATAGTAATATTTGATATAGCAATATTATCACATAGATAAATTAGCAATATTAATCACATACCAATTATAGCGATATTATCACATAGCAATATTATAAAGATATTATCACATAGCCAAATTATAGTAATATTGTCACATAGCCAATTATAGTAATATTATCATATAGCATATTATCACATAGATAAATTATAGCAATATTATCACATAACAATATAGCGATATCACATAGCAATATTATAGCAATATTATCACATAGCCAAATTATAGTAATATTGTCACATAGTCAAATTATAGTAATATTATGATATAGCAATATTATCACATAGATAAATTATAGCAATATTACCACATGATAATATCAGAAAAAGATAGGTGCACTCCAGGGACTTCTGTATCAAGCTAGCTTGATAAAAGTCATAGAGACAAGACCGAAACGTTACAAAAAGTTTTTTACCTAATAAAGGTTATAGACAGAAGTCCCTGGAGTGTACCTATCTATTGCTTATGCTATCTTGTATTCCCTTATATTGGTCGCATCGAGCATGAAGACGTAAATGAGAGTGCACACTTACTTGGACATTTGAATATTATCACATATCAACATTGCAATATTATCACATAACGAAATTATAGCAATATTATTACTTAGCGATATTATAGAGATATTATCACATAGCGATTATTATAGCAATATTATAGAGATATTATCACATAGCAATATTATAGAGATATCACGTATCAATATTATTATTATTAGAGAGAGATCACATAGCAAAGCGATATTATCACATAGTGATATTATAGCAATATTATAGAGATATTATCACATAGCAATATTATCAGAATTTTCATTGGGTTATTAAACCCTGCAAGGCACCAGATGATGCTGATGTCTCCTATGGTTTTCTCTACCTATGGGCTTTACCAATGAATGACTGCTTCTCATCTTCCGCCCCCAGCCTGTAGCAACGTGGGAAAAACGTGTCAGGATCAGCGTCATCAAACCAGCGCAGGTTTCTTAAATTAAGGCAGAGCCCGACCTAAAACAGTGAAACAAACTCAGTGCTGTACTCTGTATTGTTCAGATGATGAATTTTACTACAGGTTCAGGACCAGACAAACCACCGCCTTGTGCAAGTTAAACTTCATGAAGGAGTTTCTAGAAGTCTCCCTGTGACTGTCTGTTAGGTACCTTCAGTGAACCTTAAGCGGCATAAGCAGAGTTTCTAAAATGCCAACATGCTAATGCCATGTTACATGTTTCAAGCACTTGTATATTTCATGATGCACATACTTATTTATATATTTATGTATTTATCTATTGTCCCCCTTGTGCGGCTTTTTGTATTCTAATATTGTACAGTGCTCCATCCCGTAGTGGCGCTATATAAATAAACATATACATACATTACATTAGTACTGTACATGAGCACAGACAGCGACAGATCTCTGCAAGACTAACCCTGACATTAGCATTGTGGAAGCATCTTTAAAGGACATGTCCAGCCCAAAATCCAACTTTTAATATAATGTAGTTCCCCCCTGCCCAGACCTAAACGCTATATGTGTACTTAAAAAATCAAAGGCGATTCATACTTACATGCCTTCAATACAGTGGCGCACTCCTCGCGGCTCCCTTTTTGCAGGAAGTTGCAAACGGGCCATACCGGCAGCCACGTCTGTGATTGGCTGAGAGGCAGTGCCGGCAATGGAGATGCATGAGTGAAGGTCTGTTAGTTTGATTCAGACTGATTTTTTAAACAAATAAGGCAGCATTTGGGTCTGGGCAGGGGGGAACTACATTATACTACTATAAGGATTTTACACTAGACGTCTCCATCACAGAGGATGGATCTGGATGGTGGGAGGGAGGGGAAAAGGTTCCCCTGCGCATGTCTAAAACAACTGAGAGGACGTATCAGAGGCAGAAACCTTTCCCACAGGAAGACAGCTACTACTTCTTGGTTTCCTGGACTTTGGATGGAAATTGCGGAAGAATCATAAGGAACTGGGATGTAAGGTAAGGATCATTTTAAACTACATAGTGGGGCCAGTATTAGTTTTATAATTAAAACTATTACTTCCCTGTTCCCTTATGGCAATAACCCCGGTGGTATGATATCAGGATATTCCGATATCATACACATGTCGGACCGTAAATAGACAATCAATCGATGATCCAAGGATCAAATTATAAATCTACTGATTGAAACATCGATCGACTATGAAACCATTTAAAATATTTTCTTGTTAGGGGAATAACATTTTCACAGAAACCAATAAACTTTTTATATAAGTTTATAATCATCAGGAGGGTTTAACTATAAGGAGCCATTTGATTGGATAGCTTACCTTTGTGGTGAATGAGCCAGCCTTGGCGTAATGATTATACATCTGGTCCTTTTTTAGAAAGTGGCAGTCCACCGCATCACTTTTAGTTGTCCAGATAAAGTTTGGGTCTTCATTACGTAGCAGCCTGGACTGCAGAAGAGAAATAGTAATACATTGCAATGGACGGCTGTGATGTTTATGTAACATGACATAAAGATGGAGTTGTGACCCAAATCTGTTTTTGGATTGAAACTAAATTGTGAACCAGGTTTTGACATTTAAAATTTCATAGTTTCAATACCAAATTTAGGTTTTAATCATAGAAATTTTGTCAAAATGTCAGTGTGTTCCTTAAACCCATCAATGCTTTTAACATTCTATTGAGTTGTCAGGGCCTTATTTAGGGGATCTTAGAGATGAATGAAGCTGCTTTGTCCGACTATGAAATTACTGGATAGATCAATATTATTTTCCCCTTCATAAATATGGTGGTTTTTTTGCCTTCCTCTGGATCAACAGTTAGGCAGGAAATGAGGATATTGCTGGATGTGTTGGACTGGATGGACATGTCTTTATTCAACCTCAAATACTATACTGTACTGTACTATACTATACTATACTATACTATACAATACTATACTATACTATACTATAAAATACTATACAATTCTATACTATACAATATTATACAATACTATACTATACTATACAATGCTATACTATACAATACTATACAATACTATACTATACAATACAATACTATACTATACAATACTATACAATACTATACTATACTATACAATGCTATACTATACAATACTATACTATACAATACTATACTATACTATACAATACTATACAATACTATACTATACAATACTATACTATACTATATAATACTATACAATACAATACTATACTATACTATACAATACTATACTATACAATACTATACTATACAATACTATACTATATATACAATACTATACCTATAACTATAACAATACAATACAATCGACTACTACTCTACTATCTATACTACTCTCTATACAATACAATACATCTTACAAACTAGACAATACCATACTATACAATACGTATACATCTATATATACAATACCATATAAACTATAGTATACTATACATACTACATACTACTATACTATACTATACTATAACCTATACTATATACATATACTATACTATAGTATACTATCTATAATACTATACTATAACATATAATACTATACTATACTAATTATACAATAATATACAATACTATACTATACATACACATAACAATACTATACTATACTAATACTATCCATACATATACAATACTATACTTATACTAACATACAACATAAATACTCGTACTATACTATACCATACTACACTATACTGTACTAAATTATACTATACTATACTATACCTATCCTTATATTTTCAACGAGAGGAGAAACCACACAATTTCATAGGTTGGGGGCAGAGAAATCATTTTAATATTCATGTTACTGATATCATTAGTTTCCATATCCCAAGGAATCAATCTATCAATCAACAATGGGAAGCGAGGGGAGTTTACACATTTGAGCAAAGTATCCCAATGTTTGGGATTGGATGTATATGGAAATGTGTAATGTTTAGATTGTCTTCTACCATTAGATTGTAGCTTCCATCCGATCATCATCTTCCTCTCTTCTTCTTCACCTGATAAACAATAATAGTTTTACATTAGGATTATTGACCCCTTTATGGATTGCCATACCTCCACCACACAAAAATCATACGTAAACCAAGTGGTGACGTCTTTATAGTCTAGGGCTGATACAACATGATGAACCAGATGGTGATTTCACACACGTCCCATCGTTTTTCTGACTCTTCTGACTCAATTTCTGCAAAATTGGTTGACTGTACAATCAATCTGACCACGCAATTGGTCTGCCCACAATATTAGCAAGTACCCCCCACCCTTAATATTAACCAGCAAACTGGTTTCACAATTGGTTTATCACATAACTTAGTTGCAAGTTTTTGTGTGCCAGGCCTTAGTAAAAATGTTTTCTGCTGATCAAAACAAAATGTCAGCTTCCTACAAATAACACTGATAGTGTGATGACCAGCGAAGGGCATAAGGGGGTTTTGGATGGAAGGAGACAGCTCATGAAAATAACACACATACAATGAACTGACTACTACTTAGCCTTACAGAAAAATAAACACTCATGGGGCTGTGTCTTAACGTTGCATTAACAGCAGTAGTGTCTACGTTGCATTAACAGGCAGTAGTGGCGGTACATGTAAACTGGGTCGCACAACCACTGCACTAATGTACTGAGCCTATAGCTGGCATTAAAGATTTCAGATGGGTAAAACTCCATTCGCAATGGCTAATGTAGAGCCCCATTGGGGGGCGATATAAAGCGATAGTGTCTCTCTCCTGTACATAGCCCTGCCAGTGTAACAGTAAACATAGGAGGTTCATAAAACCATTCAACTCTCCTGGTGTGCTTGAAACATTGTGAGAGATAGATAGATAGATAGTCGATAGATATGTAGATAATAGATAGCTCGCTATCTCTGGCTCAGCTCTCGCTCGCTCGATCGCTCTCATCGCTCGCTAGCTCGCTCGCTCCTCGATCGCTCGCTCGATCGCTCGCTCAGCTTGCTCGCTCGCTTCTCCTCCCTTCTCGCTTCTCGCTGTGCTCGTCGATCGCTCTCTCGCTCGCTGGCTCGCTCCTCGCTGGAACTGAGCTCGCTCAGCTCGCTCGCCTCGCTCGCTCGCTCGCTCGCTCGACTCCTCGCTGCTCGCTCCTCGCTCGCTTGCTCGCTCCGCATCGCTCGCTCGTCTCATCCGCTCGCTCGCTCGCCCGCTCGCTCCCTCGCTGGCTCGCTCCTCGCTGGCTCGCTCCTCCTCGCTCCTCCTCGCTCGCTCGCTCCTCGCTCGGCTCCTCGCTCCTCGCTCGCTCGCTCGCTCGCTCGCTCCTCGCTCGCTCGCTCGTGCTCGCTCGCTCGCTCGCTCCTCCTCGCTGCGCTCCTCGCTCGCTCCTCCTCGCTCGCTCGCTCTCCTCAGCTCGCTCCATTCTCGCTCCCTTCTCGCTTGCTCCTGGCTCTCGCTCGCTCGCTCGCTCCTTCTCCTGCTCGCTGGCCCGCTCGCTCCTCGCTCGCTCCCCTCTCGCTCTCGCTCGCTCGCTCGCTCGCTCGCTCGCTCGCTCCGCTCCTCGCTCGCTTGCTCGCTGTCGCTCCTCGCTAGCTCGCTCCCTCGCTCCCTTCTCGCTCCCTTCTCGCTCCTCGCTGTCCTTCTCTTTCGCTGCCGTCCTTTCGTCTCCCTCGCTGTGCTCTTCGCTACGTCTGCTCGCTCGCTGCTCGCTTCGCTAGCTGCTCGCTGGCTCGTCGTCGCGCCTCGCTCGCTCGCTCTCGTCGTCCCCTCATACCTCTATAGATAGATCGTAGTCATTATGCAGGGGCGTATCTGGGTCTAGAAGATCCGGGCACTCCTGGCACTGTATGCGCCGGCCAGCGCGTCGCAAATTTTTAGGCCACGCCCCTTTCTCCCGCCCAATTAGGACACACCCTAAGTACTTAATGAGATGGCCAAAAAGACACAGACAGACAGATAGATAACCACAAACATAGACACACAGCCCGATAGTGATAAACAACAGAAAGACAGTGAAAAAGACAGACGAGATAGAGATTTGGATAGAGAGACACAAATTAATGACACAAAGGCACAGTAAACTGGCAATATCATTATATACTGGTAGCAATCTGGTAATTTTAAACTTACTGTTTGTTCAGTTGTAGTCAGTCGCTTGGCCATACCTTTGGCCAGGGAGACCTTCTTGTACCTTTTCATGGACCTCTGCCCCATCTATCTCCTCCCTCTCTCTCTGTATATCTCTCTCTCTAACTCTGCTATCTATCTATCTATCTAACTCTGCTATCTATCCTATCTACTCTCTATCTATCTGTCCCTCTCTCTCTCTGCTATCTATCTATCTAACTCTGCTATCTATGTATCTATCTACTCGCTATCTATCTATCTAACTCTGCTATCTATCTACTCTATCTATCTATCTATCTATCTATCTAACTCTTCTATCTATCTATCTATCTATCACTCTGCTATCTATCTATCTATCTATCTATCTAACTCTGCTATCATCTAACTCTGCTATCTATCTAACTCTGCTATCTATCTATCTGTCTAACTCTGCTATCTATCTATCTATCTAACTCTATCTATCTAACTCTGCTATCTATCTATCTAACTCTGCTATCTATCTATCTATCTATCTAACTCTGCTATCTATCTATCTATCTATCTAACTGCTATCTATCTATCTAACTCTGCTATCTATCTATCTAACTCTGCTTGCTATCTATCTATCTATCTATCTAACTCTGCTATCTATCTAACTCTGCTATCTATCTATCTAACTCTGCTTCTACTCTACTAACTCTGTCTATCTATCTATCTAACTTTGCTATCTATCCAACTCTGCTATCTATCTATCTATCACTGCTATCTATCTCTATCTATCTATCTATCTATCTATCTATCTATCTATCTATCTATCTATCTATCTAACTCTGCTATCTATCTAACTCTGCTATCTATCTATCTATCTATCTATCTATCTAACTCTGCTATCTATCTAACTCTGCTATCTATCTATCTACTCTGCTATCTATCTATCTAACTCTGTCTATCTATCTATCTATCTAACTCTCTGCTATCTATCTATCTATCTACTCTGCTATCTATCTATCTATATAACTCTGCTCTCTATCTATCTATCTATCTATCTAACTATCTAACTCTGCTATCTATCTATCTAACTCTATCTATCTATCTATCAACTCTGCTATCTATCTATCTATCTATCTATCATCTATCTATCTATCTATCTATCTATCTAACTCTGCTATCTAACTCTGCTATCTATCTATCTATCTAACGCTGCTATCTAACTCTGCATCTATCTAGTAGGAGAAGGCCGGGAGCGCAGAGCCGTCTGTATGTTCTGCGCCGTCGCGCGCGTGACGTCATCGCGCCGAGTCCGACGAGTCCGCCGGGGAGTCCGGAACTAGGGGCACAAGTCAGGAAAACATTCGGGGCACTTTGCAAAACATCCGGGGCACGTGCCCCGATGTTTTAACTAGATACGCCACTGCATTATAGATTGATCGTGGATAGATAGAATGTAGATACTATTGCTCGTGTTGTGTTGGTGTGATGATGTCGATAGATAGATGGATAGATGTAATAGATAGATACATAGATCGATAGATAGATCTCTTACTACCACTGACCCTGTGTTGATGTAAATTATAAAAGCTACTTGTAGCATCCACAGTAGAAATGAGAGTACCAAGGGCTAGACTGGCTATTGATAACGGTGTGTCTTTATGTGTCTCTTCTACCATAGACCATGGCTTTATAGCTCATATTCCTAAAACATAGAATTGATGATCAATTCTGATTTGCGTTCTGCTTAATCTCTCACCTCAATGAGGTTCACCCACCAAACCTCTAGAAATCTCCAGCCTTGCTAAGTTTCAGTTTATTTACCATCTTCCTCGTCATTGTGCTGCTTCCATCTCCATCATTCTCCTCCCCACCTCTTCGTCCTTTTTCCGAGCAGCCTTGCCCAGCTTAGGAAACTTTTTCTCCACCCCCATCCTCTACTCTACTCCGCAGGCACTCCGGATCACAGGAACGGGCCATGGATTGCGAAGATTTTTTTTTAGCTGAGGGGACATAACACAGATTGCACGTTTATATTCCATGTTAAGCTGCAGGTTAAAGAAGAATATATGTGTAGTGTATACAGTAGTATATAAAATGAAATACCTGGGCAGGGAGGTAGGATTGGTACTTTCTACACCTTCCAATATCAACTAAAGCCTCAACATAAAGAATCGGAAGGCAGTAGTGGTCATAATTTCATCAACCCTCAGCTTATACTCTGGATCAGAATTTCCAATTTTTGAGGTAAAAATAGGTACCTCAGCTTATACTCGAGTATATACGGTACTTTTTTTATGTCTAAAAAGTGAAATATTACAGTATAGTTGCCCTTAAATGTGTATTTCATAACTGAGTAAATTAACCAATGAAAGTAATTATAGTGCAAAGATGTTGGCTCTGTGCAGGTGAGAAATGTTAAATTCATTTTATTCAGTGAAAGGCTATTTGGGCAATTCTCAGGAACCACCACAGCTTGATCTTTTAAACGACTGTCATGTGATCGCAAAATGAATGGACCGGCGGGACTTAATGTCTCTGAGGAATCGCCTGATTCGCTGTGAAACGCGTCAGACCCCCATACCTGTATTTATGATTGTAACCTGATATTGTTAATTAAGTCTTATTTATCCCGTATACAGAGCGGACACTTTTCCGGGACTTTGTGTGATCGTATGTCGTTCACAAAAAAGATCAGGTGGTTCCTGAAGAATTGCCAAATGTCGCGGATTGGTCAGGAGGTGAGTTCAGTGTATGGGCACATTTACACTGGCCTAAAGATGTAATAAAAACCAAATTGGTGCAATAATATAATATAATAAGGAAAATCTGTACACAAACTGTATATACTGTGTGTGTAAATTTACTAACCTTCATTGCTTTCTCTGCAGCAAGTTTGGCATATTTCAGTCGATCGGGTTAATTGTTGTATGATGGTTTGATTTCTGGATCCGGCGCGCTCATTAGAATGACCGTGTAAGTTCAATAGTTACATTAGAAAACTAATACCATAGGGACAGATTTACCAAGAGCCGCAAACTGCCATTACCAGTTGTGTGACTCATGCCAGGGATTTGCTGGTGTTAGAATCCTTGGAAATAGTGGGTTTACCACTATATTAAATAGGCTGCGCATAAAGAAGAAGTTAAAGTCTCGCTAAACGATATTGAATCAGTTTGTGCGACTTTAACTCTTTATAACTCGCACATCGGCTTACGGGGAATGATGGTCTATCTAGGCCAGCCATGATGAACCTGAACGATCCATTTAAAATCCCAAACGACAGATTTTTTCACTCTTGTTTTTAAGACAAAACCTGTTGTATTCACTATTGTTTGAATAAATATTATTTGGGATTAATTAAAAACAAAACCATAACATACCTACATACATGTTGTTTAACTCCACTGAACCTGCTCACTGGGATTGGTAAGTGTTTCTATGAAACAAGTGTAATAACACTGCAGCGTTGGAACCTCCATTCATAAATAACCAGGGAGTACAGAGTATGCAAAAGGTTTACATAGGAACCAATTACACTCATAGCTTGGACGTGCTGCTGCTTATGTATAGTAAAGAACAGCCGCAAAACTTCAGGGCCTGGGCCCCCCCCGCAGATTGGAGGCAGGCTCCTGACACAACAAAACCCTCTCCCAGGCGCACCAAAGCCACAATACGGGTCCACGTTCTGGTCTTTTAAACAGCTGATCACAGAGTCTGCACTCCCTGATTGTGGAAAACCCATACAACAAACCTGCCCACACAGAACAAAAAATATGTGTAAAAAGCTTGGCTGTGACCAGTTGACTATATATCTATGGATAACGGATTTCTTACCATCATGTTTCTCTGCACTGGCGAATGTTCTTTCGTTACTCTTACTCGGATGAGTCCCTGGTCTTCATCTGCCACGTTTTGACCCAATTGCTCACAGTCCTTTTCTTTGGAAAATATAATATTTGGGATGAGAGACACATCAAACAAAGCAGCACATTGCTACATCTACTCCTACAGTGGCTGGAAATGTTGGTGTTTCCGCATCCTTCTGGTGTGGTAAGTTTTTTTTTAAATGCTTTAAAGGATTGGCAACTGGAGTCAAGGGAGTAGTGAGAAAGATTAAAGGCACGACCACCCTTAAAAAACAAACTGGGCCCTTTTCAGTTACCTGCCTGATTCTAATAATATATTTAGAACATTATTAGATGTATTACTAACAGAATATTAATGTATTATTATGACCCCCATTCTGGTAAACAAATGTCTCCATCCACTTTGCAATCAATCAAGGTTTTGACTGCTTTTATTACAGCCAATGATTGACTGTTCTTTCCCCTCTGCTGCCTCCACTGCACATGCTCAGTTCCTTAAAGCTCATTGAGTTAGGTGGAGGAGGTGGCAACCTTTGACAGAAAGGCTTACCAATAAATATCTGGTTAGAAATGCAGTAATAAAGTGCTAAATATAGCAGTTGGGATTGGGGCAAATACTGTAAATTACAATTGACCATTTTTTTATTTTAAGGGTGGACATTTGCACTAAATGTAAACATAGCATTTTAAGAAAATGCAGCAATGCAGTTAAGTGTCTCTTTCCTCTTTATATATCACCTTTAGTGATATCTCTGGAAACTGAACTGAGGATGCTACAACCCAATGTAACCATTGATATCTAACCCTTCCTTCTCCTTAAAGTAGATGGAAATCTACAAACATAAATAATATGTATTGTCTGAAGAAGGTGTTTGAGACACCGAAACGTCACGAATAAACCTTGTTTTGTGATTAAGACTGGTAGTGCGCTTGGAAGTACTTTCTTATCTGAATGAAGTAATAAACACACCCTTTTATTTATTTTTATAATTATATTCCACTGTACCATTAATTTGGCATTGATCTCTTTGGTTCTTACCTTGAACACCTTGTCTCCATTAGAAGGTCCAGATTCAGTTGGACATTCAGGCTGTAGGATGAGGAAAATAAATAGTAACTTCCTATGATTTTGTATCATAATGTTTATTTCCCAATGGTTTATAGCCCTGTCTGTATCATGACCTATTAACTCCAATGTACCAAAATGAAAAAAAAATAAAAAACTTAACATTACTTCAAGGGATTCCCCAACCCCAACAAGGATGGCCGAGTATATAATATTGGCCCTGAGGACTAATCCCCTACCTCCTATAGTTTCTATAGTCTCACATTACCAAATGGAGACACCTTCCTGGACTTACAGGTGCCCAACTCCAGCATATACACACATGACATATACATTGGACCTATATTTCTAGCAGCAGGGCTGGGAATTTCCACTGTAGTTTACACAGATTACTGCTTGGGAGGATTACTACCCCTACAAGATTAGGAGATGATCGCCATATGTAACAGGTCATTTTTGTACCTTTTAGCCTTGCCTAACCTCCAGTCCACACCAGCAGTAGTAATCTAACTGCCACTGAGCTGTCAGATGTCATGGTCACCTCTAATGTGTCTCTGTTTTATATAGCGATTGTATAAATGGATAATAAATACTTATAGCACCGCCCAAGTTAAACAACTGGAATGCTCATCAGAAAATTTTTATTAAAAAAATTGTAACATGGCTATTTAAAAAAAACAAAAACTTTTTGAGTGCTTTTGTTTGACTTTATACAATATATTCTACTTTATTACTGTGATGTAAGGCCTAGACCATTACAACTGAACTGTCTCTCAAAGTTTCAGATTTTTCCATAGTGTTTTCTATGATTAGGTTGCTAGGTTCAGGTGTTTATGGCCCAGGGCAGTAACCTTGCAGACGAAAACTGTATGTAATGCTGTGGCTCCTCAAAAAAACAATTTTGGAAGTAGGGATAATCAATCCAACCTCCCTGTCCCAGGTTATTTTAATTTCTAAAAAGTAAATTTTTACAGTATTTTGTCCTTTAAACACGTTTACTGAAGTTTCATGTGGACAGTATGGTGGGTATTCCCCATGCAGCCAAGACCAGGACCAGGTAAATAGTGGGGCATAGCCATCCTGGTCCCCCCAGAGCGTGCATCTAGATGGAGCTGTGTTACGTCATTTCTCATCTCCATGGAGACCCTCGTTCACTACCATGAGAAATAGGTTAAAAGTATTGATTGCTGTGAATACCAATAGATCCACCCACCATGCATTTACATCGGCATTTCAATTTCCATACCCTATGTTCCAGCCCTGATCTGTATGGGTCCATATTAGACCAGCCACTTGGCTTTTGGTTACTCATACTCTCTGGCCTGAATTTGCTGTCTTAAGTGTTTTTTTAATGCAAACATTGATCATCCATTTGTTTCTTATTTTTACTGTGTACCCATTGTACAGTTAAACGTGCTATAAATAAGTTGTACCAATCCTTCATACAGACATTGCGGCTGTCTATCCACTTCAATAGCATGAACCCGTGCAGTCTGTGCTGAGGGAAAGAAGGTTATATGTTAATACCTAAGAGAGAACCTTTCTAACGGGGGGATGTATCATGTGACACAAACGCTTGGCATTGCCCCCTTAACTATGCTCGTGGTTCATGTTAGAAACGTGCAGCTAGGCCCTGCTGTTCCGGTCTTTCCAGTACATTTCAAACAAATTCGATGAGCCATGCAAGACGATAACATAAAGATAACTCCCATAAAATGAGAGGCACAGTGCATTCTCTGTAATTGACACACACCATGACCCGTCCTGAACCCACACTAATCTGTTTTACTTTACAATAGGTTAATGTAGATTCATACAAAAACGAGTGGTAGAGAGGGCTAGAACTCAAACCCGGTTCACACATGAACTTAAATAGTTCAGACAACTCGGACGCTTTAGATTTTCCCGAAAGGTCGTAGTTCCGAACTCGCTGACATATTTTCGATAATATCCCTTGAATGTAGTGTTTCGGCGATAACCCTGAAATGTAGCGGTTCGTTCGTTAACCCTGGAATGTTCGGTTATCCTCGAATGTAGGCGGTTGAGCGATATCCCTTGAATGTTCACTAACCCTCTCGAATGTATTGTTCAGTAAACCTCGAATGTAGCAGTTCGTTCGGTAACCTTCGAATTGGCGATAACCCCAATGTAGCATGTGATTGCACGTGTTTCAAATTGCAAAGAACTTAGTGCACCCTACCCTGCGATTTACATTATAAATAAATGTCATGCGGTTTGCAAAGCGCAAAAGATCGCACAACACGGCAAAAACATGCTAGTAGGGTCTAGACCTAAGAATGATTGCGTGGTATCAGCTCACTGTAAACGAATCCCAATGTGCTAAAGAAGAGATTTTAAATTTAAATTTACTGAAGATAGTCATTAAAGACAACTATACTGTAAATTTAAATTAACTTTTTAAAAATAAAAGTACCTGGGGCAGGAGGTAGGATTAATTATTCCTACCTCCCAATATTGTTTTGTTGAGGAGCTACAGCACATACAGTTTTCATCTGCCAGGTTATGGCCCTGGCCATTCTATATTAAAGATAAGCTGAAGCTACAGAAGAACTGTCAGAAGCAGTTTTTTCTTCGCCCTGCTGCTTTCTCATAGAAATGATATTGGGAGGTTAAAAAGCACCAATCCTACCTCCCTCCCCAGGTACTTTTATTTAACTGTTTTTTTAGACGTGGTTACAGATGTGTTACTGACATGGCTACGGACTGATTACAGACAGTTACAGACGTGGCTACGGACGTGGTTACAGACGTGGCATGGACGTGGTTATAGACGTGGCTATCCGTGTGCATGGACCAGCATGTTTATTTAATAAACTAAATCAATGCACTGTGCTTTGAATGCCCCATGTAACTAATCGTTTTTAATATACCCAACTCTGATTAGATTCAATTCTCCCATTAAATTGCCACATACACAAGACACGGTATACGAATATAGATTGGAATCTACCCTGATTCAGAATCAGTCGGAGCCCAGCATGGGATTATAACAGATCTGCTGCCTGCCTGACGGTAGTAAAGTGATATGATACGTGGCCCTACCTACCCCTGAGCACTAAACATGATCAGACCCAATTCTTTGTCACCCTCCTCCCTTTACTCTCACCTCCCTCCCCTTCTGTTTGCTGACACCCTGGCAACAATTCCAAGGCAGCTAATGCAATCTTTGCTAAGGAGAAATGTCCATCCATCATGTACCTCAGGGTTCCATATTGCTGGATACAGAGCCTTAGAGGCAGGGGCGTTTTTCTAGGTTCTTGGCACCCCAACCAAACTTTGGAAAGGCGCCTCTAATCTGTAATAGCCAGTGCGCTTATGGTGGGGTGGGCGTGGCTTCTAGTAGTGCGTATGGCAAACCACTTGGTAATTTTAAACTTTAAAAGGGGGCTGGGGAGGCAGATAGAGATAGATAGTAGGGCCCTATTTATAAAAATCGTTATCGTTATCGTAAAATACCGATCGTTATCGTAAAATAAACGACCGTTATTTACCGATAACGGTCGTTATGTTACCGATAACGTCTTATTTACCGATAACCGACCGTTTATCGGTAAATAAACGACCGTTTATCGGTAAATACGAACTCGTACGGTAAATAACGACCGGTATTTTACCGATAACGCCGTTATTAACGTTCGTTAAATCGTATCGGTAAATAACGGTCGTTATCGGTAAAAACCCGGTCGTTATTTTACGATAGCGATCGGTATTTTACGATAACGATAACGATTTTTTATAAATAGGGCCCGATAGATAGATAGATAGATAGATAGATAGATAGATGGATGGATGGATGGATTGGATGGATGGATGGATGGATGGATGGATGGATGATGATAGAATCAGATAGATAGATAGATAGATAGATATATGAGATAGATAGATTATAGATAGATAGATAGATAGATAGATAAGATAGATAGATAGATAGATAGATAGATAGATAGATCGCTCGCTCGCTCGCTCGCTCGCTCGCTCGCTCGCTCCCGCTCTCGCGCGCTCGCTCGCTCGCTCCCCGCTCGCTCTGCGCTCGCCGCTCGCTCGCCGCTCGGCCCCTCTCTCGCTCCGCTCGCTCGCTCCTAGCTCGCTCCGCTCGCTGCTCGCAGCTCCTTCCGCGCTCGCTCTCTCGTGATGATACAATAAATAGAGAGAATAGATAGATATATAGAGACAGACGACCAGCAGACGACCGATAGATCGCTCGATACATAGATAGAGATAGATAGATACAGAATAGATAGTGATTTAAAGATAGATGATGATAGTATATAGATCCTCGCTCAGCTCGCTACGCCCGCCCGCCCGCCCGCCCTCCCGCCCGCCGCTCGCCTCCTTCGCTGCTCCTCGCTCCCGGCTCGCTCGCTCCCGCTCGCTCGTGCGTCGCGCTCGCTCGCTCCCTCTCCCTCGCGGCTCGCTCGATCGCTTCCCGCTCGCTCGCTCTCTATCTCGCTCGTCGCTCGCTCGCTCGCCATCGCTCGCTCGCTTCGCTCCCGCCGCTCCGCTCGCTCCCGCCTCGCTCGTGCGCTGCGCTAGATCGCTCGATGCCGCTCGCTCGCTCCGTCTCGCCCCTTCTCCGTCGCCCTCTCTCGCTCGCTCGCTCGCTCGCTCTCTCTCTTGCCGCTCGCTCGCTCCTCGCTCGCTCGCTGGCTCGCTGCTCCTCCCGCTCGCTCGCCCGCCCCCTCTCTACTCTCGCTTCTCCCCTCGCTCTCTCGCTTCACCCCCGCGCCCTCGCGCCGCTTCCCCGCCCCCGAGCCAGCTTGGCGGGATGCTCGCTTGCTCACTACAATCCGCGCTGCGGTGCTCCTCGCTCCGCTCGCCCGCCCCGCTCCGCTCCCTACGCTCGGGTTCTCCTCGCTCGCTCCGCTCGCGTTCTCTTCTCTCTCCTCTCTTAATCTCTCTCTCTCTCTCTGGTGCTCGCGCGCGTGCTGCTGCTCCTCCCCCCCCCGCGCTCCTCGCTGCGCTCGCTCGCTCGCTGCTCGCTGCTCGCTCGCCTGCTCCCGCTCCCCCTCGCCGTCGCTCGCTCGCTCCCGCTCTCGTGCTCTCCGCTCGCTCGCTCGCTCCTCGCTAGCTCCAGCTCGCTGCTCGCCTCGCTCGCTCGGCTCCCTTCGCGCTCTCGCCTCTCCTCGCTCGCTCGCTCGCTCGCTCCAGCTCCCTCGCGCGGTCGCTCGTCGATAATAGATAGATAGATACAGACAGACAGACAGACAGACAGACAGACCGACAGACAGACAGACAGACGACCAACAGATAGATCGCTAGATCGATACGATCGATAGATAGATAATAGACTAGATAGAAAGAAAGAAGATCGTCGCTAGATAGAACCAGGTAGCTCGATACAAATAGATAATAGATAAAGATAGATCGCTAGATAGCGAGATAGATAGCTCCCCGCTAGATTTCATCGCTAGATCGCCTCGACGCTCCTCGCTCTCTACGCATCATACAGCTCGATAGGAGATCGCGCTCTCTCCTCGCTCGCCTTCGCCACTTCGCCCCTTCTCCGTCGACAGACGCTCGCTCGACTAGCTCGCTGCCGCTATCTAGATCATAGCTAGCTAGATGGCTAGATGCATAACTAGATACAAAACCTATATATCGATACCAGAGAGATAGTGAGTTCCAGATAGATAGATAGATAAGCGATGATAAGATAGATAGATGTATAGCTAGATAGATAGATCGATAGATCTACAGAAAGAAAGAAATAGATAATACCGGTATCTAGATTTACAGAAGATGTTGAGATAGTAGATAGATAGATAGATAGATCGTGTATACAGATTCGACATAGATGATTACAGATCACTCCGCAGATATATAGCATCGCTCGATCCCGATCCCTCGCTCCTATCTAGCTATATCCCGATCGCTACCGCTCGATCGTGCGACTCTAGATCGCTCGACTCGCATAGATCTCGCCCCTTCTCCGTCGACCGAGCTCGTCGCTCGCTCGTCTCGCTCGCTCTCGCTGCCACGCTCGCTCGCTCCTCGATCGCTCCTGGCTACGGCTGCTCCATCCCTCAGCTCGCTCGCCCGCCCTCGCTCTCTCGCTGCTCCCTCTCTGCTCTCGCTCTACCCCCCGCGCCCTCGCGCTCGACTCGCCCGCGCCCGGCCTCATGGCGGGATCGCTAGCTTGATAATCCTCGAGAGAGAGGTGCTAGATAGCTATAGCTACCACACAGCTATCTCACCGCCTAGCTCGGTGCTACCCCTTGCTAGCTCGCTCGCTATCATCCTCTCTATATCTATATATATCTGTGATAAGAGATATAGACTGATAGAATCGATCATAATAGATAGCTATCCACCCACTCAATGTTTGGCACTCTCCGACTTGTTCAAAAATTCTTTCACAACATTTTCATTCCATTCAAAGTGCAAACAGATAGCGATGTTTCCGGTAATTAATTAGATAGATAGATAGTATATAGATAATAGATAGATAAGAGGTGATAGATAGAAGGTGATAAGATAGATAGATAGGTGATAGATAGATATGTGATCGCATCCATCGCTCCTCTCTCGCTGGTGCTCCGCTCGCTCGCTCGCTCCTCTCTGCTCGCTCGCTCGCTCGTCGCTCGCTCCTCCTCGCTCGCTCGCTCGGGTGCCTCGCTCGCTGCTCACTCGCGGCGCCCTGTGCTCAGCTACGCTCCGTCCCTCGGTGCTCGACCGCACAGCTCGCTCGCTCTGTGCTCGCTCGCTCCTCGTCGCGGGTGCTCGCTCGCCCGCTGCTAGCTCGCTCGCTCGCTCCCTCCGCTCGCTCGCTCGCTCCTCGCTGCTCGCGTACGTGCTCGCGCCTCGCTCGCCTGCTACACTCGCGCGCCCGGTGCTCGCTCGCTCTCTCGCCGGTGCTCGCTCGCTCGCTCGCTCGCTCCCTCTCGCGCTCGCTTCCTCGCTCATGCTCCTGCTCGCTCGCTGCTCCCTCGCGCGCCGGTGCTCGCTTCGCTCTCCCCTCGGTGCTCGCTCGCTCCGCTCCTCTCGCGCGAGTGCTCGCTTCTCACCTCGCGCGCCCTGTGGCTCTCTGCGCCCGCCTCGCTCCCTCCCGGCCCTTCCTCCCCCCCTCCTTTTCCCCTGGGCTTGTTTGCCCTCTTTTCCCTGGTCCTTGTTCCTCTTCCCCCTCTTGTGCCTTCGACCCCGGTCATTTCCCCGTGTGTAGCCCCCCTCGCCCCGCTCCTGCTGCCCCCCCCTGCTTGCCCCCCCCCTCTTGTTTCTCTTTTCTTCCCCCTTTCCCGTGGTTTTCTTTTAGGGGGAAGCCTAATCTCTGTCAAGCGAAAGTAAAGAAGATGGGGGCCTCTCCTTCTCCCCTGGTAGTTACTCCCAGGTGTAGGCTCAAGCAGATTGTGAACAAGCAGGCTTGACAATTCCTTATTGATACAAAACATGAGCACAAAAAAATGCACATAAGGCAGGGTTATTCTTCTCTATAAGCATTTATTGTGGAGGAACATAATGACATGTCATGACCATCAGCAGGTATCCCAACCCCTCCCGGCCCCGGCAGTCCGAGGGAGTCCCCTGAAATCTGGGTGTCTCTTGCCCACCCCTCGAGACCACTCCAAACTAACTCCCGTGACTGAAAAGGACCTATCTCCTCCCCCTGGCACACACCCCGTTTTCGGTCGTCACGCCCTGTCATGTGATGCCCCTAGCCTCCTCCAAAAGCCCCTCCAACCCCTAATCCCACCTCCACCCACCCACCCCCGAGATGACATCACCCTATGTACTCCCCTCGCCACGCCCGCCCCCCGCCCCCACCACCCCTGCCCAGCAGTCTCATATCGGTGGAGGGTTCACAAGTAGTTCTTCCCTCAGAGGGAAAATTGGCAGGAAACCTACACCAACAACAACCCTTATATACACAATTCTAACAAACGTAGTTTTGCCATCTAGTGGCCAAAGTATGTAACATAATCACAATGGCATATTGGTTGTCAAACTTCCACTGCATCTGCCATACGTTGGCCTTAGGACTCGATCACCTAGACACGGACAGGGGTGTTCCTAGGTTTTTTGACCAAACCTGCAAACAACTTTAAATATACCAGCCTATTGGGCCGATGGGGTCGACACATGAAGCAGGGCATGTCTTCATAGGGTAACATAGGTGTGGCTGTGGAGTTTGTAGGGTGGGTGTTGGGGTCTGACCAATCGGAACGTCAACATGAGTGGGCGTACTGTTTGCTGAATTGGTCTTGTAGGGAAGCAGGAATTTTTTTTTAAAATTTTTAAATTGCCCGACTTTCAAAGTTGACGCGCAACGGCGCGCCCCTGAGCAAATGTTTCATCACCGCTTGCTTCATGTAGGGGCAAAACCCCTGGACACGGACCCAAACAGACCACAACAGAGACAGTTTTTTGGTCCTGTGTAGTCGTTCGTTTTCCTGTACAATTTTTTTCTGTCTATTACTGACAGCATTGCGCATTTTAATTATCATAATACATACTAAATAAAGTAAATAATAATAAATAAGGTAAAATATGTTCCAATTTCCACTACCAAAATTGTGAGGCAAACCTCACTCTGAAGGACTCAGTAAACCATAAACCCTAGTAGATTGTACCCGAACAGGTGGTTCCTAGGTACACACTGAGTTACATATAGATATAGGAAGTAGGAACCATTAACAAACAACTACCAATGTATGTGTTCGATTCATACCTGGACCCCCAAAAAACAGGACCTAAAACAGATTTCTTTAAAATTTTTATACTTTTCCTTGAAAAACAAAAATCAAATACCGGATTTAAACATTGAAAGTATTATACTCAACGCAATTTCCCTATATAAGTTCCTGTCGAACTTTTAAAATTTTCTGTAAAATTTTTTAAAAATGTCAGATTCATGGTTAAAATTAAGATCGTTATCAGATTAAATCCGATACCTATATTTGTTCCTTGTTATACATATAAAATAACTTACACTCTACATTCTTTCGCCTATAAATCTGGGCATTTTAACAATTACTAACAGTGTATCCAAGCTGCATTGATTTTAGTATATCCATACCGCTTGCATTTTATAAAGGGTACCGTGGTCCAAAATGACTTTAGGGAAATTGATAGGAATGGGCTATCCTTAGTATTTTTGCAATTTACTGTCATTTTTACATAGTTTGGAAGATCTATTACATTTTTATGACTGTGATATGGTAGCAGAATTCCAGATCCCCCTGCACTTTTCCTGCTTCCTGCTCTGAAACCCTGTCTTCCCAGCTCTTCTCCTCCTATTTAAAAAAGACAAAACTGTACACACCGTACCACCTCTGCAATGGGGTCTTGCTGTTACCCCCACCCCCCCCTTCAAGTCACATAACTCGATCTCTTCTGATTTATTCGTTCTGCTTTCTTTCTCCTGGAACTGTGTATTTGCAACTGCAATATGGGGGGCGGATGGTGAAGAGGACCCCTCCAACCCCCCCCTAATCCCTCACCTGTCTTTAAAAAGCTGAATCAACACGTATGAAGGGACAACACATCTGGTTTTAAAAGACTGTAACCAAAGAGACGTCTGTTTTGGTTTTAGTGAGCCAATCGTCAGTGTATTGTAAGCCTTTTGGTTTTTGCAGTGTGAAAGTGCCTATAGACAGCCTTCACTAAGAAAATTAAACCATAGGGATGGGCCTACCTACATCTAACATGATGATGGCTCAAAAAGTCAAAATCAGTCTGTGTTTGGCTCTCGTTTTGTAATATAGTTCATAGAAAAATTTATTAGGTGAAGCCTTTTGTAAGGGCTACCCCCGGATACATGGTGAAATTTACCCCGAAGTCTCAGTCCTTATTTGCATATGCTGAAAGAGGAGCTGCAAAAAGCCTAATTCCTCTTCTTTCTCTCTTCTCTCCCTATCCTTATTTAATTAATTTATAGAAAGTTTCCAATGGATCTTCTCTTATATTGATTAATCTAATGGCTGGTCCGATTGGGGGGAAGACATCAACATTTAAAGTAGAAATAAAGTACAAACATTTGTTTTCCAAACAAACGGTTAACATGACAAAGTACCTGGGCATGGAGGTTTAATGGTACTATCTCCTAACCTCCCCATACAATTCCTATGAGGATCGGCAGCACAAAAAACAATGCTTCTAACCAGTTATTCCTGGGTTCTGTTTTTAATATACAGAAAGGCCCAGGACAGTCACCTGAAAGATAAAAAACAACTGTATGTGTTGGTACTTCCTCAATGAAACAATATGGGAGGTAGGAATAATCAACCCGACCCTCCCTGCCCCATTTGTCATTTCTTAGCATTTTCATTTTTCAAAACTACTGTGAATTTGACATTTCACTTGGTGTTTTGGACTGAAACTATAATACAATGTTTATTGTCAATTTAATCATTAAGATAATCACAAGAACCAAAACCCTGGTTATTTAAATCTATCTCTATAAAAGTATATAATATAATGATATATGTAAATATCTTTAGTAATGTTTTAAGCCACACCGGCAATTCAAACCGAACCGCGCATTGTGATTCTGGTGCGTTGTCACTGCGATGGTCTACTACTCTCCATTAAAAGAAACGCTGTGATTGTAACAAAAAACGGTCCATTCGTAGAATACCTGCAAATAAATTAATGAATGCTTCCACGCTTGCAAAGGGGCGGTATCGCTTTATAAATATAGCCTAGCCTTTGGCGTTAATGCTTCATGGCTTTTGCCTTTTCTAACTTTTCTAACTGCTGCAGCTTAAACGACAATTCCCATCATTCTTTTTGGTAGAAAACAAAGGTTAAAACTGGGGGAAGGCAACCATGTAGGCTAAACAGAAATGAGTGAAAATGTTTCAAACCAACTTCTTCATTTTTTTGCTATGGATGCCAACCCCTGCCCCTGCCACAAAATCAGCAACCGCTATACAGTAAACTAAATGATGGTTGTTGGCTGTCACTCCATGATTCAAAGCAAAATCTACTCGCAGTAAACCCACATGGCAGCTCCTCACATGTACCATAGAGCCTGTTCATTTCAACTGCAAGCATCAGATCTTAATAGTTGACAGGTGCAGCTAAAGCTGTGATTGGCTGATGAGGTCACTGCACATTTCTGGGTTCCATTGGTTGGGAAATCTAAACCAATAGGAGGGGTATAGCAGTCAGCTGGGGGCTTTCAGTGTTTACTCTTTCTCTTCTCTCTCTCTCTCTGGTGCATTCTGGAAGTCCTTGGAAGCTAAAATTCTATAGGCCGTGATTTTTCTCCAGGTCTGTGCAACACCCTGGGACTCATGCCCCACCTCAGGCTGCCTGGTAAAAACCTGACACATAGGTGAGGCTTTATCTTTTGGCATTAACTTCCCACAACCCCCTTTAATAAAACATTACCTTACATAAACATGTATGTCATAGTTGGGACCGTTCAGTTCAGCCCCAGATGGTGTAAATTGCACAAGGCATATTAGTAGAATGTGTTGGCATAGAGGTCCATGTATTGATTTTTATTATGTAACGCCATGAATTTTATTATTCGTGTCCTTATCTATTGCATAACTGATGACTTGGTGAAAGGTTTTTGCAACACTTTCATTAATTAACCCTGATCTACAAATGTTATCAATACTCGTCTATGCCCCATACCTACATGTCCCTATCATTGCCCACTGGCACAAATAGGGTTAATCGATTGTCTTAAAGTATCTGTGTCATTTTTACAAGAAAGTTTAAAGATGGAAATATTACGGGCGGATGCTTTGTAATTATATTTATATTTGAAAGATTCT
Organism: Hymenochirus boettgeri; assembly: GCA_019447015.1. Lineage (NCBI taxonomy): Eukaryota > Metazoa > Chordata > Amphibia > Anura > Pipidae > Hymenochirus > Hymenochirus boettgeri. The sequence goes on from CM033472.1 coordinate 247,897,949, forward strand.
GCAAGGTTTTTACTTACTAAACTAAAAATGCTTTTTACTTTTGGGAAGTCCATTAAAACAGCTGGAGGTCAGAAGGTTACCTGTCACTGGAGGTACTAATTGGCGGGGGTGGGATATCCCTCTTGTACTGGTTGCAATAGATATAGAATATTTTTTTGGCAAGTTGGAATGAACAGTTGTGTTATATAGTTTTTGTGGTGCGTTTAGCCTCTTGGATCTTAAGGTACCATACAATTAAGGGGACATTAGGAGGCCGTTTTTAGTAACATCTGACATACAATTTTATTGTTAGTATTATTATTATAGATTTATATATCCCAGCTTCCGTGGCGCTTTACAATTACATAGTCATACATTACATACGGTAATACATGTTATACAAAGCACACATATTACATACCGGTAATACAAATAGTAACCTGATTAGTTTTATTAGCAGCACGACTGTAATAGGAGAGAGGACCCTGCCTGCCAAAGAGCTTACAGACCTAGAGGACATGGGGGGAGACATAAGTGTTGCAGGAGTCGGTAAGGCTGTAACTAGATTGGCTGCGGGTGTGGATCATATTGGTAGTAAGAGGGGTAGTTTCTGGGCCAGGTTATATGCTTTAAAAAAAACAAGGTGGGTTTTAAGGTTACGTTTTGAGGTATAAGGGACGGTGAGTGACATCCGATATTTCCATTAGTTGGCCAAAATTGTACATTTTCCCTGATCTTATATGCACATTATCGTAAATCAATTCCAATTATGGGAAATCTTTTTTTACGTCGATTGGGTAAAATGATTTAGTGTTTTTCTGAAGTTTCCGATTAAGTATAAATGTAATGTACCTCACAACGATAGACGTCATTCACACATTAATCACAAAACAAAATTGAATGTGGAACAATATGATGTGACACTTAGTACAATTACCATGTACATCTGTCTTCAAGGTATCGGTCGTTTAAGATCGGAAATTACTATGTATAGTGTATGTGCCACGCTTTATAGCTAGTCCTAATTGATAAAAGCAGGCTCCTGTGTTTAGATTATGTTTCATAGAAAAATTTCCTTGATCCGAAATTAATTTCTGTTTTTTTTTTTGCATTTCGAGGCCAGAAACCTTCTTAAACCAAACCCCAAACTCGACAATCTGCATGGTAAGCAAATCCCATCATGTTCGGCTTCCTGAATCTCTTGTCTAGTACTTAAAAACTGTCCAATTTAAAGGCATAGATACCCAAAACCTGTGCCCCTGGGAGAACATTGATGAATACTCGCTGGGCCTCTCCCAGCCACTGTTTGTGACGTTTCTCTTAGGCATAAGGAATTCTTTCCCGCCAGAGTTGCGACTTTCATTGGCCGTTGCACTGGGCCGAGGGAGGCTGGACCCATATGGCAAGCACACTTTTTAGGGTAATACTGGAGAATCTAATGTACCCACCTAATGTAGTTCTAGCTTAAGGTCCTGAACCCTGTGTACATAAAAAGTAGTATAATTGCCCTTTAATCTCCAGTAAAGTCTAAAGCTAGGTACAAGCCATACAATAATTTGGGCCAACCATCATTGTCAGCAAGTTCCGTGTTTTCATCATCAGTCGGTCTTAAGTTGGTGGCAGGGTGCGGCCTTACTTGAGGGGGATCGTAGAGCATGGAATGAGAAAGGCTTCTTATTTCCGGACTATGAAATTATGGATAGATCAATATTATTTTCCCCTTCATAAATATGGTGGTTTTTTGCCTTCCTGGATCAACAGTTAGGCAGGAATGAGGATATTGCTGGATGTGTTGGACTGGATGGACATGTCTTTATTCAACCTCAAATACTATACTGTACTGTACTATCTATACTAATACTATAATAAACATACTACTATAGCAATACTAGACTATAACTATAACGATCAACAACTCTATCAGGCATTCTATAACTATACACATATTGGATACATACTATACTGATAAAAACTAGAAGGCACAGGAAAATGCTAGTACTATAAATACAATAAACCAGACTATAACTATAACCATAACTATACTATACAATACTATACAATACTATACTATACAATACTATACAATACAATACTATACAATACAATACTATACAATACTATACTATACAATACTATACAATACTATACTATACTATACAATACTATACAATACTATACTATACAATACTATACTATACTATACTATACAATACTATACTATACAATACTATACTATAGTATACAATACTATACTATACTATACAATACAATACAATACTATACTGTACTATACTATACTATACTATACAATACAATACTATACAATACTATACAATACCATACTATACAATACTATACTATAGTATACAATACTATACTATAGTATACTATACAATACTATACTATACTATACTATACTATACTATACTATACAATACTATACTATAGTATACTATACTATACTATACAATACAATACTATACTATACTATATTATACAATAATATACAATACTATACTATACTATACAATACAATACTATACTATACTATATTATACAATAATATACAATACTATACTATACTATACAATACAATACAATACTATACTGTACTATACTATACTATACTACACTATACTGTACTAATATTATACTATACTATACTATACTATACATTATATTTTCACGAGAGGAGAAACCACAAATTTCATAGGTTGGGGGGCAGAGAAATCATTTTAATATTCATGTTACTGATATCATTAGTTCCATATCCCAAGGAATCAGATCTATCAATCAACAATGGGAAGCGAGGGGAGTTTACACATTTGAGCAAAGTATCCCAATGTTTGGGATTGGATGTAAATAGGAAATGTGTATGTTTAGATTGTCTTCTACCATTAGATTGTAGCTTCCATCCGGATCATCATCTTCCTCTTCTTCTTCACCTGATAAACAATAATAGTTTTACATTAGGATTATTAGACCCCTTTATTGGATTGCACATCCCACCAACAAAAATCATACAGTAAACCAAGTGGTGACGTCTTTATAGTCTAGGGCTGATACACAATGATGAACCAGATGGTGATTTCACACGTCCAATCGTTTCTGACTCAATTTCTGCAAAATTGGTTGACTGTACAATCAATCTGACCACGCAATTGGTCTGCCCACAATATTAGCAAGTACCCCCTTAATATTAACCAGCAAACTGGTTTATCACAATTGGTTTATCACATAACTTAGTTGCAAGTTTTTGTGTGCCAGGCCTTAGTAAAAATGTTTCTGCTGATCAAAACAAAATGTCAGCTTCCTACAAATAACACTGATATGTGTGATGACCAGCGAAGGGCATAAGGGGGTCTTTGGATGGAAGGAGACAAAGCTCATGAAAATAACACACATACAATGAACTGACTACTACTTAGCCTTACAGAAAAATAAACACTCATGGGGCTGTGTCTTAACGTTGCATTAACAGGCAGTAGTGTCTTAACGTTGCATTAACAGGCAGTAGTGGCGGTACATGTAAACTGGGTCGCACAACCACTGCAACTAATGTACTGAGCCTATAGCTGGCATTAAAGATTCAGATGGGTAAAACTCCATTCGCAATGCTATGAGAGCCCCTATTGGGGGGCGATATAAAGCGATAGTGTCTCTCTGTACATAGCCCTGCCAGTGTAACAGTAAACATAGGAGGTTCATAAAAACATTCAACTCTCCTTGGTGTGCTTGAAACATTGTAAAGATAGAGATAGATAGATAGATAGATAGATAGATAGATAGATAATAGATGGATAGATAATAGATGGATAGATAATAGATAGATAGATAGATAGATAGATAGATAGATAGATAGATAGATAGATAGATAGATAGATAGATAGATAGATAGATAGATAGATAGACAGATAGATAATAGATGGATAGATAATAGATGGATAGATAATAGATAGATAGATAATAGATAGATAGATAATAGATGGATAGATAATAGATAGATACATAGATAGATAGATAGATAGATAGATAGATAGATAGATAGATAGATAGATAGATAGATAGATAGATAGATAATAGATGGATAGATAATAGATAGATACATAGATAGATAGATAGATAGATAATAGATAGATACATTATAGATACATTATAGATTGATAGATGGATAGATAGATAGATAGATAGATACATTATAGATTGATAGATGGATAGATAGATAATAGATAGATACATAGATAGATAATAGATAGATAGATAGATAGATAGATAGATAGATAGATAGATAGATAGATTGATAGATGGATAGATAGATAGATAGATAGATAATAGATAGATACATTATAGATACATTATAGATAGATAGATAGATACATTATAGATTGATAGATGGATAGATAGATAATAGATAGATACATAGATAGATAGATAGTTAGATAGATAATAGATAGATAGATAGATAGATAGATAGATAGATTGATAGATGGATAGATAGATAGATAGATAGATACATAGATAGATAGATAATAGATAGATACATTATAGATACATTATAGATAGATAGATAGATACATTATAGCAGGGGCGTATCTAGGGTCTAAGAAGATCCGGGGCACTCCTGGGCACTGTATGCGCCGCGCGCAGCGCGTCGCAAAATTTTTTAGGCCACGCCCCTTTCTCCGCCCCAATTAGGACACACCCACTAAGTACTTAATGAGATGGCCAAAAAGACACAGACAGACAGATAGATAACCACAAACATAGACACACAGCCCGATAGTGATAAACAGACAGAAAGACAGTGAAATAGACAGACAGAGATAGAGATTTGGATAGAGAGACACAAATTAATGACACAAAGGCACAGTAAACTGGCAATATCATTATATACTGGTAGCAATCTGGTAATTTTAAACTTACTGTTGTGTTCAGTTGTAGTCAGTCGCTTGGCCATACCTTTGGCCAGGGAGACCTTCTTGTACCTTTTACATGGACCTCTGCCCCTATCTATCTGTCCCTCTCTCTCTGTATATCTATCTATCTAACTCTGCTATCTATCTATCTATCTAACTCTGCTATCTATCTATCTAACTCTGCTATCTATCTGTCCCTCTCTCTCTCTGCTATCTATCTATCTAACTCTGCTATCTATGTATCTATCTAACTCTGCTATCTATCTATCTAACTCTGCTATCTATCTATCTATCTATCTATCTATCTATCTATCTATCTAACTCTGCTATCTATCTATCTATCTATCTAACTCTGCTATCTATCTATCTATCTATCTATCTAACTCTGCTATCTATCTAACTCTGCTATCTATCTAACTCTGCTATCTATCTATCTGTCTAACTCTGCTATCTATCTATCTATCTATCTATCTATCTATCTAACTCTGCTATCTATCTAACTCTGCTATCTATCTATCTATCTATCTTTCTATCTAACTCTGCTATCTATCTAACTCTGCTATCTATCTATCTAACTCTGCTATCTATCTATCTAACTCTGTCTATCTATCTATCTATCTAACTCTGCTATCTATCTATCTATCTAACTCTGCTATCTATCTATCTATATAACTCTGCTCTCTATCTATCTATCTATCTATCTAACTATCTAACTCTGCTATCTATCTATCTAACTCTATCTATCTATCTATCTAACTCTGCTATCTATCTATCTATCTATCTATCTATCTATCTATCTATCTATCTATCTAACTCTGCTATCTAACTCTGCTATCTATCTATCTATCTAACGCTGCTATCTAACTCTGCTATCTATCTAGTAGGAGAAGGCCGGGAGCGCAGAGGCCGTCTGTATGTTCTGCGCCGTCGCGCGCGTGACGTCATCGCGCCGAGTCCGACGGAGTCCGCCGGGGAGTCCGGAACTAGGGGCACAAGTCAGGAAAACATTCGGGGCACTTTGCAAAACATCCGGGGCACGTGCCCCGAATGTTTTAACGTAGATACGCCACTGCATTATAGATTGATAGATGGATAGATAGATAATAGATAGATACATAGATAGATAGATAGTTAGATAGATAATAGGTAGATAGATAGATAGATAGATAGATAGATGGATAGATAGATAATAGATAGATACATAGATAGATAGATAGATCTCTTACTACCACTGACCCTAGTGTTGATGTAAATTATAAAAGCTACTTGTAGCATCCACAGTAGAAATGAGAGTAACCAAGGGCTAGACTGGCTATTGAATAACGGTGTGTCTTTATGTGTCTCTTCTACCAATAGACCATGGCTTTATAGCTCATATTCCTAAAACATAGAATTGATGATCAATTCTGATTTGCGTTCTGCTTAATCTCTCACCTCAATGAGGTTCACCCACCAACCTCTAGAAATCTCCAGCCTTGCTAAGTTTCAGTTTATTTACCATCTTCCTCGTCATTGCTGCTTCCATCTCCATCATTCTCCTCCACCTCTTCGTCCTTTTTCCGAGCAGCCTTGCCCAGCTTAGGGAACTTTTTCTCCACCCATCCTCTACTCCGCAGGCAGCTCCGGATCACAGGATACGGGCCATGGATTGCGAAGATTTTTTTTAGCTGAGGGGACATAACACAGATTGCACGTTTATATTCCATGTTAATGCTGCAGGTTAAAGAAGAATTATAGTGTAGTGTATACAGTAGTATATAAAATGAAAAGTACCTGGGGCAGGGAGGTAGGATTGGTACTTTCTACCTTCCAATATCAACTAAAGCCTCAACAATAAAGAATCGGAAGGCAGTAGTGGTCATAATTTCAACCCTCAGCTTATACTCTGGATCAGAATTTCCAATTTTTTGAGGTAAAAATAGGTACCTCAGCTTATACTCGAGTATATACGGTACTTTTTTTATGTCTAAAAAGTGAATATTTACAGTATAGTTGCCCTTAAATGTGTATTTCATAACTGAGTAAATTAACCAATGAAAGTAATTATATGTGCAAAGATGTTGGCTCTGTGCAGGTGAGAAATGTTAAATTCATATTTATTCAGTGAAAAGGCTATTTGGGCAATTCTTCAGGAACCACCAAGCTTGATCTTTTAACGACTGTCATGTGATCGCAAAATGAATGGACCAGGCGGGACTTAATGTCTCTGAGGAATCGCCTGATTCGCTGTGAAACGCGTCAGACCCCCATACCTGTATTTATGATTGTAACCTGATATTGTTAATTAAGTCTTATTTATCCCGTATTACAGAGCGGACACTTTTCCGGGACTTTTGTGATCGTATGTCGTTCACAAAAAAGATCAGGTGGTTCCTGAAGAATTGCCCAAATGTCGCGGGATTGGTCAGGAGGTGAGTTCAGTGTATGGGCACATTTACACTGGCCTAAAGATGTAATAAAACCAAATTGGTGCAATAATAATAATAATAAGGAAAATCTGTACACAAACTGTATATACTGTGTGTGTAAATTTACTAACCTTCATTGCTTTCTCTGCAGCAAGTTTGGCATATTTCAGTCGATCGGGGTTAATTGTTGTATGATGGTTTGATTTCTGGATCCGGCGCTCATTAGAATGACCTGTGTAAGTTCAATAGTTACATTAGAAAACTAATACCATAGGGACAGATTTACCAAGAGCCGCAAACTGCCATTACCAGTTGTGTGACTCATGCCAGGGATTTGCTGGTGTTAGAATCCTTGGAAATAGTGGGTTTACCACTATATTAAATAGGCTGCGCATAAAGAAGAAGTTAAAGTCTCGCTAAACGATATTGAATCAGTTTGTGCGACTTTAACTCTTAATAACTGCACATCGGCTTACGGGGAATGATGGTCTATCTAGGCAGCCATGATGGAACATGACGAGCCATTTAATCCAAAACGGACAGATTTTCACTCTTGTTTTTAAGACAAAACCTGTTGTATTCACTATTGTTTGAATAAATATTATTTGGGATTAATTAAAAACAAAACCATAACATACTACATACATGTTGTTTAACTCCACGTGAACCTGCTCACTGGGATTGGTAAGTGTTTCTATGAAAACAAGTGTAATAACACTGCAGCTTGGAACCTCCATTCATAAATAACCAGGGAGTACAGAGTATGCAAAAGGTTTACATAGGAACCAATTATCACTCTAGCTTGTGACGTGCTGCTGCTTATGTATAGTAAAGAACAGCCGCAAAACTTCAGGGGCCTGGGCCTCCCCCGCGAGATTGGAGGCCAGGCTCCTGACACACCCTCTCCCAGGCGCACCAAAGCCACAATACGGTCCACGTTCTGGTCTTTTAAACAGCTGATCACAGAGTCTGCACTCCCTGATTGTGGAAAACCCATACAACAAACCTGCCCCACAAAGAACAAAAAATATGTGTAAAAAGCTTGGCTGTGACCAGTTGACTATATATCTATGGATACGGATTTCTTACCATCATGTTTCTCTGCAGCATGGCGAATGTTCTTTCTGTTACTCGGATGAGGTCCCTGGTCTTCATCTGCCACAGTTTGACCCAATTGCTCACAGTCCTTTTCTTTGGAAAATATAATATTTGGGATGAGACAACATCAAACAAGAGCAGACACATTGCTACATCTACTCTAGACAGTGGCTGGAAATGTTGGTGTTTCAGCCATGCTGGTGGGTAATGTTTTTTTTAAATGTCTTTAAAGGGATTGGCAACTGGAGTCAAGGAGAGTATGAGAAAGATTAAAGGGCACGACCACCCTTAAACAAAACTGGGCCCTTTTCAGTTACCTGCCTGATTCTAATCAATATATTTAGAACATTATTAGATGTATTACTAACCAGATATTAATGTATTATTATGACCCCCATTCTGGTAAAACAAATGTCTCCATCCACTTTGCAATCAATCAAGGTTGTGACTGCTTTTATTACAGCCAATGATTGACTGTTCTTTCCTCTGCTGCCTCCACTGCACATGCTCAAGTTCCTTAAAGCTCATTGAGTAGGTGGAGGAGGTGGCAACCTTTGACAGAAAGGCTTACCAATAAATATCTGGTTAGAAATGCAAGTAATAAAGTGCTAAATATAGCAGTTGGGATTAGGGGCAAATACTGTAAATTACAATTGACCAGTTTTTATTTTAAGGGTGGACATTTGCACTAAAATGTAAACATAGCATTTTAAGAAAATGCAGCAATGCAGTTAAGTCTCTTTCCTCTTTATATAATCACCTTTAGTGATATCTCTGGAAACTGAACTGAGGAGATGCTACAACCCAATGTAACCATTGATATCTAACCCTTCCTTCTCCTTAAAGTAGATTGGAATCTACAAACATAAAGTAATATGTATTGTCTGAAGAAGGTGTTTGAGACACCGAAACGTCACGAATAAACCTTGTTTTGGATTAAGACTGGTAGTGCGCTATGGAAGTACTTTCTTATCTGAATGAAGTAATAAACACACCCTTTTATTTATTTTTATAATTATATTCCACTGTACCATTAATTTGGCAGTTGATCTCTTTGGTTCTCTTACCTTGAACATCCTTGTCTCCATTAGAAGGTCCAGATTCAGTTGGACATTCAGGCTGTAGGATGAGGAAAATAAATAGTAACTTCCTATGTGATTTGTATCATAATGTTTATTTCCCATATGGTTTATAAGCCTGTCTGTATCATGACCTATTAACTCCAATGTACCAAAATGAAAAAAAACAATAAAGAAACTTAACATTACTTCAAGGGATTCCCCAACCCCAACAAGGAATGCCGAGTATATAATATTGGCCTGAGGATCTAATTACCCTACCTCCTATAGTTCTATAGTCTCACATTACCAAATGGAGACACCTTCCTGGACTTACAGGTGCTCCAACTCCAGCATATACACACATGACATATACATTGGACCTATATTTCTAGCAGCAGGGCTGGGAATTTCCACTGTAGTTTACACAGGATTACTGCTTGGGAGGATTACTAACCCCTAACAAGATTAGGAGATGATCGCCATATGTAACAGGTCATTTTTGTACCTTTTAGCCTTGCCTAACCTCCCAGTCCACACCAGCAGTAGTAATCTAACTGCCACTGAGCTGTCAGATGTCATGGTCACCTCTAATGTGTCTCTGTTTTATATAGCGATTGTATAAATGGATAATAAATACTTATAGCACCGCCAAGTTAAACAACTGGAATGCTCATCAGAAAATTTTTTTAATTAAAAAAATTGTAACATGGCTATTTAAAAAAAACAAAAAACTTTTTGAGTGCTTTTGTTTGACTTTATACAATATATTCTACATTTATTACTGTGATGTAAGGCCTAAGCCATTACAACTGAACTGTCTCAAAGTTTCAGATTTTTCCATAGTGTTTCTATGATTAGGTTGCTAGGTTCAGGTGGTTATGGCCCAGGGCAGTAACCTTGCAGACGAAAACTGTATGTAATGCTGTGGCTCCTCAAAAAAACAATTTTGGAAGGTAGGGATAATCAATCCAACCTCCCTGTCCCAGGTTATTTTAATTTCTAAAAAGTAAATTTTTACAGTATAGTTGTCCTTTAAACGTTTACTGAAGTTTCATGTGGACAGTATGGTGGGTATTTCCCCATGCAGCCAAGACCAGGACCAGGTAAATTAGTGGGGCAGTAGCCATCCTGGTCCCCCCAGAGCGTGCATCTAGATGGAGCTGTGTTACGTCATTTCTTCATCTCCATGGAGACCCTCGTTCAGCTACCATGAGAAATAGGTTTAAAAGTATTGATTGCTGTGAATACCAATAGATCCCACCATGCATTTACATCGGCATTTCAATTTCCATACCCTAGTTCCAGCCCTGATCTGTATGGGTCCATATTAGACCATGCCACTTGGCTTTTGGTTACTCATACTCTGGCCTGAATTTGCTGTCTGTAAAGTGTTTTTTTAATGCAAAACATTGATCATCCATTTGTTTCTTATTTTTACCTGTGTAACCATTGTAACAGTTAAACGTGGCTATAAATAAGTTGTACCAATCCTTCATACAGACATTGCTGCTGTCTATCCACTTCAATAGCATGAACCCGTGCAGTCTGTGCTGAGGGAAAGAGAAGGTTATATGTTAATACCTAGAGAGAAACCTTTCTAACGGGGGGATGTATCATGTGACACAAACGCTTGGCATTGCCCCCTTAACTATGCTCGTGGTTCAATGTTAGAAACGTGCAGCTAGGCCCTGCTGTTCCGGTCTTTCCAGTACATTTCAAACAAATTCGATGGAGCCATGCAAGACGGATAACATAAAGATAACTCCCATAAAAATGAGGCACAGTGCATTCTCTGTAATTGACACACACCATGAAACCCGTCCTGAACCCACACTAATCTGTTTTACATTTACAAATAGGTTAATGTAGATTCATACAAAAACGAGTGGTAGAGATGGGCTAGAACTCAAACCCGAGTTCAACATGAACTTAAATAGTTCAGACAAACTCGGACGCTTTAGATTTTCCCGAAAGGTCGTAGTTCCGAACTCGCTGACATATTTTCGATAATATCCCTTGAATGTAGTGTTTCGGCGATAACCCTGAAATGTAGCGGTTCGTTCGGTAACCCTGGAATGTTCGGTTATCCTCGAATGTAGCGGTTGAGCGATATCCCTTGAATGTTCACTAACCCTCGAATGTATTGTTCAGTAAACCTCGAATGTAGCAGTTCGTTCGGTAACCTTCGAATTGGCGATAACCCACGAATGTAGCATGTGATTGCACGTGTTTCAAAATTGCAAAGAATCTTAGTGCACCCTACCTGCGATTTACATTATAAATAAAATGTCATGCGGTTTGCAAAGCGCAAAAAGATCGCACAACACGGCAAAAACATGCTAGTAGGGTCTAGACCTAAGAAATGATTGCGTGGTATCAGCTCACTGTAAACGAATCCCAATGTGCTTAAAGAAGAGATTTTAAATTTAAAAATTTACTGAAGATAAGTCATTAAAGGACAACTATACTGTAAATTTAAATTAACTTTTTAAAAATGAAAAGTACCTGGGGCAAGGAGGTAGGATTAATTATTCCTACCTCCCAATATTGTTTTGTTGAGGAGCTACAGCACATACAGTTTTCATCTGCCAGGTTATGGCCCTGGGCCATTCTATATTAAAGATAAAGCTGAAGCATACAGGAAGACTGTCAGAAGCAGTTTTCTTCGCCCTGCTGCTTCTCATAGAAATGATATTGGGAGGTAAAAAGCACCAATCCTACCTCCCTCCCCAGGTACTTTTTATTTTAACTGTTTTTTTAGACGTGGTTACAGATGTGTTACTGACATGGCTACGGACTGATTACAGACAAGTTACAGACGTGGCTACGGACGTGGTTACAGACGTGGCATGGACGTGGTTATAGACGTGGCTATCCGTGTGCATGGGACCAGCATAGTTATTTAATAAACTAAATCAATGCACTGTGCTTTGAATGCCCCATGTAACTAATCTGATTTATATATACCCAAACTCTGATTATAGATTCAATTCTCCCATTAAATTGCCACATACACAAGACACTGTAATACAGATATATAGATTGGAATCTTACCCTGATTCAGAATCAGTCGGAGCCCAGCATGGGATTATAACAGATCTGCTGCCTGCCTGACGGTAGTAAAGTGATATGATACGTGGCCCTACCTACCCCTGAGCACTAAACATGATGCAGAGCCCAATTCTTTGTCACCCTCTCCCTTTACTCTCACTCCCTCCCCTTCTGTTTGCTGACACCCTGGCAACAATTTCCAAGGCAGCTAATGCAATGCTTTGCTAGAGGAGAAATGTCACATCCATCATGTACCTCAGGGTTCCATATTGCTGGATACAGAGCCTTAGAGGCAGGGGCGTTTTTCTAGGGTTCTTGGCACCCAAGCCAAACTTTGGAAAGGCGCCTCTAATCTGTAATAGCCAGTGCGCTTATGGTGGGGTGGGCGTGGCTTCTAGTAGTGCGTATGGCAAACCACTTGGTAATTTTAAACTTTACAAGGGGGCTGGGGAGGCAGATAGAGATAGATAGATAGGGCCCTATTTATAAAAAATCGTTATCGTTATCGTAAAATACCGATCGTTATCGTAAAATAACGACCGTTATTTACCGATAACGACCGGTATTTAACGATATCGGTAAATAACGGTCGTTATCGTAAATACCGGTCTTATCGGTAAAAACCCGGTCGTTATTTTGACGATAGCGATCGGTTATTTTACGATAACGATACGATTTTTTCTAAATAGGGGCCCGATAGATAGATCGCTAGATAGCTATATAGCTAGATGGATGGAATGGATGGATGGATGGATGGATGGATGGAGGATGGCTGGATGGATGATAGATATATGATAGCTAGCTCGCTAGCTAGCTCCCGCTCGCTCGCTACGCTCGCTCGCTCGCTTCGCTCGCTCGCTATGCTCCTAGATCGCTCGCTCGATAGCTCTCTCGCTCGCTCGCTCCGCTCGCTAGCTCGCTCGCCATCGATCCGCTCAATAGAGATAGATAGATAAGATTACAGATAGTAGTGAGATCAGATAATAGATTCGGCTAGCTAGATTCGCATAATCGATAGTTATGATGCTACTCTAGTAGATCGATAGAGATATAGAGAGATATGCTATATAGATATATCGCATACATATAAATAGAGAATAGATAGAAGATAGAGACCGACAGACAGACAGACAGACAGATAGTAGAAGATGAATAGATAGATACTAGCTAGAATAGCAGTCTAGATAGATAGATAGCATAGTAGATCGCTTCATGACTCGCTCGCATCTGCTCTCGATCGCAGACACGAACGAACCAGCCGCAACGCGCTCACTGCTGCTCGTAGATAGATCGACTCCAGCGTAGCTGATCCCGATCGCTCGTGAGCTCGCGCTGCATCGCTAACCGCTCCCTCGCGCGCTCGCTCGATCGCTCCAGCTCGCTCGCCTCTCTATCGCTCGCTCTCTCGATCGCTCGCTCGCTCGCTCGCTCCCAGCTCCTCCCGCTCCTCGCTCCCGCTCGCTCGTGCGCTCGCGCTCGCTCGCTCGCTGCCGCTCTGCTCGCTCGCTCTCGCCCCTTCTCCGTCGCCCCCTCGCTGCGCCGCTCGCTCGCTCGCTCGCTGCCGCTCGACTCGCTCCTCGCTCGCTCGCTGGCTCGCTGCTCCTGCCTGCTGCTCGCTCGCCCGCCTCCGCTCTATCGCTGCTCCCTCTCGTCTCTCGCTCTCCACCCACAGCGCATGCGTAGATGAAGAGACCGGCCAGATGGAGGGATCTATAGACTTGATCATAAATAGAGAGGAGGTACTAGCTAGATATAAGCTAGACCAACAGCTAGTAGCTAGCTCGGTTCTCCTCGCGCTCGCTCGCTCATCTCTCTCTCTCTTCTCTCTTCTTCTCTCTCTCTAGGTGCTCGCGCGCTCCTGTCGCTAGGCTCGCTCGCTGCTCGCTCGCTCGCTGCTACGCTCGCTCGCACTCGCTCGCTCGGCTCCCTCGCGCGCTCGCTCGCTCGCTCCCGCTCGCTCGTGCCTCCCGCTCGCTAGCTGTCGCTCGCTCGCTTCTCGCTCGCTCGCTCGCTCCGCTCCTGCGCGCTCCTCCTCTCGCTCGCTCGCTCGCTCGCTCGCTCCCAGCTCCCTCGCGTCGGTCGCATCGCTCGCTCAGTAGCTCGATCCCGCGACAGCCCGCACAGCACGACCCAGCCCTAGCACGTCGATCCCGCCCGCCGCCCGAAGCTCGCTAGATCGCTCTCAACAGCTAGATAGCTGTCAGCAGAAGTCGCAGCTGATAACAAAAAGAACAGTATCTAGATACAAATAGATAATGAGATAGAGATGATAGATATAGAGAGTAGATAGATACAGATAGATAGATAGATAGATAGATAGATAGATAGATAGATAGATAGATAGATAAAGATAGATAGTGAGATAGAGATAGATAGATAGATGATAGATATAGAAAATTAAAGTAGACAGAGATAGATAGATAGATAGATGACAGATAGTATGATCTAGATGCTAGATGGATAGATGATAATAGATACATATAGATAGATACAGATAGATAGTGAGTTAAAGATAGATAGATAGATAGATAGATGATAGATAGATAGATAGATAGATAGATGATAGATAGATAGAAAAGAAAGAAAGATAGATAGATAGATACCGGTAGCTAGATCAGTAGATAGTGAGATGAGATAGATAGATAGTAGATAGATACAGATAGATGATAGATACAGATAATAGAGAGATAGATAGATAGATAGATACAGATAAATAGATAGATAGATAGATAGATAAAGATAGATAAAGATGATAGTGAGATAGAGATAGATAGATAGATAGATATAGAAAATTATAAGTAGACAGAGATAGATGATGATAGATAGATAGATAGATAGTGAAAGATAGATAGATCATAGATAGCTAGATGGATAGATGATAATACATAGATAGATGAAGAATAGATATATAGATGATACATAAATATATAGATATAAAAACAAGAAATAGAGATAGATAGAAGAGAACGGCAGATGGGATAGATAGATTGATAATATATAGAGAGAGGTGATAGATAGATATAGCTAGACGAACAGATAGATAGAATAGATAGGTTATAATAGAGAGATAGATAGCTATATTATATATATATATATATATATTGTGAAGAGAGAATAGATGATAGATAGATAAGAGATAGATAGATATCCAACCATATAACATGTTGAGCACTCTCACGACTGTTTCAAAAATCTTTCAACTTTTATTCCATATGCAGCAAACAGATAGCGATGTTTCGGTAATTAATTAGATAGATAGATAGATAGATAGATAATAGATAGATAGAGAGGTGATAGATAGAGAGGTGATAGATAGATAGATGATGATAGATAGATATGTGATGTATAGATACTATGTAGATATACGCTGATAGATCGATCTATAGATTTAGTACTAGCTAGTGTATCGTGTTGGAGGTGCTGACTGCGCTGGGTGTGTGTCGTGTCTGGTGCTGTGTGTGTGATGGTGCTCGTAGCTCTGGTGTATGTGTGGTGTGCTGTGTGCTCTGTAGTCGTGATTGTAGTCCTGTGTCGTGTGTGCTGTTGGGGGTGTGTTCTTTGGTGTCGCTGTCGACTGTCGTCTGCTGCTGTCTGTCGTGCTCTGATGTGTGCTAGTGCGGGGTGTGTCTTTGTCGGTGATGTGTCGCTCTTCGTGGTGTGTGATTGGCGGTTGTGTGTAGATGTTAGCGTTTCTTATTGTAATGGGCTTGTTTGCTTTTTGGTTTGTTTCTCTTCTCTTGTCCTTGCCGGTTTCGTGTGTACGCCCCCTGCTCTTGATGCCCCCCCCCCCCCCTTTTGTTCTTCTTACAGTGGTTTTCTGTTAGGGAGAGGCTATATCTGTCATAGGGAAAGTAAAGAAGATGGGGGCCTCCCTGCTCCCCTGGTAGTTACTCCCCTGGTGTAGGCTCAATCAGATTGTGACACAGGCTTGACAATTCCTTATTGATACATACCAGAGGAACACAAAAAAAGCACATAAGAGCAGTTATTCTGCTATATAATCATTTATTGTGGAGAACATAATGACATGTCATGAACCACAAGCAGGTATCCCACCCCTCCCGGCAGTCGAGGGAGTCTCCTGAAATCTGGGGTGGTCTCTTGCACACCCGCGAGACCACTCCAAACTCCCGTGACTGAAAGGACCTATCTCCTCCCCCTGGAACACCCCTTTTTCGGTCGTCACGCCCTGTCATGCCCCAGCCCCTCCAACCCCTAATCCCACCTCCACCCACCCCTAGATGACATCACCTATGTAACTTCCCCTCGCCACGCCCCCCTCCCCCCACCCTCGCCCAGAAGTCTCATATGGCAGGGTGGGAGGTCTACAAGTAGGTTCTTCCTCAGGTGAAAATTGCAGGAAAACCTACACCACACCCTTATATACACAATTCTACAAACAGTATTTTTGCCATCTAGTGGCCAAAGTATGTAACATATCACAAATGGCATATTGGTTGTCAAACTTCCACTGCATACGTTGGCCTTAGACTCGATCACACTAGACACGGCAGGGGTGTTCCTAGGGTTTTTGACACCTGAAACAACTTTTAAATACCACCTATTGGCAGATGGGGTCGACACATGAAGCAGGGCATGGCTTCATCAGGGAACATAGGTGTGGCTTGTGGAGGTTTTATGGTGGGCTGACTCAACAATGATTGGCGGACTGGTGCTGAAATGTGGTATTGTAGGGAGCAGGATTTTTTTAATTGCCGACTTTCAAGTTGACCGCAACGGCCGCCCTGAGCAAATGTTTCAGCTTGCTTCATGGTAGGGGCACCCCTGGACACGGACCCAAACAGACCACAACAGACAGTTTTTGGTCCATGTGTAGCAGTTCGTTTTCTGTACATTTTTTCTGTCTATACTGACAGCATTCGCATTTTATCATAATAAATACTAATAAAGTTAAATAAAATAATAATGGTAAAAATTTTCCACTACCAAAATTGTGAGCAAACCTCACTCTGAAGGACTCAGTAAACCAGAAACCCTAGTAGATTGTACCCTGACACAGGTGTATCCTAGGTACCACACTAGTACATACTAGAGATAAGGAAGTAGGAAACTTACACCTACCAATGTAGGTGTTCGATTCAGACCTGGACCCAAAAAAACAATGGACCTAACATTTTTCTTAAAATTTTTAGAACTTTTCATTGAAAAATCATAAATCAATACTACCGGTATTAGAAAATTGAAAATTATAATATCGCAATTCCTATATAAGTTCCTGTCGAAAATTTTAAAATTTCTGTAGAAATTTTTTAAAAATTCAGATTCAGGTTTAAATCAGATTATCAATTAAATCCTGATACCTAGATTTGTTCCTTGTTATACTAGAATAATCACTTTGACATTTCTTCCCTATAAATCTGGGCATTTTACAATTACTAAAGTGTGATGCAAGCTGCATTGATTTTAGTATAGCCATACAGCTTGCATTTAAAGGGTAACTGTGGTCCAAAAATGACTTTAGGTAAATTGATAGGAATGGCTATCCTGAGTATTTTTGCAATTTACTGTCATTTTTACATAGTTTTGAAGATATTTACATTTTTAGTGTGATATGGTAGCAGAATTACCGATCCCCTGCACTTCCTGCTTCCTGCTCTGAAACCATGTCTTCCCAGTCTCTTCTCCTCCTAGATTAAAAAAGACAAACATGTACACACCGTACACACTCTCTGCAGGGGGATTTGCTGTTACCCCCCTTCAGTCACTATAACTCGATCTCTTCCTGATTTATTCTGCTTTCTCCTGGACTGTGTATTTGCCAACTGCAGATTGGGGGGCGGATGGTAAGAGGACCCCTCCACCCCCCCCTAATCACCTGTCTAAAAAGCTGATCACACGTATAAGGAGACACGATCATCTGTTTAAAAGACGGGAACCAAAGAAGAGTTCTGTTTGGTTTTATTGAGCCATCGTCAGTGTATTGTAGGCCTTTGGTTTTGCAGTGTGAGTGCCTATAGACAGACGTCACTAAGAAATTAAACAAGATAGGGATGGGCCTACACTACACTGATGATGCTCAAAAAGTCAAAATCAGTCTGTGTTGGCTCTCTGGTTTTGTATATAGTTCATAGAAAAATTTATTAGGTGAAGCCTTTTGTAAGGGCTACCCCGGATACATGGATTTACCCAGAAGTCTCAGTTCCTTATTTGCATATGCTGAAGAGGAGCTGCAAAGCCTAATTCTCTCCCTATCTTATTTAATTAATTATAGAAAGTTCCAATGGATCTTCTCTTTATTGATTATCTAATGGATGGAAGATTGAGGGGGAAGATACATTTAAAGGAGAACTAAAGTACAAAAATTTGTTTTCAAAAACAGTTAAATGAAAAGTACCTGGGGGAGGAGGTATGATTGGTACTTTCTACCTCCCAATACAATTCCTATGAGGAGCGGCAGCACAAAAAAAATGCTTCTACCAGTATTCCTGGGTTCTGTTTTTAATACAGAAAGGCCCGGACAGTCACCTGACAGATAAAAACTGTATGTGTTGTAGCTCCTCAATGACAATATTGGAGGTAGGAAATAATCAACCCGACCTCCCTGCCCCATTTTTATTTCTTACATTTCATTTTTAAAAATACTGGTGAAATATTGTATTTCACTGTGGTGTTTGGACGAACTATATACAATGTTATTGTCATTTTAATCATTAATATATCAAAAACCCAAAACCCTGGATTTAAATCTCTATAAAGTAAATATATATAATGTATATGTAAATACTTAGTAAGGTTCAGGCCACACGGCAATGCACCGAACCGCGCATGTGTGATTCTGGTGCTTGTCCATCCGATTTTCTCTACTCTCCATTAAGAAACGCCATGTGATTGTAACAAAACGGTCATTCGTAGAATACCATGCAATAAATGAATGAATGCTGCAACGATTGCTAAGGGGGCGGTATCGCCTTTATAAATATAGCCATAGCCTTTGCGTTAGGCTTCATGGCTTTTGCCTTTTCTAACTGCTGCAGCTTATACAATTCCCATCATGCTTTTTGGTAAAAACAAAGGTTAACTGGGGGAAGGAACCAATGTAGGCTAAACAGAAATGAGTGAAAATGTTCAAGCCCGTTCTTCATTTGTTTGCTATGCCAACCCCTGCAAAATCAGCACCGCTATACAGTAACTAAATGATGGTTGTTGGCTGTCACTGATTCTAAAGCAAATCTTTACTCGCATTAACCCACATGGCAGCTCCCACATGTACCAGAGAGCCTGTTCAGTTCAACTGCAGCACTCAGATAGTTAATAGTTGACAGTGCAGCTAAAGCTGTTGATTGGCTGAGTGATGTCACTGCACATGTCTGGGTTCCATTGTGGGAAATCTAAACCATAGGGAAGTATAGCAGTCAGCTGGTGGCTGCAGTGTTTTCTCTCTCTCTCTCTCTCTGGTGCATTCTGGAAGTCTTGGAAGCTAAAATTCTATAGGCAGTGAATTTATCCAGGTCTGTGCAACACCCTGGGCTCATGCCCCAACCTCAGGCTGCCTGGTAAACACTGACACATAGGTGAGGCTTTATCTATTGGGCATTACTGCCCAGCAACCCCTTTAAACATGGACACTTACATAAACAGTATGATGCATAGTTGGGACCGTTCAGTGCAGCCCCAGAGTGTTAATGCCCAAGGCATATTATTAGAAATGTGTTGGCATATAGTCCATGTATTGTTTTATTATTTAACGCACAATGAATTTTATTATTCGTGTCCTTATCTATAGCAATAATCTTGATGACTGGGTGAAAGGTTTTTGCAACCTGGCATTAATTAACCCTGATCTACAAATGTTTCCAATACTCTCGTCTATGCCCCAGACT
Source organism: Hymenochirus boettgeri (assembly GCA_019447015.1). NCBI lineage: Eukaryota > Metazoa > Chordata > Amphibia > Anura > Pipidae > Hymenochirus > Hymenochirus boettgeri. Next base: position 247,918,303 of record CM033472.1, read on the forward strand.
TACATGTCCTAGCATTGCCCACTGGCACAATATGGGTTATCGATGTGTCTTAAATCTGTGTCATTTTTTAAAAGAAAGTTTAAAGTTGGAATATTACGGGGCATGCTTTGTAAATTTATTTATATTGTGAAAGATTCTGCGGTTTACTAAACTAAAAATGCTTATTTAGCTTTGGGGAAGTCATTAAACAGCTGGAGGTCAGAAGGTTACCTGTCACTGGATGTACTAATTGCGGGGGTGATATCTCTCTTTGTAATGGTTGCACATAGAGATAGAATATTTTTTTGGCAAGTTGGATGAAGTTGTGTTATAGATTTTTTTGTGAGTGCTTTTAGCCTCTTGGAATCCTTAAGGTGACCATACATTAGGCCGTTTTTAGTAAATCTGACATCAATTTTATTGTTTTATTATTATTATAGATTTATATAACATCTTCCGTGGCGCTTTACAATTACATAGTCATCATTACATACAGGGTAATACATGTTATACAAAGTCACACATATTACATACACAGGTAATACTAATATTATAAACTGATGAGTTTATTACAGCAATACTGTAATAGGAGAGAGGACCCTGCCCAAAGAGCTTACAGACTAGAGGAAATGGGGGTGAACATAAGGTTGCAGGAGTCGGTAGGCTGTAAATAGATTGGCGGCGGGTTGGATCATATTGGTAGTAAGAGGGGTATTGTCTGGGCCAGGTTATATGCTTTAAAAGGTGGGTTTTAAGGTTACTTTTGAAGGTATTAAGGGACGGTGAGTGACATCCGACATTTCCATTGATTGTCGGAAAAATTGTACATTTTCCTGATCTTATTATGCGACATTAGATCGTAAAATCAATCACATTATGGGAAAGTCATTTTTTAAGTCGATTGGTAAAATGATTGTAGTGTTTTCTGAAGTTCCGATTAAGTATAAATGTAATGTAACCTCACGATAGACGTCATTCACATTAATCACAAAACAAATTGAATGTGGAACAATATGTATGGACATCTTAGTACAATTAACATTGTACATCTGTCTATCAAGGTATCGGTCGGTTTAGATCGGAATTACGATTGTAATAGTGTATGGCCACCTTTATAGCTAGTCTAATTGAGAAAAAGCAGGCTCATGTTTTAGATTATGTTGCATAGAATTCCTTGATCCAGAATTAATTTTCTGTTTTTTTTGCATTTGCCAGAACCTTCTATAAACCCGAAAACTCGACAATCTGCATGGTAAGCAAATCCATCATGTTCGGCTTCCTGAGTCTCTTGTTCATGTGACTTAAAAACTGTCCAATTTAAAGGACATAGAATACCCAAACCTTTGCCCCTGGGAGAACATTGATTAATTACTAGCTGGTCCTCTCCCATCCACTGTTTGTGACTGTTCTATGTAGGCATAAGGAATTCTTTCCCTGCAAGAGTTGCGACTTTCCATGGCCAGTTGCTGGGCCAGGGAGGCTGGACCATAATGGCAAGCACAATTTTAGGTAATACTGGAGATCTAATGTACCCCCTAATGTAAGTATCTAGCTTAGGTCCTGACCCTGGGTACATTAAAAGGTAGTATAATTGCCCTAATCTCCAGAAAGTCTAAAGCTGGTACAAGCCATACATAATTTGGGCCAACCATCATTTCAGTGTTTCAGTCGGTCGTGCCGAATAGTACGGTTTCCTTTTGGCGGCTGCAACCGTCCGCCGACCATTTGTTTGTCCTAAGCAGTCAAACTCACGATTGGACCAGGTTGGAAAACCACGGATGATTGTGTGGTCTTATATGGTTCTTCACCCTTGGTTGTGGTTACTGTCGGCTGCAGCTGCTTTTGCTGCTTTTTTCTCCCTGGCCAACCGGTCGAAAGTCTTGAACGGTTGGTCAGGAGGAAAGTTGTATGGTGTGTACCAGCCTTCATTCTTCTCTATACCAAACCATGCTGGCATGATTTCACACATGCTTGCGATCTCCTAGCACGTGAGCAGTGCATGTATTGGCAAAGTGGCCACATGGCATGTGCTGCAGCACTGCAATTGGTTTTCGAAGCACATGCCATCTGCGTTGGAGTGCAAATGCGGTATGCACGTGAAAATTAGCAAGATGCCCTGGCTACTCTTAGCTACATCTGCAAGGTTTCTTTTCCCTGTCTTAAAGATGTACGGGTTGTGTTTAAAATAATTGGTGTAACATTATATAAGGAATAATAGAAATATGGGATGGCCCGAGTCTGTTACAGATGCAGTAACATGTCATTGTAGGAGCTTATCCCTAGGCATCCCAGGACTCTGTAATTATACCATATGTCAGCTGGTTAGAGAGAAGGCAAGTGGTTTACACACTGGTGGGTTTGCTATTGGCATATAGTGATATCTGCGCTCACCATGTAGATTCTGGTGTTTTTGTTTTGTGCAGAAAGTATTATATAGATATATACAAGATCCAGTCTTAGGTCTCCTAATATAACAGGACATTGCACCGTATGTGTGACAGTGTAGACTTGTATGTATCAATAAACTCCCACAATACCCCAGAATAGATAAAGATAAAAGGGTAAATTTTATTAAAATAACTTGCCCTTAAATAATAATGGGTGTGAGTCCGTACCAGTCTGATAATAGATGTAATACCATGCGATTGTATAACGTGGTAAGAATGGGGTTAAGTGAGTGGAGGATGGGCCTTTGGGAAGAGGAATGATGTTATGGAAAGGGAGAGCTCAGTGTTCCTTACGGTAATACATTTCTGATCTGTACTCACTTGGTCTGCACTGTACATTGCTAAATGTTTTTTTTGCTTTTCAACCACTTCCTTTGTGACATGTGGACTGCCAAGCTGTAACCCATTATCTGCTGCACTGCAAACCACACAGCACTTTATTTTGACTAGGAGACAGATCCATGATACCAGTATTCCAACAATCAAATTCCCTAATGGAACGTCCTAATTGTGCTGTCTCGAAAACATATGCGACTCCTGTGCTGTCTAAACAACCAAGTGCATCGCTGAAGGGCATTTCACTGTTATTTTTGTGTTGCAGACGTGACCAAATGTTGCCTTGAAATTGTCTGGGATCATTTTGCATTGCAAACTAGAAAGCCATTTAGAATACAATTTGCTTTCTAATATTCCTTCTTTTCAGTGTACTCCTAATACGCATCTCTGTTCTGTCACTTTATCAATGAACTTTAACTAGTAGAATTAGGGGCTTTATGACACGTGATATCGATCCACGAAACTTATGGTGGCCATAGACATAGATTGCTGGTTGGCCAAAGTTTTTCAACTGGCCCAATTGGGAAATTATCGGAAGATCTTTAGAAGAGCTTTCAATGATTGTCCATACATGATCAGACGGTCATATGATATTGGGATTCCCATATCTTACGACCGAATCTAAGCGTCTATGGCCACCAGAAAAGTAAGAAATGAACGCAGTGATCAGTTGAGTTCTATTGAAAACACATTTATTTAATACATTAGATTCCCAAAGATGATCCAGGATGTTAAAGTCACAAACCAGCAGATTGTCTCCTCTGTTTTGCAGCCTATTCTAATAAATTTTAAACAGCACAGAGCAGAATGCTTGTAATCATTGTCCCCTGGGATATACATTACAATCTGTGTTACTGCTAAAAGGCCAAGATTAGCCTTATGAGAATAGCAGTTTGGTATTATGGTTAGCTTGTCCTGTATATATGTGGGGAAATGGAAAATAAGGGTAGAAAAGAAAGCGAAATGGTGGAAATCAGGGGTGTTACTAGGGTTTTTGACACCTGAAATAACTTTTAATGCTGCCAAAAGGGGTGGCATGTGAAGTGGGCGTGGCTCATCAGGTAACATAGCGGGGCTTGTGGGAGGTGGGAATGGTGGGCTGATGTAACACTGACTGGAGGGCTGACTTAACTGGTGGACTGGTGCCGAAATGCAGTATTGCAGTAAGGAGGATTTTTTTTAACTGCTGTCTTTTAAATGTTTCAGGGGCCGCCTGAGCAAATGTTTCCGTTTGCTTCATGGTAGGGGCACCCCTGGTGGAAAAGGAAAGTGCTAATCCAATACTTGCAAACTGTCAGCTTTGTTGTGTGAGTTAACTGTTGCATCCAAAGTATCATTGAAAGATAAGCCGTATATACAGCATACCCATTGTAAAACACAGCCACTCGGAGTTTACTGAAACCTGTTTATTTTTGTTGGGTTCAACTCTTCTATCTAAAACTTTTGCCCTCTGGGTCTATTGTAACATAGAACTTTACTCGGCATCCCTGTATCAATATTGATTTTTTTATAAAGGTATACTACATCCAGTTTCAATGTTATAAAATCTTGGTGAACTGGAGGATTTTCTAATATTCCCTTGTAGCAAGAATGAATGATTCACATAACAGTTGTGAGTGGACATGATAAATGATGATGTTTGGGGAATAGCAGTTGAATTTAAATGTACACTGTTTTGTTATATAACATTACACAACGTTGTTATCCATTATCAGGTTTTTCTGTGCTCTGTGGTGCGGCCCTCCATGATGGATACAGTACACGGACTGTTACAGGGAATTTTCACTTTTGTATTGTTCTCCTTTTCTTCTCAAAACCTTGTGTTTCCAGCAGGAACCCTGCCAAACCTGCCAGAAACTGGCCACCACTTCATTAAGGTGGACTTCCTGCTCACATGTAATTCATGGAATGCTGGGATCTGTAACTTTGATTAGCGTTGGGGTGACCGCTAGTTAAATGCAAACATTAAATGAATGAATAGATTTTTGTGTAGAATTTTTTTAGCTACAGTTCACAAGGATGTGCTGATGAATATATATCTATAGAGATTCCCGATTGCATTTGTATGGTTCTTTCTTCTAAAAGTTACAGCACTCAAAAGTTTTCTTTATTGCTTGCAGTGCCCCATGATCACATCCTCAACATCTTGTGCTCCACCCCCTACCAGCGGTCTGAGCATGTGTGTTTGGAAATGGCTTTAGGGCTCTGACTTATATATTATTACATATATTATTTTATATAACCCTGACATTTTTGGAACATTTGGAGGCCACATTCACCCTTCTTTGTGGGGGAAAAATACCTCTTGAATTTTTTCTTTCCTCAGGGTATTGAGAAACCACCGTTCACAATTTTGGAGGAGGAAACACAGCCTGGGAAAGGAGAAGCTGTCAAAGTATGAATTCAGGTAGTGTCTGGCCTTTCCCATATTAATCCAGTGTCTGTCCTAGTGCCCCACCTAGTGGACTGCGTGTTTATTTCAATCTACATTAGAGGACAGTACGAACTACGTACGATTGTTCCTCTGCAAGATCTAACGTGGATCCTTGAAAGTTCTTTGTTTTTTACAAAATTGTAACTGACTGTGAAATGAAAATTATGTGTGTGCCCAATGCAGGTTAAATGTTCTTTTAAATACAGGGCTTTAAAACCAGCCATGTGCTGCTGGTGTTAAGAAATAAAACCTCACCAGGTGCTACAATAACATGTGTATGAAGCTTTAATCTGCATGCGTAGGATCTTGGTACATTTCCCTATTTGTATATGAGATGCTGTTACTGTGACTTTATGGTTAAAGGGCATGTCCACCCCCAAACTATAATCCCCCCCAACTACTGGCCCCACCATGTAGTGTAGTTTAATCCTTACCTCACATCCCAGCTCCATAGGGTTCCCTGTAACCCCCCCCCCCCCAAAGTCCCAAACTAAACACCAGGAGGATAGCAGGGCTCTGCCTGCTATCTTGCCTCCGGTAGATTTTTGCCATGCGCACTGCAGCCCTTCTCCCCCCTCCCTCCCTCCCGTTCTACTATCCCTCCCCCTAGCGTTAAACCCCCTTAATATGCTGCTCCCCGTCTCCCATGCCCCCAGCCCCAACCGCATATTTTTTTTTTTCAAAAGCTCCCCAAACTCTTACTTACCTCTCCGCTTTCCTCCGCTGCACTGAATGACCGCAGCCGCGTCCGTGATTGGCTGCCGCTCAGCCAATCACAGACGTGACTGCCGGTCCCGCCCTCTGCTTGCATTCTCGAAGCAAGGGCCGGCAGTGCGGCGGAGGAACGAGGGGTAAGTAAGAGTTTGGGGGGCTTTCTGAAAAAATATTTATGCGGTTGGGGATGGGGAGCAGCATATTAAAAATCATGTTTAAGGGTGGACTAACCCTTTAACTACTACAGACAATATTTCTTTAGGGTGGGAACCCCTTATGTTTCCATTGCACAGACTCTTGTTGTTTTAGGACAATGAAGCCACATTTCATCCACATAAGAATTTGTGTCTGTAAGCAGAACATACTGGGGACTGACCTATGACTGTACTGGCTAAAATGCCTTATTCAAGGGCTATTCTAAAAACATTTTAGTTACATGTTTACATGTTGATCATAAAAATAGAAAGCCTTCTAATCACATTGTGTAACCCCCTATGCGAAGATCCTAACTAGCCATTGGTTACTGGATAGTTGGTGCGGAGACTTGCTTTCATATTACTGCACCAACACCTGGCATATTGGTAACATACCTACTGTACAGGGGCAAGCACAGAAGTTTGTTTAGCTCAGGCACCAACATTTAAGTTACACCCTCTTTTAAGGGCCACTACCAAAACCTTCATAATATTCTTGCTCTTAGACATTTTGCTGTTGAATAATGCTCCCCCTTTAATATATAAGGATAGTAGAAGTTCCATGACCATATAAAAGGATGAGGCATAGGGTTGTAATATACCATTTTCAAACCTCATTATAGTAAAAACAATATTACCATATAAATCTGTATTCCTTACTGTCCTGTAAGGGCAGTTTGTAGTTAGTGTGTGTGGGAGCAGCTGTACAACGCGGTTAATTGATATGTTGCATAAGACAATAAGGTAATTGGTTTGTTGCATGATTAGACATATAGGTCAATGGCACAGAAACAGAAGTTCCCATTTGTCTTACTGTGTGGTCACTGTCTATGTGATCAGTTTTCTCACCTGTCCACTAACAGGAATACTTTCCATGTCTGCATCTTGGCTCCCATTGATTTAATCCCCTTTCACACTGACAGTCCTTGTACTTTCTGATGACCTAAGGTGCCAGCACTGCAGGGAAGCTGCAGAAGGGGGGATTCTGGGCACCTGTAATCCCCTCCAGCCCCCCACTAAAAACCACCCATGTTGTTATATTGTTAGTACACGTATGATGGCCATATTCTCCGACTGTGTACCTGGCTGGGTGAAGATCACTGTCTGCCAATAGTTGCCGCAAGGTTGGTATGAACTGATTGGGGAAACACTAGATGTTGGAGCAATAGGAAACAGCATTCTCTTTATGTGAATGTCCAGCTTTAAGGACAACTATACTGTAAAAATTAACTTTTTAAAAATGAAAGCACCTGGGGCAAGTAGATAGGATTGATTATTCCTCACCTCCCAATATTGTTTTGTTAAGAAGCTACAGCACATACAGTGTTCATCTGCCAGTTATGCCCCTGCCATTCAATATTAAAGAAGTGCTGAAGCATTCAGGAAGACTGGCAGAAGCACTTTTCTTCATCCTGCTGCTCCTCATAAAAAAGGATTTGGGATATATAAAGTACCAATCCCTACCCCCGCCTCAGGTACTTTTTATTTTAACGTTTTTTGAAAAAAACTTTATATGCACTATAGTTTCCCTTAATGTTGATTATTAAATCAACTTTCTCCCTATTTTTTTTTCCCCTGACAGTGAAACCCGACTAGTAGATGGTGATAGAAACAACTTGGCGACAATCTGATTTTGACTGTAACAAGATGTTGGAACAAACGAGGAGCATCTGAATCCTGGTGGTTTAAGCAGTAAGAGATTCCATGATCCACCATTACACTGCATTGTATTCTAGGTATTCATTGTCGATCTTATACTCAGAAATATGCTTTAGGCCATAGTTTTCCTTTAAGGGTAATTACCCCCCAAAACATACTAGTAGCGGAATAGCCAATCACTGCCAGACTAGCTAGTTGAGCATCTTCTACTTGTGCACAAAAGGCATGTCTGGTGATGAGTATGTTTTGAGCATCTGTGAGAATTAGGGGGGTAATTGGGGGAGGTCTTTGGGGGTAAATTTAGTTTGGGGAGTGGGCATGCCCCATAATAAACCTAACACTGTTTTGTGTAACGGTTACAGCTCTCTATTTAGTGTACTGGGGCCTTGCCCATGCAATAAAAGGTGACCTTGCTATTTGTTGCACCCAATCAGATGTTACTTTTTACTGAGTTAGAAAACATATTATTGGTTACTGCAAGCTAACAGAACTGGAAAATTTTTGCATCTCAAAACCTCCACACCAACCGTCAGGACTATAGGTGGCAGTCCTCATTTCACTCATGTCCCTGGAAAGAACTTAAGTTTCCCTCCTATCTAATGTGTCCAGTAACCTTGTCTCAATACTACCTGCTTATCATCCCACTGTAGCAGAGTACTTCCATCTTCTGTCTGCCTTTCAGCAGATGTGGTAATGCCAAATCCATTGAATAGCTTTAAAGGCATGTCAACCCTTTTTCAGCTTTTGCTGTAGTGTAGGGCTCCCTCCCCCAGCCCAACCACCATAGTACTTTTTGCAGACACTCCCCCAACTGTACTTACATTACCTCTCTCCTCTGACATCCTGTCCGGCCCTATGCTTGCATGAAACTGCAAGCAGGGGTCCGGACCCGCAGCCGCGTCCGTGATTGGCTGAGAGGCAGCCAGTCATGGACACGCCTTTCGGCTATCCAGAACGTCGAGGAGAGAGGTAATTTAAGTAGAGTTCAGGGAGTTTCTGCAAAAAGTACTATGGTGGTTGGGGCTGGGGGAGGGAGCCCTACACACAGCAAAGGGATAACACACTAGGGGGAGGGAGAGGAAAAGGGTGGAAGAGAGAGGGGGGGGCTGCAGTGTGCATGGCAAATTCTCCCGGAAGAGAGACAGGAGGCCTATATGGACTCTGCCAGGCCCTGGTGGTCAGTTTTGGGACATGTACAGGACATGTTTTTGGGACTGTACAGGGACATTACAGGAAAACCATTTGGAGCTGGGATGTAAGGTAAGGATTTTTATACATTACACATTGGGGCCAGTAGGGTTAAATTATAATTTTGGGGGTGGACATGCCCTTTAAAGTGGGCTGGATACGTTTCTAAACTAAAAAATATTGAGAATTACTGGTATTAATACATATACTGTAGTTCTGGTTTGTACAGGGATACTATAAATATTGAAAATTATTGGAATTAATCCAAATACTATATTTCTGGATGGTACAGGGATACTATTAATATTGAATTACCGGTATTAATCCATATACTGTAGTTCTGTTGGTACGGATACTATATAATTTGAGAATTACCGGTATTAATACATATACTGTAGTTCTGGTTGGTACGGTATACTATATATATTAAGAATTACTGGCATTAATCCATATCTGTAGTCCTGGTTGTATAAGGGATACTTTCCGATACCTCCAATACTATGTTACCATGTAACTGTTAGACAGACATTGTGGGTAGGGTTAAAGGTTAAACTAGATGACGTATGTCTTTAACAACCTCCAATACTATGTACTATGTAACTGTTGACAGACATTATAGGTAGGGTATAAATGTTGGGCTAGATTGACGTATGTCTTTACACACCTCCAATACTATGTTACTATGTAACTGTTATACAGACATTTGGGTAGGGTATAAAGGTTGGACTAGATGGATGTATGTCTTTATACAGCCTCCAATACTATGTTAACTATGTAACTGTTATACAGACATTATGGGTAGGGTATAAATGTTGGACTAGATGGATGTATGTCTTATACAGCCTCCAATACTATGTTACTATGTAACTGTATACAGACATTATGGGTAGGGTATAAAGTTGGACTAATGGATGTATGTCTTTATACAGCTCCAATACTATGTAACTATGTAACTGTTTACAGACATTATGGGTAGGGTATAAAGGTTGGACTAGATGGATGTATGTCTTTATACAGCCTCCAATACTATGTTACTATGTAACTGTATAACAGACATTATGGGTAGGGTATAAATGTTGGGCTAGATGGACGTATGTCTTTACACAACCTCCAATACTATGTTACTATGTACCGGTAACTGCTAGACAGACATTATGGGTAGGGTATAAATGTTGGATGCGATAGATGTATATTTTTATTCAACCTCATTAATATGATACTATGCACTATTAGTAACTCTCAGCACTGTACACACATTAGATTTTGTTATCTGAAACGGCCAATGCCAACCTCAATTAATGATCTTCTATATGATGGAAATGGTTCATGGGAGGCCACCTGATTGCTCCCCTCTCCATACAGGATGCTCAGATACAGTCTGTTAAGGCAGGGTACGCACCATCCAGACATCCCACCCTGCCAAATTTGGTTTCTGGGCAGGGTAGGGAGAAGGGGCGTGGCGGGAGTTGGCTTGGTGGGCCGCATGACGTGTGCTACGTCAGGTGGAGTTTGGGGATGGCAGCCGAAAAGAGGGCATTCTGGAGGCGTATGGCCTAGACTCCAGGTAAGTGTTGGTACAAATCCTCTATGGGCTGCATGATTGTTAGCGGGAACTGATGCTCGTTGTGAACGGTCAGTCAGAACAACAAATCACATGGTGAAGTTGTATTAAATCCGACCTCCCTGTAGTTGCCTGTCTCTCTGGCCAAAGCGCAAGATTACCAACCTCCATCAAACAACATCACAGCAAAGGACCAAACCCTTCCCATTATTACAAATTGTCTGTCCCACGCCATTGGCTCATGTGGCTGCGATGTGTAGCCATGTGACAGTTTTTTACCTTTCTGCACTTTTTTGTGTTCAACGAAGCAACACCCAGATCTCTCCCGTGGCTGTGTATGGAAACACTCAGGCTCTGCTGCCCCAAAGGCACTAATGGGCCGGATTGTCTTGGTGATTATTTTTGTTGTTTAAGGCACGGCCACACTGCGCATGCGTTTTCTTCATTAGGTGTAGGAAAACGCATGCGTTTCGATTAAATGCGGAACGCAAATTGCAACGCACACGAAATGCGCGTTTTGACGCGTTTTAAATGATCGATAAAAACGCAAACGCACAAAAAATGCAGCAGTGTGGCCTAGCCCTTAATTTTGATGCACGAATTTAAAGGGCCTGTCCACACTTAAAACAAAACAATGGTAATTTGCCAGTCTCCTGCCCTCATTCAACTGATATATTTAGCACATTAGATTCATTACTAACAAGATATTTAGCGTAACTGTGGTCTCCACACAGTGCCAATTTCTATTAAAATTAGCACATTTGTACCTTTTAAAATGTCTCCAGGATCATGCTTCTACTGCAGTCTAACCAATTTCAGCAGTATAAAGAGTGGTGTTTCCAACTGGCGCATGACCAGCACCCTTGTCCGTCCCCAGTGCCAGAGGCACTAAGCATGCCCAGTTGATCGAACTGCCATAACAGAGCATCATCTGCTGCCTTCACCCAAACTTTTTCATCATTTTTAAAGCTAAGCCACAAGCCTGGAAAGAAAACTAGGTAGAGGAATGGACAGAGAATTGGTGCAGGTCTTTAAATAGCTTCAGACAAGATGGGGGGTGGTACTTCTTAAACAGCACATCATGTGACAGTCACACACTTCCTTGTTTATCACAATGTAAAAATAGGTTTAGCATATGATGACACAGAACTAGAGCTGTGCAAAAAGAAAAGCTTTATTTAGAAACATGCATGCTACATGGTTCGGACACCAATTGTCCAAACATGTACACGCAGGTTCCTTAAATAAGACTTTTCTCTATAGGCTCTATAAGGCCTATTTAACTGTTTCTGGGTAATAGTAAGTATCATTACTAGGCTGTGGTAGTATATTTGATGAGAGGTTGTCTAGCTGGAGCCAATCTTAATGATGGCTCTGTATTACCAGTTTAGGGTCCCCATACCCCTGGTTCTCATGGGACATATAATGAGGGTTTCTAGGCCTCTTTCGGTAAGGAAACAGGTAATAAGTATGGGCGAAATTTTTTTCATATGGTGAAGACATTTGTACAGCCACTTGATCTAGCTTGAGCCATGATATATCCTGCTATTTCCATCTAACCTATTGTAATGGAGGATTATGCTCAAAGAGCTTTTACAAGTGTAGAGTGATCTGTACCACTATTTCCTTAGCATTTAATCCCACACTGAGGGATCTACCCACTGCCTTGGGCTGGGGAACAATGCAGCTTTGTGTACAGACTGTTTGCATTAGGCCGGTTAGCGACTTTTTCCTATCGTGTCTCTGCCCATGTTGGGTCCCACTGACATGCTTTCATATTAACCTCAATCTCCACTTTAATGGGTTACAGGAACAACAGCCAAATGAATTCCTGAAAGTCCATAAAGAAAAGGAAAATCCTCCCATTTAATACTCAAACCACAAACTAGTGGGAAAGAGAAGCCACTTGTAGTAACTGTAATGAGGGTCATGAAAGGACCAATCCGACAGCCTCGCTGGGAAGCCAAACTGAGCGTTTATTCTGCAAACCAAAAACAAACATGGATGTCAGGTTGACAGTTTAAATGGTTCTGGATTATTTCGTTCTATGGTGCAGACTTTGATCAGCGGTCTAACAGTCTGCCCAATACTTGAAATTTAACACAGGCATTTTACGAAAGGAATAATTTGTTGCCCTTTATATCTGACTCGGCCGTAGCATTAGATAGACGGTCACTTTAAATTGAGGGTGTGTTATTTAAATAAAGTTTGGAGTTTGTGGAATTTCTGGAAGTAGGAATGTTTTTAATTTAATCAGTCCTGACAATCTGCACCCCTGGACCCACTTATTCTCTGTTGCTGTGTGCAAGTTAAACATTTGGATCTTAGGACCGATCGGGCACCTTGGATGCTTTTGCAATACACAGTCATACACCGACACTCTTGCTTCATTAAGTGTTTTCACACACAGGTTTGCATATACAAATAAGGTATGGGCAAGCAGGAGCCTTTCTATGTAATTTTTAAAAATGGAAAGTATGTGGTGCAGGGAGGTCGGATTGATTATCTACCTCCCAATATTGTTTCATTGAGCTACAGCACGTACAGTTTTCATCTGCCAGTTAGTTCCCTGGGCCGTCCTCCTAGAAATGTTATTGGGAGGTTTAAACTGTTTTTAAAGCTTCATATTCACTTAGTCCACCTTTAACATTACCTATCTCTTATGGCATCAGCGTGCAAAATCTGCGCATGTTGTTAATTTGCGACAACCAGTCACGTTATACAATGTTTTCAACTGCAGTATACTAATAAAAGTTATAATCTGATTGGTTGCTGCAAATTAACAGCACAGGCATTTACACTCCTTACTTAATAAGACCCTAAGGGAGCATGTTTTATCGTCTGTTATCCGCGCCAAATTAGTGTAAGACCCATGCTACCCAGTGAATTATCGTGTTGGCACAGGTTTTATACTCATTTTGCAGTGGTATTTCCAGATATTTTAGAAATAGTGCTGCAAAGCTATTCAGTTTAGGCTAAGGGACCTTTTCATCAGAGCTCCTGATTAAAGTATAGTTTCTTCCAGTTCTTCAGTAACCCATGTATTGTCACTTTGCAGCTTGCCCTGGTGGCACCGTAATTCCCTGCAGTGGAAATGGTGTGTGATGGAGAGGAACGGTCTGGCACAGGAATGTGTGAACTGTTACCCAGTTACGGTGGACACATTTGTATGGCCTGTGCGGTTGGTTATTATAAGAATCCGAAACGAAACCAACTGGTATGTTCAGGTATGTGAAAGACTCTTAATGGAAACTAGAAAGGAAATTTTAAGTATAATCTTTGAATTTGGCTTGAAGGGCTGCATTTTGGAAGGGAATATGTGTTTGCTGCAGATTTTAAAACTCATAATGGGAATGATGAGTTTGTAGTGAACACTTGTTTGGGACAAAAAAAACTTTTGTGTTTACCCCAGCCCAAAGTGGTGCTAATTTTGATCCAATCAATCAGAAAGCTAACATCTGATTGGTTAGGGCAAATTAGCACCATTTCCAATGATAAGAACTTTAATTGAATCTCTTGTTCTTTTTGATGATTGGTCAAATGTGTTTTTTGATTTTAGTTACCCTTTACGTATGGCTGCCACAGTAAGTATAAGTAGATCAGTAGGTGGTGTGTCCTGTGCCATTGGGGGTTAAAAAAACAAACTTTTTTGATGATTGGTCAAGATTTTTTGACTTATATACCCTTTAGGTATGGCTGCAACAGTAATGGAGGGGTAGGTCAGTAGGTGTGTGTACCTGTGCCATGTGGGGTTAAAAAACAAAACTTTTTTGATGATTGGTCAAAGAATTTTTTTGACTTTAGATACCCTTTAGTATTGGCTGCAACAGTGTGAGGGGTAGGTCAGTAGGTATGTGTACCTGTGCCATGTGGGGGTTAAAAACAACAAACTTTTTTGATGATTGGTCAAAAAAAATTATAAACTTTGTTACCCTTTAGGTAAGGCTGCAACAGAATGGAGGGTAGGTCAGAAGGTGTATGTACCTGTGCCATTGTGGGGTTAAAAAAACAAACTTTTTTGATGATTGGTCAAATTTTTTTTTTCTTAGTTACCCTTAAGCAGGCTGCCACAGTAATGTATAAGTAGATCAGTAGTTGTCTTCCTTACTCCCTATAGAATGTCGGACGGTAATGGCTGCCTTTAAGGGCAAGTCCAGCCCTCAAATGAAAACTTACAGGTAAATCGCCCCCCTAACTGTAAGGTTTGAAATCTGATATATAAGTCAACATGAAATCCTGCACAATGTCCTGCTGTCCCTGTTTCTGCTTCCTGGTTCTTCCAGTTAGTAACTGTCAGTTATGGAATTGATAGTTGACATCACAGCCAATGACTGTGATGTCAACTAGTACAGACATGCCCAGGCTCAGTACAGGCTCAGTTTCCATGAGGCACACGTAATGAATGCAGAGGACAAAGTAGGATTATCAACATATTTTAGAGGCCATTCTTTCTAAAAGATGTTAAATGGGGTGAAGTTGTCCTTTAAACTCTGTTTCTTCTTTTTTGCAGAGTGTTATAGAGCTTGCAGCAAATGCCCTGGGCCCAGATGACGATCAGTGTGTGCTGTGCGGAAGGCTGTTTGCTGCATGATTGGAATTGCATTGGTAAGAGGGTAGAGGATAAGTATGTGATATAAGGGCAAAGGTTTGCATGTGCTGTTGAAAGTAGAAACAACTAAGATGCTTTCTAACTGCAATAGGTTCGTAACGAGCTAAACGAGGTTTGTTTGCTAGGATTAATAGCCCTGGAAAACATTCCTAGTCTTATTACATAAGCTACCATTTAAAAGACGCATGCATTCACTGACGGAGTATGACTTTGCCCAGGTCTGGTGCACTGCTGTGATATCAAGCTCGATCGATGCCCTGACCAACATTTTGTGTTTAAGGATCATTTGTTTACCACCAAGACAGACCATTTTTCGGTCAGAGATGTTGGCAGATCAGGGCAGCCGTGTGAATTTCAGTAGGCCGCACAATCGTTCAGGCCAAAAATATCGGTGCTACCCTTATGGCTGGCAGACAATTGATTAGTGCAACAATTTTGTGAGTCTGTTCAACAGAAATCGTCCTGTGAGTACGAGCCCCAATTAATTTAGAACTTCCAGAATGACCACCAGATTTCCTGGAAGTGTAAGTCTGATCACGGTCTTGTTCTGTTACTGCCCAGAGAATAATTTAATGAAATACTAGGGATATTTTATCTGCTATGTACCCATGTTGGAGACTGTTAGCCAAGCAGACGGCAATCTATTCTCTTCAGCCAAAAACCTCTTCAGCGAACAATTCTGTGGGAGATGCCACACACATGGCCGTTGTGCACGTACCGAATTGCCAGTATCATTAGGAATATGGAAATAATATTCCGTTTGGGTCCATCATTCACTTGCCTTGTTTCTTGTAGATATTGATGAATGTGGCACTGAAAAAGATCGCTGTAAGTCCACCAGTTCTGCTTCAATACAGAGGGATCCTATGATGTCGAGTCATTGGCAGTTATGTCCTCTAAATCTAGAAAATCCATCCGATTATACATTAATCTCCATATGTGCATATGGGAGGTCTACATTTTCTCTGATTTCAGAATGTGACAAGGCCTGCATTGGCTGTATGGGTGTGGACCAGCCGCTGTAAGAAATGTAACAAAGTGTACTACAGGGATGGAGCAAAGTGCCTGGGTAGTGCCCACTCCGTAGACTGAATGACTTGCCTGTGGACTAACCAGGGACACGGTCTCACTTATTATTATTCTATTGACTGTGTTGATCAGAATACAGGAACCTGTTGATTCTATGTACAGGAGGATATAATGACCATCTGTTTTCTTCTTCTTACTAGGAATTAATAGCCAGATCTTATGTTTTTTAAAGGGTATGATCACACACCCCCAAACAAAAATCGTGGGAGGAAGGGCACAAACCTCAATCTCACAAGGTTTATATTCGAAAGCTCTCCCAAATGTACTTACGCAGCACTTGTTCCCCTCGCTGCTTTCGCTTGTCTTCAGTTCTTGCTCCCATAAGGAGAATGCAGAGAACACAAGCAAAAGGGGCTCGGCATCCTTTCCTGTGATTGGTTGTGTCCCATTTCGACACATACTGTATTACATTTTTGTATGGGAGTTGGACAAACCCTTTAATGTAAGGAAGCCATGTTACATGAATACATGTATTTACTGAAAAACATTCACCTTTGAGAGTGATAAACATAGTTAAAATAGGTTGTGTCCTTGAAGTAAATCTTTCCTTGGTTTTCTGGCAGATGTTGATGAGTGCATAGCGAGTTGCCTAAATGCAAAGGTTCACATGAACAGTGTGTGAACACAGAGGGAGCTTCAACTGTGTATTGAGAAGGGTTTTTCCAGGATTGATGGAATGTGCAGAGCAAGAATTCTGATGGTGAGCTGAACAGGTGTCATTTCATCCTTCCCTTTTCGGTATTACCCAAATCCACCTGACCTATTGTTTTTCATTTTGCTCTTTGCACCTACAGATAATGCAGAGAAAGGCCTTTGATGACATCACAGACGACGAGGTGGTAGTCTTGCAGCAGATGTTTTTTGGGTTGTGTTCTGTGCTCTGGCTACCCTTGCTGCTAAAGGGACATGGTATTCACTGCTATATTCATCGTGCTATCGCTGCAATGGCCGGTTATTGGTTTTCAGAGAAAGTGACAGAGTTCTTGACAGCTTTATGAAGGGAAGATAGTTTCAAACTGACTGTTATTGTGATGAAATCTCGGGGGTATTTTATAGGCTTTTTTATTTTAGTTTTTACATGACTGTAGCCAATAAGTGAACTGGCTCTGACTGCAAATGTAGAAGCCAGAGATTTATAGGCCTGGTTTGAAGAAGGGAACCTCTTTCACATTGGATCAAGCCTATTCCCCCTTCAGATCACTGGTTGTTCTTATCCGGTTCATGATATCGAAATCGGTGGTGCCAGGAGACTAAATAAAGCCACTAACCATCTGAAGCCAAATTGCCAAATAAAAGATTACTTTGATTACTCTGGAGATTGAAATTGTGCAGATGAGGACAGAAAAACATTGCAACATGGTTATAATGAGATGAAACCACCATTTTGTAGATGTAAACCTGTATTTTGTCAGGTCTCCTAGACATTGTTCAGCCAAGGCTTCCTACTGACATTGGTACAATGAATAGGATGGATTGTAAGACTGTGCAAACATTTGCTTCATACTTTCCACTTGCAGCCCTCGTTTGCGGCTACATGTATCCTAATTATACTTCCTTCCGGGCCAGAGATGGGCTGTGCCTCCTGGATCTACTGGGGATACAATGTGTCCGAGGAGGTTAAATCTACAAGCTAATGTATGAGCCATAAGGAACGGTTGTCGTGTGTTTTATATCGCCTGGATGGGAAACCAAGGATATTTATGGGGATTGCCCTTAATATAAACTTTAAATTGCTTTGATCTGAAATTTTAAGCAACCTGGACCTTTACTTCTGTTTTATAATGCACCACGACTGGGATCATTGTGTTCATGTTTACTAGGACCTGGGAGTCGGATGTTCCCAGAGTGGGTGCAAATATCTTGTGAAGAGGAAAAAAAGTGCAATCTTATTTATTATTTATAAGAATGAAATCTGCATTATACTGATCTAGTAAACCTTTCTTCCAACAAGGAGGTCACTTTCTGGAACAGCACAGCAAGTTGTGTTACTATTAATGTGGCCTGTTTGATTGACATGCCGTCCTAACTACTACATTAAATTATCTCTGTGAGCTGGAGAGCACGAACCAAAATCTGAGCATCAGTTGGTGGCGAGATTTCTGAGTTTAGCTACCATACATGGGCCGATGGTTTTTCCAATCGGGTTAAACGATGTGTGTAAATCCTTGGAAAAACTGAATCCCCACCGGAACACCGGCGATTTAGCTTGAAAACTACAGAAGATTTGGTAGATGGAAAATTTTCCACCTTGCCCGATCTTAAATTTGATCGAATTGATTGGAAAAACGTAATTGATATTCCGACAATTCAATAAATATTGAAGGCCGTGTGAATATATGATGCCGTGAAGGGAGTTGGGGGGGGTGGTATGATATCCAGATATGTTACCACAATCCTTAGATTGATCATGTGTGGCCACAGTGCTGGAATTTGTCTCTTTTTCCAGTCACTAAATGGGCCCATTACAATTAACAATCCTGATTGTACTATATCTGGGATATGATCGTGACTGGCCATTTGTCCACTGTTTTTCTTGTCCATAACGATTGTTGTGTGTATGGGCTCCTTTACAGAATTTTATAAACCGTTTATCCGCTAAACAGAAACCTTTAGTTAAGGGCATGTATATGAGAAAAATGTTTTTTTAAACACTTCTAATATATCCAATAAGGCTTCCCAACCCTCAGGGTAGTGGTGTAACTAGGAAAAACTGGCCCCCTGCAAAACTATAATGGGGCCCCTATCTGTGCTTCATCCATTGTGGAGGCTATATCTGGTATAAGAAGAAGATGGGGCCACTTGCTCCCCTGGAAGTTATGCCCCTGCCCAGGGTACCTTAGAATCTTTAAATCATCTGGGGTGCGGAGATATCACCCCTGAACATGTGATTTCTAAGTGCTGGAACACGTCCACCTGTTATTTAAATCTGTGCATCGGCTCCTCCCCTTGACCTGTGATGTAAATCACTGATGGACACATTGGGCAGCAGTCGGGCATACGCAGTGAGAAGACTAGGAGACTTGTGCGTGCTGCTTGACTAGACATTCGAGAATTCCCAGCAGCAAACTATTGAAATAAAAAGCTTCATGTTTTTCTTTTTTTTTTAATTGAAAAAAAATAATTATTCTTTGCTTGCAATTGGCCATTAGTTATCCTGTAAGGATGTGTGGTGTGGTGTCAATGGTTATTGGCAGGAGGCACTGGGACTGGGGTGGTAAATGAGGGTCAGGGTTGGTGTTAGGAGCACAAAAAAAGGTGGTGGTCACATTTTTGGTATAAAAGGGACAGACATGGTAGAGGGATGTTCATAGATGGTGGCAGGAGGGACAGGGAAAGTGGCAAGAGGCACAGGCAAGGTTGCAGAAGAGACAGGGAAGATATCAGGGCACAGGGAAGGTGTCAGAGATAGCGATGGTGGCAGAAGGTAGAGGAAGCACAGGGAAGGTATAAGGAGGGATGGCGACAAGAGCACAGGGAAGGTAGCAAGTCACATTTGGTGGCAGAGGGGTTAGGACGGGGGCAAGAGGCCATATGGAAAGAAAGCATACGGAAGTTGGCAGGAGTCATAGGAAGGTTGCAGGAGAAACGGTAGCAGAAAACACGGAATGTACCAGGGGCCACGGAAGGTTGTCAGAGAGACAGGATGGTGGCAAGGGGCACAGGAAATGTAGCAGGATCACACTGAAGGTGGCAGGAGGGGGAGGCACAGTGAACGGAAGAGGCATGGATGGCGGCAGAAAGGCCAGGGATGTGCGAGGAGGCACAGAGAAAAGTTGGCAGGAGAATGGGTGTGACGTAGACACAGGCAAAGTGTCAAAAGACAGGGATGGCGGCCGGAGCACAGAAAGGTAGCTGGAAGGTGTAGAAGAGACGGATGGTGCAAGGGGCACAGCGAATGTTCAGGAATCACACTGAAGTGGCAGGAGGGGGAGGCACAGGAAGGAAGAGACATGGATGGTGGCAGAAGGGACAGGTATGTTGGTAGGAGGCACAGAGAAAGTTGCAGGAGGAATGGGTTGTGACAGGACACAGGGAAAGTGTCAGAAAAGAACAGGGATGGCGGCCGGAGGCACGGAAAGGTATGAACTGGAGGAGTGTCGGAGAAAGACGATGGTGGCAAAGGGGCACAGCGAATGTAGCAGGAATAACAATACACTGAAGGTGGCACGGAGGGGGGGCACCAGGGAAGGAAGAGGCATGGATGGTGCAGAAGGGACAGGGATTGGTAAGGAAGCGGACAGAGAAAGTTGGGCAGGGGATGGGTGTGACAGGAGACACAGGGAAAGTGTCATAACGGATGTGTGCACAGTAAGGTAGCTGGATCACTGTAGAGGGTGTCAGAAGAGACAGAATGGTGGCAGAGACACGAAGTAGCAGGAATCACACTGAAGGTGCGGAGGCACTGGAGGTAGCAGGAGGCATAGGATGGTGTCATGGAGGCAGGGAGGTTGCAGAACTTTATTTAATACATTGTTTTTAATATCAATAAATATGCATTTAATTGGTTGTAATAGTAAATAACCGACCAAACTTACCTCAATGAGGCTTCATCTGTACAGAGGGCATTTAAAATCCAGTGCTCAAGTTTCCAAACAACCACAGGTTATTATCAGTCAGGCACAATACCCATAATAACCCATTGTAAATAGACAAATATACTGACAGGAAGGAACCTGCCGGTGCTCACTAAACCTAAATTGATACCAAGACATGGCATTCAACTGTCGGCATACGAGTCAGTTGTATCATCTGCTCACCCACCCTCCAGCATGCAGCAGAAGAACAGGAAAGGGCAGGCTACAGTTGTAATGGACATGGTAGCCCCTCTTCTCCATCAGCTGGCGAATCTCATAAACTAACAGCACCTGCAACTTTTTCTCCATGGACCTGTTCATTGTTAGACACATTTCTTATACCACCCAATGGCAATAAGTACAATATAAAAGCATCATATACTGTAGCTGATCGGATGAAGATTTGTTCTGGTACAATAATCTACGGACCAGTCGCCATATGCAGTATACTTGACTTATACATTCAAAACATGTAACTAACATTTTTTGGCTGTTTAACATTAAAATAGAACCTTTTAATAATATCATAATGTGAGTTGATCCACGAGTGAATCACCATAAAACAGATATAGAACATTTAATGCTATGGGTGTGCAGCATTTATACTTTAAAGGGGATCTCCACTGGAAATAAAAATTTGGGCATTTAGTTTTTTTGGGGTTTGACTAACGGGAGGTAAGGATGTATGTCTTACCTCGCCATTCTTTTCATAAACCTGCAGTAGCCATGGAGAGAGGTATTTACCATGGTCGCTCGCTCAACTGGCTGCGTGGTCCGACAGGCGCCTCAGATTAAACCCTTTAGAAGGAGTCCGCGATCGGGACGAGAGAAAGCAGTGAGACCCAGTCTCCGCCTAAAATAACGGTTTAAATACAGTCTGTAACGTACTGTAATGCTCTGGGACTACAGTAATATGTATTAATATCAGTATTATCAATATTAAGAGTATCCCTGTACTAACGCAGAACTACCGTTATGTAATGCTTGTGAAGGTTCTCATTCATGCCAGGTCATGGTATAGTCTGTTTGTATTCAATTAGATCAACTGGACTTGAAATGTAGTTCTTGAAGACGTTTCGCTAGTCCATCCGACTGGGCTTTCTTCTCATTCAGAATGACTTGTACAGACAATCTGGTGGCAATTATTACCTCTGGAAAATCCCAATTAGCATATCAAGCCAGGGTGTAATGGTGTGAATTGATAGTGGCTAGAGGTGTTATAGAACGCCCAGAGTAATGTTAAAACAGCATTGTACTGCAGGACGTTGGTTGGTTCGAATCCCCCCACCTCTATTTAGGCTTGGTGTTCTTTATTTCAGCATACTGGCCTCCTTACACCTCTCTGAATGGTGATACTGATCGTTTCTTGAGGGATTTAGGCTCTTCTTTCCTGTGGGGTCAGGTTGATTAAGAGTTTTATCTCCTGCCTAAGGCTTGCAGATACCTTAGGCGAAGTTGTTCTGCCTCACTCTGTGATACCTATTACTGTGGATAGAGGCTCTCTTGGCTGCTATAATGCCACCACAGGTGGAACTGGACTTAGGGTTGCGAGCAAAATTCAGTCCCTTAACCAAGACTTCCATTCGTGGCTGGTCAGGGTCATGTTGACAAAGTTTCTCACGCCATATCCTCCTTGTTGATGAATGACACTTCCCTCCTTTTGTATCCATGTCTTGTCTCCTTTGGGCTGTTTCTGGGATGACAGAATAGAGAACTCTTCAGTTTGCCTTTTTGTTTGCCCTTACGTGCGATAAAGCTGTGGCGGGTTGGTGTTGGTGACTCCATCACTCTTTCCTCAGATACACAGGTAGCTGTCGAGGCCAGGTTCTGTTCTCAGTTGACTATGTTGTGGCCATTAAAGCATCGACTTAAAATGTGTCTGTCGTGCCCCTTCACTTAGGAGCTGTTTTTGAGCCTTTTGGGCAGTATCCTGTTTGGCTCCTCTGATGCCTTTAACAACCGTGGAATCCAGACGGTATACGTGCATGGTACTAGCCTTTGTTGTTGTCTGCATCAAGGAGGTTAAATCGCAGTGTTTCTGTAGTCTGCCATTTTCCTTGCGTCTTTTCATATGCCGTACAGTTGAGGTTTTCTTTCTCCCCAAAGATTAGAAATCTGCTGTGAAGGTTCCATTCATTCCAGGTATGGTAAATCTGAATATTCCTTCATCCAGTGTCAAGGTAATACTGTAATAAGTCATTCATCCGGTACGGGTATATCTGAATATTCATTCATCGCAGGTTCATGGTATAATATGTAATAGTCATTCTACCAGGTCATGGTATATCGTAATCTTCATTCATCCAGGTCATGGTATATCTGTAATAATTCCATTCATCCAGGTCATGGTTATCTTGCTTTCTCAATTAGATCAACTGGACTTGAAATGGTGTTCTTGAGACGTTTCGCTAGTCTCCGACTGGCTTTCCATTCGAATTGACTTGTACAAAATCTGTGGGGCAATTAATGCTACCCTGGAAGAATCCTCATTAGCATATCACATCCGGTGTGTGTGTCAAGGTGTGTGGATGATAGCTGGCAAGAGGTGTTATAGGAACGCCCAGAGTAAGTGTTTAAAACAGCATTTTCAAGAAATTTCAATCAAAAACATCTGTATCCTGTCTGCTTTATAAACCGAACACACACGAGGCCGGCAATTGGTACATCCGAACGACTCCTATACAGAACACAAGAAAAGCGACATCAATATGCAGTGGCCGTGCAGTGGAAGAGCTCTGATTTGTATGTGGGGAGACCAAACAGCACTGCATCAACTATGGCCCAGCAAGCAGAAGAGCCAATTCCTCGGGTCAGGACTGCACGCTGTACTGCATCTTAAGGATAAAGGACATACCTTTGAAGATTGTAACATTAACATACTGTGCGAGGAACGTGACTGGTCAAGAAGGTGTTAAGGAGGCCATTTATGTAAAATAAAGAAACCAAGCTAAATAAGAGGGGGGGTGGTTTCGACACCAACTATCTGCTGCTGTACAATGCTGTTTTAAAAAACGCCCTTACTCTGTGCGTTCCTATAACACCTCTTAGCCACTTCTAACTCACACCTTAACACCTGGGTCTGTGATATGGCTAATTGGGATTTTCCAGGGTACATAATTGCCACAGATTCTTGTACAATGTCAGTTGATACATAATTGAATACAACAGATATACATATATGTATTAAATACCAGTAATTCTCATTATATATTATCTCTGTACCAACCATTACTACAGTATTGTATTAATACCAGTAATCTTCAATATTATATAGTAATCCCTTACCAACCAACTACAAACGTATCAATGTATAATATCCCAGATATTCTCAATATTATATGTATCCCCGTACCAATCAGAACTACAGTATATTTTTAAACCAGTAATTCTTCAATAATTATATAGTAATCCCTGTACCGAACCAGAACTGACATATTATGTATTAATACGCAGTAATTATCAATATTCTATATATCCCTGTACCAACCAGAACTACAGTAGATGTATTCATACCAGTAATTCTCAATATTCATATAGTATCCCTGTATCCAACCAGAACAGCAGTATATGTATCAATACCAAGTCTGCTCATATTATATAGTATCCACCATTCCCTATATAATCCCTGTCCCTGTTTGCTTCAGAAGGTCCCTAACACCTGGCTGGGAATGCTAATTGGGACTTCCGGTTACATAATTGCCAACCATCTTGTATCAGTCATTCTGAAATTGAAGAAGCCAGTCGGATGAACTAGCGAAAAAACGTCTTCAAGTAACTACTTAAGTCCAGTTGATTCTAATTGGATCACAATATACCATGACCTGGATGATGATGAACCTTCACAAGCCCTGAAAGTGGTTTAATTTCCGCTTTAATATCATTCTATAATCTAAGGCAGGTAAGAGCAACACTCCTTGTTGGCACTTAATAAACACCATGCACATGAGTGCTATTTCGACCTGTCAATGCCTCCCGATCTAGTTGATCGGTCCAAAATATTTCCCCTGATGTCTACGCATGCTTGCTGTCTTTTACCTTCATTAGATACAGAGATGGTTATAAGTTTAAAGAGAACTAATCTGACATTGTTAATATACTAGCTGTCCTGTTTGAAGTAGGCCAGTTCTTTACGTGGCCTCAATATTCTTAGGGACAGGGTGCCGTAATTACTTGGGATACTTGAAAGATAGATAGATCATAGATAGCTAGATGGATAGATGATAAATACATAGATAGATAGAAAGAAATAGATATATAGATGATACATAGATATATAGGAACCCCGCACCTCTCGAAACCCAAAGTTCAAGGTTGGGGGCAGAGAATCATTTTAATATTCATGTTACTGAATCATAGTTCCATATCCCAAGGAATCAGATCTTCAATCAACATGGGAAGCGAGGGGAGTTACACATTTGAGCAAAGTATCCCAATGTTTGGGATTGGATTGTAAATAGGAAATGTGTATGTTTAGATTGTCTTCTACCATTAGATTGTAGTCTTCCATCCGGATCATCATCTTCCTTCTTCTTCGTCACCTGATAAACAAAATAGTTTTACAATCAGTATTATTAGACCCCTTATTGGATTGCACATCCCACCAACAAAATCATACAGTAACCAAGTGGTGACGTCTTTATAGTCTAGGCTGATACACAATGATGAACCAGATGGTGATTTCACACGTCCAATCGTTTCTGACTCAATTTCTGCAAAATTGGTTGACTGTACAATCAATCTGACCACGCAATTGGTCTGCCCCAATATAGCAAGTACCCCCCCTAAATATTAACCACAAACTGTTTTATCACAATTGGTTTATCACAACTTAGTTGCAAGTTTTTGTGTGCCAGGCCTTAGTAAAAATGTTTTCTGCTGATCAAAACAAAATGTCAGCTTCCTACAAATAACACTGATATGTGTGATGACCAGCAAGGGCATAAGGGGGTCTTTGGATGGAAGGAGACAAGCTCATGAAAATAACAATCACAATGAACTGACTACTACTTAGCCTTACAGAAAAATAAACACTCATGGGGCTGTGTCTTAACGTTGCATTAACAGGCAGTTAGTGTCTTAACTTGCATAACAGCAGTAGCGTGGCGGTACATGTAAACTGTGGTCGCACAACCACTGCAACTAATGTACTGAGCCTATAGTGGCATTAAAGATTCAGATGGGTAAAACTCCATTCGCAATGCTATGAGAGCCCCTATTGGGGGGCGATATAAAGCGATAGTGTCTCTCTGTACATAGCCCTGCAGTGTAACAGTAAACATAGGAGGTTCATAAAACATTCAACTCTCCTTGGTGTGCTTTGAAACATTGTAAGATAGAGATAGATAGATAGATAGATAGATAGATAGATAGAATAGATGGATAGATAATAGATGGATAGATAATCTAGATGATAGATAGATAGATAGATAGTATAGATAGATAGATAGATAGATAGATAGATTAGAGAGATAGATAGATATAGATGACATTTATAGATTGATAGATGGATAGATAGATAGATGTAGATAGATGGATAGATAATAGAGATGGATAGAGCAGATAGATAGATAGATAGATAGATAGATAGATAATAGATTGGATAGATAATAGATAGATAGAAGATAGATAGTAGTAGATAGATAGATAGTAAGATGTAGAAGCAGATAGATAATAGATGGATAGATAATAAGAAAGATATAGGATAGATAGATAATAGATAGATAGATAATAGATGGATAGTAATGATTGATACATAGATATGATAGATAGATAGATAGATAGATAGATAGATAGATAGATAGATAGATCGATAGAAGATAGATAATAGAGGATAGAGATAGATAGATACATAGATAGATAGTAGTAGAATAGATAGATACATATAGATTTCAGATGATAGATGATAGATAGGATCGGAGATAGATCTTTAGATTATAGATGGATGATAGATAATCGATAGATACATGATAGATACATAGATAGATAGATAGATAGATAATAGATAGATAGATAGATAGATATATGATAGATGGATAGATAGATAGATAGATAGATAATAGATAGATACATTATAGATACATATAGATAGATAGATAGTACATTATAGATTGTAGATGGATAGATAGATATCGATAGATACATAGATGATAGATAGTTAGATAGATAGATAGATAGATAGATAGATAGATAGATAGATTTAGATGGATAGATAGATAGATAGATAGATACATATAGATAGATATAGATAGATACATTATAGAACATTATAGTAGATAGATAATAGATACTTATAGCAGGGCGTATCTAGGGTCTAAGAAGATCCGGGGCACTCCTGGCACTGTAGCGCCGCGCGCAGCGCGTCGCAAATTTTTTAGGCCACGCCCCTTTCTCCGCCCCAATTAGGACACACCCACTAAGTACTTAATGAGATGGCCAAAAAGACACAGACAGACAGATAGATAACCACAAACATAGACACACAGCCCGATAGTGATAAACGACAGAAAGACAGTGAAATAGACAGACAGAGATAGAGATTTGGATAGAGAGACACACAATTAAGACACAAAGGCACAGTAAACTGGCAATATCATTATATACTGGTAGCAATCTGGTAATTTTAAACTTACGTGTGTTCAGTTGTAGTCAGTCGCTTGGCCATACCTTTGGCCAGGGAGACTTCTTGTACCTTTTACATGGACCTCTGCCCCTATCTATCTGTCCCTCTCTCTGTATATTCTATCTATCTAACTACTGCTATCTATCTATCTATCTAACTCTGCTATCTATCTATACCTCATCTCGTCCTCTCTCTCTCTGCTATCTATCTATCTAACTCTGCTATCTATGTATCTATCTACTCGCTATCTATCTATCTAACTCTGCTATCTATCTATCTATCTATCTATCTATCTATCTATACTATCTAACTCTGCTATCTATCTATCTATCTATCTAACTCTGCTATCTATCTATCTATCTATTACTAACTCTGCTATCTATCTAACTCTGCTATCTATCTAACTCTGCTATCTATCTATCTGTCTAACTCTGCTATCTATCTATATCTATCTATCCATCTATCTACTCTGCTACTATCTAAACTCTGCTATCTATCTATCTCTCTATCTAACTCTGCTATCTATCTATCTATCTATCTATCTAACTCTGCCTATCTATATATCTAACTCTGCTATCTATCTATCTATCTGCTATCTATCTATCTATACTATCTATCTATCTACTCTGCATTATCTACTTCTATATCTACTCTGCTATCTATCTATCAACTCTGTCTATCTATCTATCTAACTTGCTATCTATCTATCGTATCTAACTCTGCTATCTATCTATCTATATAACTCTGCTATCTATCTATCTATCTATCTATCTATCTAGTCTATCTATCTATCTATCTATCTATCATATCTATCTAACTCTGCTATCTATCTAACTCTGCTATCGTCTATCTATCTATCTGTCTATCTAACTCTGCTATCTCTCTACACTCTGCTATCTATCTATCTACTCTGTACTATCTATCTAACTCTGTCTATCTACACTACTAACCACACACATCAACCCATCACTACTCTGTCTCTTATCTTATCTCTTCAACTCTCATCTATCTATCTAATCTAGTCTATCTGTACTACTCATCTATCTATCTTATCTATCTATCTATCTATCTATCTATCTAACTCTGCTATCAACTCTGCTATCTATCTATCTATCTAACGCTGCTATCTAACTCTGCTATCATCTAGTAGGAGAAGGCCGGGAGCGCGAGGCCGTCTGTATGTTCTGCGCCGTCGCGGCGTGACGTCATCGCGCCGTCCGACGGAGTCCGCCGGGGAGTCCGGAACTAGGGGCACAAGTCAGGAAAACATTCGGGGCACTTTGCAAACATCGGGGCACGTGCCCCGAATGTTTTAACGTAGATACGCCACTGCATTATAGATTGATAGATGGATAGATAGATAATAGATAGAAATAGATAGATAGATAGTTAGATAGATAAGGTAGATAGAGATAGATAGATAGATAGATGGATAGATAGCTAATAGATAGATACATGATAGATAGATAGATCTCTTACTACCACTGACCCTAGTGTTGATGTAAATTATAAAAGCTACTTGTAGCATCCACAGTAGAAATGAGAGTAACCAAGGGCTAGACTGGCTATTGAATAACGGTGTGTCTTTAGTGTCTCTTCTACCAATAGACCATGGCTTTATAGCTCATATTCCTAAAACATAGAATTGATGATCAATTCTGATTTGCGTTCTGCTTAATCTCTCACCTCAATGGGTTCACCCACCAACCTCTAGAAATCTCCAGCCTTGCTAAGTTTCAGTTTATTTACCATCTTCCTCGTCATTGCTGCTTCCATCTCCATCATCTCCTCCACCTCTTCGTCCTTTTTCCGAGCAGCCGCCCAGCTTAGGGAACTTTTTCTCCACCCATCCTCTACTCCGCAGGCAGCTCCGGATCACAGGATACGGGCCATGGATTGCGAAGATTTTTTTAGCTGAGGGGACATAACACAGATTGCAACGTTTATATTCCATGTTAATGCTGCAGGAAAGAAGAATTATAGTGTAGTGATACAGTAGTATATAAAATGAAAAGTACCTGGGGCAGGGAGTAGGATTGGTACTTTCTACCTTCCAATATCAACTAAAGCCTCAACAATAAAGAATCGGAAGGCAGTAGTGGTATAATTTCAACCCTCACCTAATACTCTGGATCAGATATTTCCAATTTTTTGAGGTAAAAATAGGTACCTCAGCTTATACTCGAGTATATACGGTACTTTTTTTATGTCTAAAAAGTGAAATTTACAGTATAGTTGCCCTTAAATGTGTATTTCATAACTGAGTAAATTAACCAATGAAAGAATTATATGTGCAAAGATGTTGGCTCTGTGCAGGTGAGAAATGTTAAATTCAATTTATTCAGTGAAAGGCTATTTGGGCAATTCTTCAGGAACCACCAAGCTTGATCTTTAAACGACTGTCATGTGATCGCAAAATGAATGGACAGGGCGACTTAATGTCTCTGAGGAATCGCCTGATTCGCTGTGAAACGCGTCAGACCCCCATACCTGTATTTATGATTGTAACCTGATATTGTTATTAAGTCTTTTTTATCCCGTATTACAGAGCGGACACTTTTCCGGGACTTTTGTGATCGTATGTCGTTCCAAAAAAGATGGTGGTTCCTGAAGAATTGCCCAAATGTCGCGGGATTGGTCAGGAGGTGAGTTCAGTGTATGGGCACATTTACACTGGCCTAAAGATGTAATAAAACCAAATGGTGCAATAATAATATAATAAGGAAAATCTGTACACAAACTGTATATACTGTGTGTGTAATTTACTAACCTTCATTGCTTTCTCTGCAGCAAGTTTGGCATATTTCAGTCGATCGGGTTAATTGTTGTATGATGGTTTGATTTCTGGATCCGGCGCTCATTAGAATGACCGTGTAAGTTCAATAGTTACATTGAAAACTAATACCATAGGGACAGATTTACCAAGAGCCGCAAACTGCCATTCCCAGTTGTGTGACTCATGCCAGGGATTTGCTGGTGTTAGAATCCTTGGAAATAGTGGGTTTACCACTATATTAATAGGCTGCGCATAAAGAAGAAGTTAAAGTCTCGCTAAACGATATTGAATCAGTTTGTGCGACTTTAACTCTTAATAACTGCACATCGGCTACGGGGAATGATGGTCTATCTAGGCAGCCATGATGAACATGACAGCCATTTAATCCAAAACGGACAGTTTTCACTCTTGTTTTTAAGACAAACCTGTTGTATTCACTATTGTTTGAATAAATATTATTTGGGATTAATTAAAAAAAAACCATAACATACTACATACATGTTGTTTAACTCCACGTGAACCTGCTCACTGGGATTGGTAAGTGTTTCTATGAAAACAAGTGTAATAACACTGCAGCTTGGAACTCCATTCATAAATAACCAGGGAGTACAGAGTATGCAAAAGGTTTACATAGGAACCAATTATCACTCTAGCTTGTGACGTGCTGCTGCTTATGTAGTAAAGAACAGCCGCAAAACTTCAGGGGCCTGGGCCTCCCCCGCGAGATTGGAGGCCAGGCTCCTGAACAACCCTCTCCCAGGCGCACCAAAGCCACAATACGGTCCACGTTCTGGTCTTTTAAACAGCTGATCACAGAGTCTGCACTCCCTGATTGTGGAAAACCCATACAAAAACCTGCCCCACAAGAACAAAAATATGTGAAAAAGCTTGGCTGTGACCAGTTGACTATATATCTATGGATACGGATTTCTTACCATCATGTTTCTCTGCAGCATGGCGAATGTTCTTTTCTGTTACTCGGATGAGGTCCCTGGTCTTCATCTGCCACAGTTTGACCCAATTGCTCACAGTCCTTTTCTTTGGAAAATATAATATTTGGGATGAGACAACATCAAACAGAGCGACACATTGCTACATCTACTCTAGACAGTGGCTGGAAATGTTGGTGTTTCAGCCATGCTGGTGGGTAATGTTTTTTTTAAATGTCTTTAAAGGGATTGGCAACTGGAGTCAAGGAGAGTATGAGAAAGATTAAAGGGCACGACCACCCTTAAACAAAACTGGGCCCTTTTCAGTTACCTGCCTGATTCTAATCAATATATTTAGAACATTATTAGATGTATTACTAACCAGATATTAATGTATTATTATGACCCCCATTCTGGTAAAACAATGTCTCCATCCATTTGCAATCAATCAAGGTTGTGACTGCTTTTATTACAGCCAATGATTGACTGTTCTTTCCTCTGCTGCCTCCACTGCACATGCTCAAGTTCCTTAAAGCTCATTGAGTAGTGGTGGAGGAGGTGGCAACCTTTGACAGAAAGGCTTACAATAAATATCTGGTTAGAAATGCAAGTAATAAAGTGCTAAATATAGCAGTTGGGATTAGGGGCAAATACTGTAAATTACAATTGACCAGTTTTTTATTTTAAGGGTGGACATTTGCACTAAAATGTAAACTAGCATTTTAAGAAATGCAGCAATGCAAGTTAAGTCTCTTTCCTCTTTATATAATCACCTTTAGTGATATCTCTGGAAACTGAACTGAGGAGATGCTACAACCCAATGTAACCATTGATATCTAACCCTTCCTTCTCCTTAAAGTAGATGGAATCTACAAACATAAAGTAATATGTATTGTCTGAAGAAGTGTTTGAGACACCGAAACGTCACGAATAACCTTGTTTTGGATTAAGACTGGTAGTGCGCTATGGAAGTACTTTCTTATCTGAATGAAGTAATAAACACACCCTTTTATTTATTTTTATAATTATATTCCACTGTACCATTAATTTGGCAGTTGATCTCTTTGGTTCTCTTACCTTGAACATCCTTGTCTCCTTAGAAGGTCCAGATTCAGTTGGACATTCAGGCTGTAGGATGAGGAAAATAAATAGTAACTTCCTATGTGATTTGTATCATAATGTTTATTTCCCATATGGTTTATAAGCCTGTCTGTATCATGACCTATTAACTCCAATGTACCAAAATGAAAAAAACAATAAAGAAACTTAACATTACTTCAAGGGATTCCCCAACCCCAACAAGGAATGCCGATATAATATTGGCCTGAGGATCTAATTACCCTACCTCCTATAGTTCTATAGTCTCACATTACCAAATGAGACACCTTCCTGGACTTACAGGTGCTCAACTCCAGCATATACACACATGACATATACATTGGACCTATATTTCTAGCAGCAGGGCTGGGAATTTCCACTGTAGTTTACACAGGATTACTGCTTGGGAGGATTACTAACCCCTAACAAGATTAGGAGATGATCGCCATATGTAACAGGTCATTTTTGTACCTTTAGCCTTGCCTAACCTCCCAGTCCACACCAGCAGTAGTAATCTAACTGCCACTGCAGCTGTCAGATGTCATGGTCACCTCTAATGTGTCTCTGTTATATAGCGATTGTATAAATGGATAATAAATACTTATAGCACCGCCAAGTTAAACAACTGGAATGCTCATCAGAAAATTTTTTAATTAAAAAAATTGTAACATGGCTATTTAAAAAACAAAAAAACTTTTTGAGTGCTTTTGTTTGACTTTATACATAATATTCTACATTTATTACTGTGATGTAAGGCCTAAGCCATTACAACTGAACTGTCTCAAAGTTTCAGATTTTTCCATAGTGTTTCTATGATTAGGTTGCTAGGTTCAGGTGGTTATGGCCCAGGGCAGTAACCTTGCAGACGAAAACTGTATGTAATGCTGTGGCTCCTCAAAAAAACAATTTTGGAAGGTAGGGATAATCAATCCAACTCCCTGTCCCAGGTTATTTTAATTTCTAAAAAGTAAATTTTTACAGTTAGTTGTCCTTTAAACGTTTACTGAAGTTTCATGTGGACAGTATGGTGGGTATTTCCCCATGCAGCCAAGACCAGGACCAGGTAAATTAGTGGGGCAGTAGCCATCCTGGTCCCCCCAGAGCGTGCATCTAGATGGAGCTGTGTTACGTCATTTCTTCATCTCCATGGAGACCCTCGTTCAGCTACCATGAGAAATAGGTTTAAAAGTATTGATTGCTGTGAATACCAATAGATCCCACCATGCATTTACATCGGCATTTCAATTTCCATACCCTAGTTCCAGCCCTGATCTGTATGGGTCCATATTAGACCATGCCACTTGGCTTTTGGTTACTCATACTCTGGCCTGAATTTGCTGTCTGTAAAGTGTTTTTTTAATGCAAACATTGATATCCATTTGTTTCTTATTTTTACCTGTGTAACCATTGTAACAGTTAAACGTGGCTATAAATAAGTTGTACCAATCCTTCATACAGACATTGCTGCTGTCTATCCACTTCAATAGCATGAACCCGTGCAGTCTGTGCTGAGGGAAAGAGAAGGTTATATGTTAATACCTAGAGAGAAACCTTTCTAAGGGGGGATGTATCATGTGACACAACGCTTGGCATTGCCCCCTTAACTATGCTCGTGGTTCAATGTTAGAAACGTGCAGCTAGGCCCTGCTGTTCCGGTCTTTCCAGTACATTTCAAACAAATTCGATGGAGCCATGCAAGACGGATAACATAAAGATAACTCCCATAAAAATGAGGCACAGTGCATTCTCTGTAATTGACACACACCATGAAACCCGTCCTGAACCCACACTAATCTGTTTTACATTTACAAATAGGTTAATGTAGATTCATACAAAAACGAGTGGTAGAGATGGGCTAGAAACTCAAACCCGAGTTCAACATGAACTTAAATAGTTAGACAAACTCGGACGCTTTAGATTTTCCCGAAAGGTCGTAGTTCCGAACTCGCTGACATATTTTCGATAATATCCCTTGAATGTAGTGTTTCGGCGATAACCCTGAAATGTAGCGGTTCGTTCGGTAACCCTGGAATGTTCGGTTATCCTCGAATGTAGCGGTTGAGCGATATCCCTTGAATGTTCCTAACCCTCGAATGTATTGTTCAGTAAACCTCGAATGTAGCAGTTCGTTCGGTAACCTTCGAATTGGCGATAACCCACGAATGTAGCATGTGATTGCACGTGTTTCAAAATTGCAAAGAATCTTAGTGCACCCTACCTGCGATTTACATTATAAATAAAATGTCATGCGGTTTGCAAAGCGCAAAAGATCGCACAACACGGCAAAAACATGCTAGTAGGGTCTAGACCTAAGAAATGATTGCGTGGTATCAGCTCACTGTAACGAATCCCAATGTGCTTAAGAAGAGATTTTAAATTTAAAAATTTACTGAAGATAGTCATTAAAG
>CM033472.1:247956696-247976696 GCA_019447015.1 Hymenochirus boettgeri
AGATAGATAAAGATAGATAGTGAGATAGAGATAGATAGATAGATAGATAGATAGATAGATAGATATAGAAAATTCTAAGTAGACAGAGATAGATAGATAGATAGATAGATAGATAGATGAAAGATAGATAGATCATAGATAGCTAGATGGATAGATGATAAATAGATAGATAGATAGAAAGAAATAGATAGATAGATAGATAGATAGATAGAAAGAAAGAAAGATAGATAATAGGATATCTCGCTAGATCGCTCGTCGCTCTATCGGCTAGACCGACCGCCCTCCGCCCTCCCGACGCCCGCTAGCTCGCTCGCTCGGCTCAGCTAGCTCCCGTCGCTCGCCTCCCGCTCGCTCGTGCCGCGCGCTCGCTCTCTCCGCTACCCTACGGCGCTCGCTCGCTCGCTCCACGCTACCTCGCTCCTCCCTTCGCTCGCTCGCTCGCTCGCTGGGGTGGCCTCTCGTCGCTCGTCGCTCCCGCTCGCTCCCGCTCGCTCCCGCTCGCTCGTGCGCTCGCGCTCGCTGCTCCTAGCTCGCTCTCTCGCTCGCTCTCGCCCCTTCTCCGCGCCCGCGCTCGCTCGCTCCTCGCTCGCTCGCTCGCTGCCCGCTCGCTCGCTCCTCGCTCCTCGCTGGCTCCCTGCTCCTGCTCGCTCCGCTCCGCCCGCCCTCGCTCTCTGACTGCTACTACGATATATAGCTATAAACACAGCGCATCGAGATAGATCGAAGAGAACGGCCATGGAGGGCTGATAGATTGATCATACATAGAGAGCGAGGTGATAGTAGATATCAGCTAGACCGAACAGCTCGCATGACTACTCGGTTCTCCTCGCGCTCGCTCAGCTATCTCTCTCTCTCTCTCTCTCCTTCTCTCTCTCTCTCTACGGTGCTGCGCGCTGCTTCGCTGCTCGCTCCGCTCGCTCGCTCGCTCTGCTCGTGACTCGCTCGCTCGCTCGCTCCGCTTCCCGCTCCCGCCGCTCGCTAGCTCGCTCCCGCTCGCTCGTGCGCTCCCGCTCGCTCTGCTCGCTCGCTCGCTCGCTCGCTCTCTGCTCGATCTCGCCGGCTCGCGCTCCTTCGCGCGGTCTGCTCTCATCTCGCTCGCTCAGCTCGCTCGCCTCGCTCCCGCTCACTCGCGCGAGTCAGCTCGCTCAGCTCGCTCTATCAGCATCGATACAGACCGACACGACAGACAACAGCACAGACAGACGACAGCAGCCAGACAGACAGACAGATAGATAATAGATAGCTAAGTCTTATTAGATAGTCGCTGATAACACCGAAAGAATCGATAGATCGCTCGCTCACCGGTAGCTGCTCATCCCTAGATAGATAGACTAGATGATAGATACAGATAGATAGTAGATGATGATAGATAGATAGATAGATAGATAGATAGATAAGATAGATAGTGAGATAGAGATAGATAGATAGATAGATAGATATAGAAAATTATAAGTAGACAGAGATAGATGATAGATAGATGAAAGATAGATAGCATAGATAGCTAGATGATAGATGATAAATAGATACATATAGATAGATACAGATAGATAGTGAGTTAAAGATAGATAATAGATAGATATAGATAGATAGATAGATAGTAATAGATAGATAGATAGATAGATGAGAAGAAAGAAAGAAAGATAGATAGATACGGTACTAGATACAGATAGATAGTGAGATAGAGATAGATAGATAGATAGATAATACAGATAGATAATAGATACAATAAATAGAGAGATAGATAGATGATAGATACAGATAAATAGATAGATAGATAGATAGATAAGATAGATAAAGATAGATAGTGAGATAGAGATAGATAGATAGATAGATATAGAAAATTATAAGTAGACAGAGATAGATAGATAGATAGATAGATAGATAGATAGATGAAAGATAGATAGATCATAGATAGCTAGATGGATAGATGATAAATACTATAGATAGAAAGAATAGATATATAGATGATACATAGATATAATATAAAAAACAGAGAAATAGAGATAGATATAAAGAGAACGGCAGATGGAGGATAGATAGATTGATAATAAATAGAGAGAGAGGTGATAGATATATAGCTAGACAGAACAGATAGATAGAATAGATAGGTTATAAATAGAGAGATAGATAGCTATATATATATATATATATATATATATATATGTGATAGAGAGATAGATGATAGATAGATAAGAGATAGATAGATATCCAACCATAATAACATGTTGAGCACTCTCACGACTTGTTCAAAAAATCTTTCAACTTTTATTCCATATGCAGCAAACAGATAGCGATGTTTCGGTAATTAATTAGATAGATAGATAATAGATAGATAATAGATAGATAGAGTGTGTAGTGATAGAGTGATAGAT
The DNA here is from genome assembly GCA_019447015.1 of Hymenochirus boettgeri. Classification (NCBI taxonomy): domain Eukaryota; kingdom Metazoa; phylum Chordata; class Amphibia; order Anura; family Pipidae; genus Hymenochirus; species Hymenochirus boettgeri. The sequence goes on from CM033472.1 coordinate 247,959,069, forward strand.
AGATAGATAGGTGATAGATAGATATGTGATAGATAATAATAATAGATATATAGGTGATAGATAGATAGATCGATAGCTCTTGATGATCTTGATGTTATGTGTTAGTGTGTGGTGTGTGTGTCTGCGAGCATGTGTGATAGTCGAGACTAGGTGTAGATCGTCGTCGTCGGTGATAGATATGATTGTCGCTAGGTGCTCTGGCTGCTGATCGATATCGCTGCTCTTCTGTGCTGTTTGTGACGCTAGTATGCTCGCTGGTGGTGTGCTTGGGGTGCTCCCTTTGTGGTGTGTGTCGCTCGTGTTGTAGTGTTGTCTGTTGTGTGTGTTCGGCGACGGTGCTGTGTGTGTGTGTGTCTGTGGTGTGTGTTGGAGGGTGTGTGTGTGTTGTTATACAACTTATTGTATGGGCTTGTTTGACTTTTATGGTATGTTCTTTACCACTTGTGCCTTAGCCACAGGTTTTCCAGTGTGTGCCCCCCTAGCATCTATATGCCCCCCCCCCCTATTTGTTCTTCAATTACAGTGGTTTTCTGTTAGGGAAGGCTATATCTGTCATAGGGAAAGTAAAGAAGATGGGGGCCTCCCTGCTCCCTGGTAGTTACTCCCCTGGTGTAGGCTCAATCAGATTGTACACAGGCTTGACAATTCCTTATTGATACAATACATGAGGAACACAAAAAGAGCACATAAGAGCAGTTATTCTGCTATAATCATTTATTGTGGAGAACATAATGACATGTCATGAACCACAAGCAGGTATCCCACCCCTCCCGGCAGTCGAGGGAGTCCTCCTAAATCTGGGGTGGTCTCTTGCACACCCGCGAGACCACTCCAAACTCCCGTGACTGAAAGGACCTATCTCCTCCCCCTGGAACACCCCTTTTTCGGTCGTCACGCCCTGTCATGCCCCTAGCCCCTCCAACCCCTAATCCCACCTCCCCCCCCCCCTAGATGACATCACCTATGTAACTTCCCCTCGCCACGCCCCCCTCCCCCACCCTGCCCAGAAGTCTCAATGGCAGGGTGGGAGGTCTACAAGTAGGTTCTTCCCAGGTGAAAATTGCAGGAAACCTACACCAACACCCTTATATACACAATTCTACAAACAGTATTGTTGCCATCTATGGCCAAAGTATGTAACATAATCACAAATGGCATATGGGTTGTCAAACTCCACTGCATACGTTGGCCTTAGAGACTCGATCACACTAGACACGGACAGGGGTGTTCCTAGGTTTTTGACACCTGAAACAACTTTTAAATACCACCTATTGGCAGATGGGGTCGACACATGAAGCAGGGCATGCTTCATCAGGGAACATAGTGTGGGCTTTGGAGGTTTTTGTAGGGTGGGCTGACTCAACAATGATTGGCGGACTGTGCTGAAATGTGGTATTGTAGGGGAGCAGGATTTTTTTAATTGCCGACTTTCAAGTTGACCGCAACGGCGCGCCCTGAGCAAATGTTTCAGCTTGCTTCATGGTAGGGGCACCCCTGGACACGGACCCAAACAGACCACAACAGACATTTTTTTGGTCCTTTGTAGCAGTTCGTTTTCTGTACATTTTTTCTGTCTATACTGACAGCATTCGCATTTTATCATAATAAATACTAATAAAGTTAAATAATAATAATAATGGTAAAAATATTTCCACTACAAAATTGTGAGGCAACCTCACTCTGAAGGACTCAGTAAACCAGAAACCCTAGATATGTACCCTGACACAGGTGTATCCTAGGTACCCACACTAGTACATACTAGAGATAAGGAAGTAGGAAACATTACACCTACCAATGTAGGTGTTCGATTCAGACCTGGCCCCAAAAAACAATGGACCTAACAGATTTCTTAAAATTTTTAGAACTTTTCATTGAAAAATCATAAATCAAATACCGGTATTAGAAAATTGAAAATTATAATATCGCAATTCCCTATATAAGTTCCTGTCGAAAATTTTAAAATTTCTGTAGAAATTTTTTAAAAATTCAGATTCAGGTTTAAATCAGATTATCAGATTAAATCCTGATACCTAGATTTGTTCCTTGTTATACATAGAATAATACACTTTGACATTTCTTCCCTATAAATCTGGGCATTTTACAATTACTAAAAGTGTGATGCAAGCTGCATTGATTTTAGTATAGCCATACAGCTTGCATTTAAAGGGTAACTGTGGTCCAAAAATGACTTTAGGTAAATTGATAGGAATGGCTACCTGAGTATTTTTGCAATTTACTGCATTTTTACATAGTTTTGAAGATATTTACATTTTTATGTGTGATATGGTAGCAGAAACCATCCCCTGCACTTCCTGCTTCCTGCTCTGAAACCATGTCTTCCCAGTCTCTTCTCCTCCTCTAGATTAAAAAAGACAAACATGTACACACCGTACACACTCTCTGCAGGGGGATGTGCTGTTACCCCCCTTCAGTCACTATAACTCGATCTCTTCCTGATTTATCTGCTTTCTTTCTCCTGGACTGTGTATTTGCCAACTGCAGATTGGGGGGCGGATGGTAAGAGGACCCCTCCACCCCCCCCTAATCACCTGTCTTTAAAAAGCTGATCAAACGTATGAAGGAGACCACATCATCTGTTTAAAAGACGGGAACCAAGAGAAGTTCTGTTTGGTTTTATTGAGCCATCGTCAGTGTATTGTAGGCCTTTGGTTTTGCAGTGTGAAGTGCCTATAGACAGACTCACTAAGAAATTAAACAAGATAGGGATGGGCCTACACTACACTGATGATGGCTCAAAAAAGTCAAAATCAGTCTGTGGTTGGCTCTCTGGTTTTGTATATAGTTCATAGAAAATTTTTTAGGTGAAGCCTTTTGTAAGGGCTACCCCGGATACATGGAATTTACCCAGAAGTCTCAGTTCCTTATTTGCATATCTGAAGAGGAGCTGCAAAGCCTAATTCTCTCCCTATCTTATTTAATTAATTATGAAAGTTCCAATGGATCTTCTTTATTGATTATCTAATGTTGGAAGATTGAGGGGGAAGATACATTAAAGGAGAACTAAAGTACAAAAATTTGTTTTCAAAACAGTTAAAATGAAAAGTACCTGGGGCAGGGAGGTATGATTGGTACTTTCTACCTCCCATACAATTCCTATGAGGAGCGGCAGCACAAAAAAAATGCTTCTCACCAGTATTCCTGGGTTCTGTTTTTAATACGAAAGGCCCAGACAGTCCACCTGACAGATAAAAACTGTATGTGTTGTAGCTCCTCAATGAAACAATATGGGGAGGTAGGAATAATCAACCCGACCTCCCTGCCCCTTTTTCATTTCTTACATTTCATTTTAAAAATACTGTGAAATATTGTATTTCACTGTGGTGTTTGGACTGAACTATATACAATGTTTGTCAATTTTAATATAATATATCAAAAGAACCCAAAACCCTGGATTTAAATCTCTATAAAGTAATTATATATAATGATATATGTAAATATCTTTAGTAAGGTTCAGGCCACACGGCAATGCACCGAACCGCGCATGTGTGATTCTGGTGCTTTGTCACATGCGATTTCTCTACTCTCCATAAGAAACGCATGTGATTGTAAAACAAAACGGTCATTCGTAGAATACCATGCAATAAATAAGAATGAATGCTGCAACGATTGCTAAAGGGGCGGTATCGCCTTTATAAATATAGCCCATAGCCTTTGCGTTAGCTTCATGGCTTTTGCCTTTTCTAACTGCTGCAGCTTAAACTACAATTCCCATCATGCTTTTTGGTAGAAAACAAAGGTTAACTGGGGGAAGGAACCAATGTAGGCTAAACAGAAATGAGTGAAAGTTCAAGCCCGTTCTTCATTTGTTTGCTATGCCACCCCCTGCAAAATCAGCACCGCTATACAGTAACTAAATGATGGTTGTTGGCTGTCACTGATTCTAAAGCAAAATCTTTACTCGCAGTAACCCACATGGCAGCTCCCACATGTACCAAGAGCCTGTTCATGTCACCTGCAGCACTCAGATAGTTAATAGTTGACAGGTGCAGCTAAAGCTGTTGATTGGCTGAGTGATGTCACTGCACATGTCTGGGTTCCATTGTTTGGAAATCTAAACCAATAGGGAAGGGGTATAGCAGTCAGCTGGTGGCTGCAGTGTTTTCTCTCTCTCTCTCTCTCTGGTGCATTCTGGAAGTCTTGGAAGCTAAATTCTATAGGCGTGAATTTATCCAGGTCTGTGCAACACCCTGGGCTCATGCCCCAACCTCAGGCTGCCTGGTAAACCTGACACATAGGTGAGGCTTTATCTATTTGGCATTACTGCCCACAACCCACCCCTTTAAACATGGACACTTACATAAACAGTATGATGCATAGTTGGGACCGTTCATGCAGCCCCAGAGGTGTTAATGCACAAGGCATATTATTAGAAATGTGTTGGCATATAAGTCCATGTATTGTTTTAATTTTAACCGCACAATGAATTTTATATTTCGTGTCCTTATCTAATGCATAATCTTGATGACTGGGTGAAAGGTTTTTGCAACACTGGCATTAATTAACCCTGATCTACAAATGTTTCCAATATCCGTCTATGCCCCAGACTTACATGTCCTAGCATTGCCCACTGGCACAAATAGGGTATCGATTGTCTTAAATCTGTGTCATTTTTTAAAAGAAAGTTTAAAGAGTGGATATTACGGGCGATGCTTTGTAAATTATATTTATATTGTGAAAGATTCTGCAGGTTTTACTAAACTAAAAATGCTTATTTAGCTTTGGGGAAGTCATTAAACAGCTGAGGTCAGAAGGTTACCTGTCACTGGATGTACTAATTGCGGGGGTGATATCTCTCTTGTAATGGTTGCACATGAGATAGAATATTTTTTTGGCAGAGTTGGTGAAGTTGTGTTATAGATTTTTTGTGAGTGCTTTAGCCTCTTGGAATCCTTAAGGTGACCATACATTAGGCCGGTTTTTAGTAAAATCTGACATACAATTTTATTGTTAATTATTATTATAGATTTATATAACATCTTCCGTGGCGCTTTACAATTACATAGTCATACATTACATACAGGGTATACATGTTATACAAAGTCACACATATTACATACACAGGTAATACATATTTATAAACTGATGGTTTATTACAGCAATACTGTAAAGGAGAGAGGACCCTGCCCAAAGAGCTTACAGACTAGAGAAATGGGGGTGAGCATAAGGTTGCAGGATTCGGTAGGCTGTAAATAGATTGGGGCGGGTTGGATCATATGGGTAGTAAGAGGGGTAGTGTCTGGGCCAGGTTATATGCTTTAAAAGGTGGGTTTTAAGGTTACGTTTTGAAGGTATTAAGGGACGGTGAGTGACATCCACATTTCCATTGATTGTCTGAAAAATTGTACATTTTCCTGATCTTATTATGCGACATTAGATCGTAAAATCAATCACAATTATGGGAAAGTCATTTTTTAAGTCGATTGGTAAAATGATTGTATGTTTTCTGAAGTTCCGATTAAGTATAAATGTAATGTAACCTCACGATAGACGTCATTCACATTATCACAAAACAATTGAATGTGGAACAATATGTATGGACATCTTAGTACAATTAACATGTACATCTGTCTATCAAGGTATCGGTCGGTTAAGATCGGAATTACGATTGTAAAGTGTATGGCCACCTTTATAGCTAGTCTAATTGAGAAAAAGCAGGCTCATTTGTTTAGATTATGTTGCATAGAAATTCCTTGATCCAGAATTAATTTCCTGTTTTTTTTGCATTTGCCAGAACCTTCTATAAACCCGAAAACTCGACAATCTGCATGGTAAGCAAATCCATCATGTTCGGCTTCCTGAGTCTCTTGTTCATGTGACTTAAAAACTGTCCAATTTAAAGGACATAGAATACCCAAACCTTTGCCCCTGGGAGAACATTGATTAATTACTAGCTGGTCCTCTCCCATCCACTGTTTGTGACTGTTCTATGTAGGCATAAAATTCTTTCCCTGCAAGAGTTGCGACTTTCCATTGGCCAGTTGCTGGGCCGAGGGAGGCTGGACCATAATGGCAAGCACAATTTTAGGTAATACGGGAGATCTAATGTACCCCCTAATGTAAGTATCTAGCTTAGGTCCTGACCCTGGGTACATTAAAAGGTAGTATAATTGCCCTTTAATCTCAGAAAGTCTAAAGCTAGTTACAAGCCATACATAATTTGGGCCAACCATCATTTCATTGTTTCACGTCGGTCGTGCCGAATAGTACGGGTTCCTTGTGGCGGCTGCAACCGTCCGCCGACCATTTGTTTGTCCTAAGCAGTCAAACTCACGATTGGACAGGTTGGAAAACCACGGATGATTGTGTGGTCTTATATGGTTCTTCACCCTTGGTTGTGGTTACTGTCGGCTGCAGCTGCTTTTGCTTTTTTTCTCCTGGCCAACCGTCGAAAGTCTTGAACGGTTGGTCAGGAGGAAAGTTGTATGGTGTGTACCAGCCTTCATTCTTCTCTTATACCAAACCATGCTGGCATGATTTCACACATGCTTGCGATCTCCTAGCACGTGAGCAGTGCATGTATTGGCAAAGTGGCCACATGGCATGTCTGCAGCACTGCAATTGTTTTTCGAAGCACATGCCATCTGCGTTGGAGTGCAAATGGACGGTATGCACGTGAAATTAGCAAAGATGCCCTGGCTACATCTTAGCTACATCTGCAAGGTTTCTTTTCCCTGTCTTAAAGATGTTGTTGTTTGTTAAAATAAATGGTGTAAATTATTAGGAAATAAATAGAATATGGGATGGCCCGAGTCTGTGTACAGATGCAGTAACATGTCATTGTAGGAGCTTATCCTAGGCATCCCGAGACTCTGTAATTATACCATATGTCAGCTGGTTAGAGAGAAGGCAGTGGTTTACACTGGTGGTTTGCTATTGGCATATAGTGATCTGCGCTCACCATGTAGATTCTGGTGTTTTTGTTTTGTCAGAAAGTATTATATAGATATATACAAGATCCAGTCTTAGGTCTGCCTAATATTACAGGACATTGCACCGTATGTGTGACAGTGTAGACTTGTATGTATCAATAAATCTCCACAAATCCCCCAGAATATAAAATAAAAAGGGTAATTTTATATAAATAACTTGCCCTTAAATAGAATAATGGGTGTGAGTCCGTACCAGTCTGATAATAGATGTAATACCATGCGATTGTATAACGTGGTAAGAATGGGTTTATGAGTGGAGGATGGGCCTTTGGGAAGAGGAAATGATGTTATAGGGAAAGGAGAGCTCAGTGTTCCTTACGGTAATAGCATTTCTGATCTGTACTCACTTGGTCTGCACTGTACAATTGCTAAATGTTTTTTTTGCTTTTCAACCACTTCCTTTGTGACATGTGGACTGCCAAGCTGTAACCCATTATCTGCTGCAACTGCAAACCACACAGCACTTTATTTTGACTAGGAGACAGATCCATGATACCAGTATTCCAACAATCAAATTCCCTAATGGAACGTCCTAATTGTGCTGTCTCGAAAACATATCGGACTCCTGTGCTTCTAAACACCAATGCATCGCTGAAGGGCATTTCACTGTTTATTTTGTTGTGGCAGACGTGACCAAATGTTGCCTTGAAATTTGTCTGGGATCATTTTGCATTGCAAACTAGAAGCCATTAGAATACAATTTGCTTTCTATATTCCTTCTTTTCAGTGTACTCCTAATACCATGCTCTGTTCTGTCACTTTATCAATGAACTTTAACTAGTAGAATTAGGGGCTTTATGACACGTGATATCGATCCACGAAACTTATGGGCCATAGACAAGATTGCTGGTTGGCCAAAAGTTTTTCAACTGGCCCAATTGGGAAATTACGGAAGATCTTTAGAAGAGCTTTCAATGATTGTCCATACATGATCAACGGCATAGATATGGGGATATCCCGATATCTTACGACCGGAATCTAAGCGTCTATGGCCACCAGAAAAGTAAGAAATGAACGGCAGTGATCAGTTGAGTTCTATTGATAACACAGGTTATTTAATACATTAAGTATTCCCAAAGATGATCCAGGGATGTTAATGTCACAAACCAGCAATTGTCTCCTCTGTTTGCAGCCTATTCTAATAAATATTAAACAGCACAGAGCAGCATGCTTGTGAATCAGTGTCCCCTGGGATATACATTACAATCTGTGTTACTAGCTAAAAAGGCCAGATTAGCCTTATGAGAATAGCAGTTTGGTATTATGGTTAGCTTGTCCTGTATAATAGTGGGGGAAATGGAAAATAAGGTAGAAAAAAAATGCGAAATGGTGGAAATCAGGGGTGTTACTAGGGTTTTTGACACCTAATAACTTTTAAATGCTGCCAAAGGGGTGGCATGTGAAGTGGGCGTGGCATCATCAGGTACATAGGCGTGGCTTGTGGAGGTGGGAATGGTGGGCTGATGTAACACTACTGGAGGGCTGACTTAACTGGTGGACTGGTGCCGAAATGCAGTATTGCAGTAAGGAGGATTTTTTTTAACTGCTGTCTTTTAAATGTTCTGCAGGGGCGCGCCCTGAGCAAATGTTTCCGTTGCTTCATGGTAGGGGCACCCCTGGTGGAAAAGGAAAGTGCTAATCCTAATACTTGCAAACTGTCAGCTTTGTTGTGTGAGTTAACTGTTCATCCAAAGTCATTGAAAGATAAGCCGTATATACAGCATACCCATTGTAAAACACAGCCACTCGAGTTTACTGAAACCTGTTTATTTTGTTGGGTTCAACATCTTCTATCTAAAACTTTTGCCCTCTGGGTCTATTGTAACATAGAACTTTACTCGGCATCCACTGTATCAATATTGATTTTTTTATAGGTATACTACATCCAGTTTCAATGTTATAAATCTGGTGAACTGGAGGATTTTCTTAATATTCCCTTGTAGCAAGAATGAATGATTCACATAACAGTTGTGAGTGTGACATGATAAATGATGATGTTGGGGAATAGCAGTTGAATTTAAATGTACACTGTTTGTTATATAACATTAACACAACGTGTTATCCATTGATCAGGTTTTTCTGTGCTCTGTGGTGCGGCCCTCCATGATGGATACAGTACACGGACTGTTACAGGGAATTTTCACTTTTGTATTGGTTCTCCTTTTCTTCTCAAAACCTTGTGTTTCCAGCAGGAACCCTGCCAAACCTGCCAGAAACTGGCCAACAACTTCATTAAGGTGAGACTTCCTGCTCACATGTAATTCATGGAATGCTGGGATCTGTAACTTTGATTAGCGTTGGGGTGACCGCTAGTTAAATGCAAACATTAAATGAATGAATAGTTTTTTGTGTAGAATTTTTTTAGCTAGTTCACAAGGATGTGCTGATGAATATATATCTATAGAGATTCCCAGGATTGCATTTGTATGGTTCTTTCTATCAAAAGTTACAGCACTCAAAAGTTTTTCTTTATTCTTGCAGTGCCCCATGATCACATCCTCAACATCTGTGCTCCACCCCCCTCCACGCGTGTCTGAGCATTGTGTTTTGGAAATGGCTATTAGGGCTCTGAACTTTATATATTATTACATATATTATTTTATAAACCCTGACATTTTTGGAACATTTGGAGGCCACATTCACCCTTCTTTTGTGGGGGAAAAATACCTCTTGAATTTTTTTCTTTCCCAGGGTATTGAGAAAACCACCGGTCACAATTTTGGAGGAGGAAACACAGCCTGGGAAGAGGAGAAGCTGTCAAAGTATGAATTCAGGTAGTGTCGGCCTTCCCATATTAATCCAGTGTCTGTCCTAGTGCCCCACCTAGTGGACTGCGTGTTTATTTCAGATCTACATTAGAGGACATGTAAACTACGTACGATTGTTCCTCTGCAAAGATCTAACGTGATCCTTGAAAGTTCTTTGTTTTTACAAAATTGTAACTGACTGTGAAATGAAAATTATGTGTGTGCCCAATGCAGGTTAAATGTTCTTTTAAATACAGGGCTTTAAATACCAGCCATGTGCTGCGGTGTTAAAGAAATAAAACCTCACACAAAGGTGCTACAATAACATGTGTATGAAGCTTTAATCTGCATTGCGTAGGATCTTGGTACATTTCCCTATTTGTATATGAGATGCTGTTACTGTGACTTTATGGTAAAGGGCATGTCCACCCCCAAAACTATAATCCCCCCAACTACTGGCCCCACCATGTAGTTGTAGTTTAATCCTTACCTCACATCCCAGCTCCATAGGGTTCTCCTGTAAACCCCCCCCCCCAAAGTCCCAAAACTAAACACCAGGAGGAAGCAGGGCTCTGCCGCTATCTTGCCTCCGGTAGATTTTTGCCATGCGCACTGCAGCCCTTCTCCCCCCTCCCTCCCTCCCGTTCTACTATCCCTCCCCCTAGCGTTAAACCCCCTTAATATGCGGCTCCCCATGTCCGCCCCCCAGCCCCAACCGCATATTTTTTTTTTTCAAAAAGCTCCCCAAACTCTTACTTACCTCTCCGCTTTCCTCCGCTGCACTGAATGACCGGCAGCCGCGTCCGTGATTGGCTGCCGCTCAGCCAATCACAGACGTGACTGCCGGTCCCCCCTCTGCTTGCATTCTCGCAAGCAGAGGGCCGGCAGTGCGGCGGAGGAACGAGGGGGGTAAGTAAGAGTTGGGGGGCTTTCTGAAAAAATATTTATGCGGTTGGGGATGGGGGAGCAGCATATTAAAAATCATGTTTAAGGTGACATACCCTTTAACTACTACAGACAATATTTCTTTAGGGTGGGAACCCCTTATGTTTCCATTGCACAGACTCTTGTTGTGTTTAGGACAATGAAGCCACATTTCATCCACATAAGAATTTGTGTCTGTATCAGCAGAACATCCTGGGGCCTGACCTATGACGGTACTGGCTAAAATGCCTTATTCAAGGGCTATTCTAAAAACATTTTAGTTACATGTTTACATGTTGATCATAAAAATAGAAAGCCTTCTAATCACTTGGTGTAACCCCCTATTGCGGAAGATCCTAACTAGCCATTGGTTACTGGATAGTTGGTGCGGAACTTGCTTTCATATTACTGCACCAACACCTGGCATATTGTGTAACATACCTACTGTACAGGGGCAAGCACAGAATGTTTAGCTCAGGGCACCAACATAAGTTACACCCTCTTTTAAGGGCCACTACAAAGTAAACCTTCATAATATTCTTGCTCTTAGACATTTTGCTGTATGAATAATGCTCCCCCTTTAATATATAAGGATAGTAGAAGTTCCATGACCATAAAAGGATAGGCATAGGGTTGTATATACCATTTTCAAACCTCATTATAGTAAAACAATATTACCATATAAATCTGTATTCCTTACTGTCCTGTAAGGGCAGTTTGTAGTGTGTTTGTGGAGCAGCTGTACAACCGGTTAATTGATATTTTGCATAAGACAATAAGGTAATTGGTTTGTTGCATGATTAGACAATAAGGTCAATGGCACAGAAACAGAAGTTCCCATTTGTCTTACTGTGTGGCCACTGTCTATGTGATCAGTTTCTCACCTGTCCCTAACAAGGAATACTTTCCATGTCTGCATCTTGGCTCCCATTGATTTAATCCCCTTTCACACTGACAGTCCTTGTACTTTCTGATGACCTAAGGTGCCAGCACTGCGGGAAGCTGCAGAAAGGGGATTCTGGGCACCTGTATCCCCTCCAGCCCCCCACTAAAAACCACCCATGTTGTTATATTGTTAGTACACGTATGATGGCCATATTCTCCGACTGATGTACCTGGCTGGGTGAAGATCACTGTCTGCCAATAGTTCCGCAAGGTTGGTAATGAACTGATTGGGGAAACACTAGATGTTGGAGCAATAGGAAACAAGCATTCTCTTTATGTGAATGTCCAGCTTAAGGACAACTATACTGTAAAAATTAACTTTTAAAAATGAAAAGCACCTGGGGCAAGTAGATAGGATTGATTATTCCTACCTCCCAATATGTTTTGTTAAGAAGCTACAGCACATACAGTGTTCATCTGCCAGTGTTATGGCCCTGGCCCATTCAATATTAAAGATATGTGCTGAAGCATTCAGGAGACTGGCAGAAGCACTTTTCTTCATCCTGCTGCTCCCATAAAAAAGGATATGGGAATATATAAAGTACCAATCCTACCTCCCCGCCTCAGGTACTTTTTATTTTAACGTTTTTTGAAAAAAACTTTATATGCACTATAGTTTCCCTTTAATGTTGATTATTAAATCAACTTTCTCCCTATTTTATTTTCCTCCTGACAGTGAAACCCGACTAGTAGAGGTGATAGAAACAACTTGCGACAAATCTGATTTTGACTGTAACAAGATGTTGGAACAAAACGAGGAGCATCTGGAATCCTGGTGGTTAAGCAGTAAGAGAATTCCATGATACACCATTACACTGCTTTGTATTCTAGGTATTCATTGTCGATCTTATACTCGAAATATGCTTTAGGCCATAGTTTTCCTTTAAGGGTAATTACCCCCCAAAACATACTAGTAGCGGAATAGCCAATCACTGCCAACGTAGCTAGTTGAGCATCTTCTACTTGTGCACAGAAAAGGCATGTCTGGTGATGAGTATGTTTTGGAGCATCTGTGAGAATTAGGGGGGTAATTGGGGGAGGTCTTTGGGGGTAAATTTAGTTTGGGGAGTGGGCATGCCCCATAATAAACCTAACATACTGTTTTGTGTAACGGTTACAGCTCTCTATTTAGTGTACTGGGGCCTTGCCCGATGCAATAAGGTGACCTTGCATTTGTTGCACCCAATCAGATTTACTTTTTACTGAGTTAGAAAACATATTATTGGTTACTGCAAGCTAACGAACTGGAAAATTTTTGCATCTCAAAACCTCCACACCAACCGTCAGGACTATAGGTGGAGTCCTCATTTCACTCATGTCCCTGGAAAGAACTTAAGTTTCCCTCCTATCTAATGTGCCCAGTAACCTTGTCTCAATACTACCTGCTTATCATCCCACTGTAGCAGAGTACTTCCATCTCTTTCTGCTTTCAGCATGTGGTAATGCCAAATCCATTGAATAGCTTTAAAGGGCATGTCAACCCCTTTTTACAGCTTTTGCGTAGTGTGGGCTCCCTCCCCCCACCCCAACCACCATAGTACTTTTTGCAGACACTCCCCCGAACTTTACTTACATTACCTAGATAGATAGATAGATAGATAGATAGATAGATAGATAAAGATAGATAGTGAGATAGAGATAGATAGATAGATAGAGGGCCCTTTTCAGTTACCTGCCTGATTCTAATCAATATATTTAGAACTTATTAGATGTATTACTAACCAGATATTAATGTATTATTATGACCCCCATTCTGGTAAAACAAATGTCTCCATCCACTTTGCAATCAATCAAGGTTGTGACTGCTTTTATTACAGCCAATGATTGACTGTTCTTTCCTCTGCTGCCTCCACTGCACATGCTCAAGTTCCTTAAAGCTCATTGAGTAGGTGGAGGAGGTGGCAACCTTTGACAGAAAGGCTTACAATAAATATCTGGTTAGAAATGCAAGTAATAAAGTGCTAAATATAGCAGTTGGGATTAGGGGCAAATACTGTAAATTACAATTGACCAGTTTTTATTTTAAGGGTGGACATTTGCACTAAAATGTAAAATAGCATTTTAAGAAAATGCAGCAATGCAGTTAAGTCTCTTTCCTCTTTATATAATCACCTTTAGTGATATCTCTGGAAACTGAACTGAGGAGATGCTACAACCCAATGTAACCATTGATATCTAACCCTTCCTTCTCCTTAAAGTAGATGGAATCTACAAACATAAAGTAATAGTATTGTCTGAAGAAGGTGTTTGAGACACCGAAACGTCACGAATAAACCTTGTTTTGGATTAAGACTGGTAGTGCGCTATGGAAGTACTTTCTTATCTGAATGAAGTAATAAACCACACCCTTTTATTTATTTTTATAATTATATTCCACTGTACCATTAATTTGGCAGTTGATCTCTTTGGTTCTCTTACCTTGAACATCCTTGTCTCCATTAGAAGGTCCAGATTCAGTTGGACATTCAGGCTGTAGGATGAGGAAAATAAATAGTAACTTCCTATGTGATTTGTATCATAATGTTTATTTCCCATATGGTTTATAAGCCTGTCTGTATCATGACCTATTAACTCCAATGTACCAAAATGAAAAAAACAATAAAGAAACTTAACATTACTTCAAGGGATTCCCCAACCCCAACAAGGAATGCCGAGATATAATATTGGCCTGAGGATCTAATTACCCTACCTCCTATAGTTCTTATAGTCTCACATTACCAAATGGAGACACCTTCCTGGACTTACAGGTGCTCCAACTCCAGCATATACACACACATGACATATACATTGGACCTATATTTCTAGCAGCAGGGCTGGGAATTTCCACTGTAGTTTACACAGGATTACTGCTTGGGAGGATTACTAACCCCTAACAGATTAGGAGATGATCGCCATATGTAACAGGTCATTTTTGTACCTTTTAGCCTTGCCTAACCTCCCAGTCCACACCAGCAGTAGTAATCTAACTGCCACTGAGCTGTCAGATGTCATGGTCACCTCTAATGTGTCTCTGTTTTATATAGCGATTGTATAAATGGATAATAATACTTATAGCACCGCCAAGTTAACAAACTGGAATGCTCATCAGAAAATTTTTTTAATTAAAAAAATTGTAACATGGCTATTTAAAAAAAACAAAAAACTTTTTGAGTGCTTTTGTTTGACTTTATAACAATATATTCTACTTTATTACTTGGATGTAAGGCCTAAGCCATTACAACTGAACTGCTCAAAGTTTCAGATTTTTCCATAGTGTTTTCTATGTTAGTTGTGCTAGGTTCAGGTGGTTATGGCCCAGGGCAGTAACCTTGCAGACGAAAACTGTATGTAATGCTGTGGCTCCTCAAAAAAACAATTTTGGAAGGTAGGGATAATCAATCCAACCTCCCTGTCCCAGGTTATTTTAATTTCTAAAAAGTAAATTTTTACAGTATAGTTGTCCTTTAAACGTTTACTGAAGTTTCATGTGGACAGTATGGTGGGTATTTCCCCATGAGCCAAGACCAGGACCAGGTAAATTAGTGGGGCAGTAGCCATCCTGTCCCCCCAGAGCGTGCATCTAGATGGAGCTGTGTACGTCATTTCTTCATCTCCATGGAGACCCTCGTTCAGCTACCATGAGAAATAGGTTTAAAAGTATTGATTGCTGTGAATACCAATAGATCCCACCATGCATTTACATCGGCATTTCAATTTCCATACCTAGTTCCAGCGCCTGATCGTATGGGTCCATATTAGACCATGCCACTTGGCTTTTGGTTACTCATACTCTGGCCTGAATTTGCTGTCTGAAAGTGTTTTTTTAATGCAAACATTGATCATCCATTTGTTTCTTATTTTTACCTGTGTAACCATATGTAACAGTTAAACGGGCTATAAAATGTTGTACCAATCCTTCATACAGACATTGCTGCTGTCTATCACTCAATAGCATGAACCCGTGCAGTCTGTGCTGAGGGAAAAGAAGGTTATATGTTAATACCTAGAGAGAAACCTTTCTAACGGGGGGATGTATCATGTGACACAAACGCTTGGCATTGCCCCCTTAACTATGCTCGTGGTTCAATGTTAGAAACGTGCAGCTAGGCCCTGCTGTTTCGGTCTTTCCAGTACATTTCAAACAAATTCGATGGAGCCATGCAAGACGGATAACATAAAGATAACTCCCATAAAAATGAGGCACAGTGCATTCTCTGTAATTGACACACACCATGAAACCCGTCCTGAACCCACACTAATCTGTTTTACATTTACAAATAGGTTAATGTAGATTCATACAAAAACGAGTGTGTAGAGATGGGCTAGAACTCAAACCCGAGTTCAACATGAACTTAAATAGTTCAGACAAACTCGGACGCTTTAGATTTTCCCGAAAGGTCGTAGTTCCGAACTCGCTGACATATTTTCGATAATATCCCTTGAATGTAGTGTGTGCGATAACCCTGAATGTAGCGGTTCGTTCGGTAACCCTGGAATGTTCGGTTATCCTCGAATGTAGCGGTTGAGCGATATCCCTTGAATGTACTAACCCTCGAATGTATTGTTCAGTAAACCTCGAATGTAGCAGTTCGTTCGGTAACCTTCGAATTGGCGATAACCCACGAATGTAGCATGTGATTGCACGTGTTTCAAAATTGCAAAGAATCTTAGTGCACCCTACCTGGATTTACATTATAAATAAATGTCATGCGGTTTGCAAAGCGCAAAAAGATCGCACAACACGGCAAAAACATGCTAGTAGGGTCTAGACCTAAGAAATGATTGCGTGGTATCAGCTCACTGTAAACGAATCCCAATGTGCTTAAAGAAGAGATTTTAAATTTAAAAATTTACTGAAGATAAGTCATTAAAGGAAACTATACTGAAATTTAAATTAACTTTTAAAAATGAAAAGTACCTGGGGCAAGGAGGTAGGATTAATTATTCCTACCTCCCAATATTGTTTTGTTGAGGAGCTACAGCACATACAGTTTTCATCTGCCAGGTTATGGCCCTGGGCCATTCTATATTAAAGATAAAGCTGAAGCATACAGGAAGACTGTCAGAAGCAGTTTTCTTCGCCCCTGCTGCTTCTCATAGAAATGATATTGGGAGGTAAAAAGCACCAATCCTACCTCCCTCCCAGGTACTTTTTATTTTAACTGTTTTTTAGACGTGGTTACAGATGTGTTACTGACATGGCTACGGACTGATTACAGACAAGTTACAGACGTGGCTACGGACGTGGTTACAGACGTGGCATGGACGTGGTTATAGACGTGGCTATCCGTGTGCATGGGACCAGCATAGTTATTTAATAAACTAAATCAATGCACTGTGCTTTGAATGCCCCATGTAACTAATCTGATTTATATATACCCAAACTCTGATTATAGATTCAATTCTCCCATTAAATTGCCACATACACAAGACACTGTATACAGATATATAGATTGGAATCTTACCCTGATTCAGAATCAGTCGGAGCCCAGCATGGGATTATAACAGATCTGCTGCCTGCCTGACGGTAGTAAAGTGATATGATACGTGGCCCTACCTACCCCTGAGCACTAAACATGATGCAGAGCCCAATTCTTTGTCACCTCTCCCTTTACTCTCACTCCTCCCCTTCTGTTTGCTGACACCCTGGCAACAATTTCCAAGGCAGCTAATGCAATGCTTTGCTAGAGGAGAAATGTCACATCCATCATGTACCTCAGGGTTCCATATTGCTGGATACAGAGCCTTAGAGGCAGGGGCGTTTTTCTAGGGTTCTTGGCACCCAAGCCAAACTTTGGAAAGGCGCCTCTAATCTGTAATAGCCAGTGCGCTTATGGTGGGGTGGGGTGGCTTCTATAGTAGTGCGTATGGCAAACCACTTGGTAATTTTAAACTTTACAAGGGGGCTGGGGAGGCAGATAGATAGATAGATAGGGCCCTATTTTAAAAAATCGTTATCGTTATCGTAAAATACCGATCGTTATCGTAAATAAACGACCGTATTTACCGATAACGGTCGTTATTTACCGATAACGGTCGTTATTTACCGATAACGACCGTTATCGGTAAATAACGACCGTTAT
>CM033472.1:247979196-247984196 GCA_019447015.1 Hymenochirus boettgeri
ATAGGTTATAAATAGAGAGATAGATAGCTATATATATATATATATATATATATATATATATATATATAGGTGATAGAGAGATAGATGATAGATAGATAAGAGATAGATAGATAGATAGATAGATAGATGATAGATAGATAGATAGATAGATACAGATAAATAGAGAGATAGATAGGGGCCCTTTTCAGTTACCTGCCTGATTCTAATCAATATATTTAGAACTTATTAGATGTATTACTAACCAGATATTAATGTATTATTATGACCCCCATTCTGGTAAAACAAATGTCTCCATCCACTTTGCAATCAATCAAGGTTGTGACTGCTTTTATTACAGCCAATGATTGACTGTTCTTTCCTCTGCTGCCTCCACTGCACATGCTCAAGTTCCTTAAAGCTCATTGAGTAGGTGGAGGAGGTGGCAACCTTTGACAGAAAGGCTTACAATAAATATCTGGTTAGAAATGCAAGTAATAAAGTGCTAAATATAGCAGTTGGGATTAGGGGCAAATACTGTAAATTACAATTGACCAGTTTTTATTTTAAGGGTGGACATTTGCACTAAAATGTAAAATAGCATTTTAAGAAAATGCAGCAATGCAGTTAAGTCTCTTTCCTCTTTATATAATCACCTTTAGTGATATCTCTGGAAACTGAACTGAGGAGATGCTACAACCCAATGTAACCATTGATATCTAACCCTTCCTTCTCCTTAAAGTAGATGGAATCTACAAACATAAAGTAATAGTATTGTCTGAAGAAGGTGTTTGAGACACCGAAACGTCACGAATAAACCTTGTTTTGGATTAAGACTGGTAGTGCGCTATGGAAGTACTTTTTATCTGAATGAAGTAATAAACCACACCCTTTTATTTATTTTTATAATTATATTCCACTGTACCATTAATTTGGCAGTTGATCTCTTTGGTTCTCTTACCTTGAACATCCTTGTCTCCATTAGAAGGTCCAGATTCAGTTGGACATTCAGGCTGTAGGATGAGGAAAATAAATAGTAACTTCCTATGTGATTTGTATCATAATGTTTATTTCCCATATGGTTTATAAGCCTGTCTGTATCATGACCTATTAACTCCAATGTACCAAAATGAAAAAAACAATAAAGAAACTTAACATTACTTCAAGGGATTCCCCAACCCCAACAAGGAATGCCGAGATATAATATTGGCCTGAGGATCTAATTACCCTACCTCCTATAGTTCTTATAGTCTCACATTACCAAATGGAGACACCTTCCTGGACTTACAGGTGCTCCAACTCCAGCATATACACACACATGACATATACATTGGACCTATATTTCTAGCAGCAGGGCTGGGAATTTCCACTGTAGTTTACACAGGATTACTGCTTGGGAGGATTACTAACCCCTAACAGATTAGGAGATGATCGCCATATGTAACAGGTCATTTTTGTACCTTTTAGCCTTGCCTAACCTCCCAGTCCACACCAGCAGTAGTAATCTAACTGCCACTGAGCTGTCAGATGTCATGGTCACCTCTAATGTGTCTCTGTTTTATATAGCGATTGTATAAATGGATAATAATACTTATAGCACCGCCAAGTTAACAAACTGGAATGCTCATCAGAAAATTTTTTTAATTAAAAAAATTGTAACATGGCTATTTAAAAAAAACAAAAAACTTTTTGAGTGCTTTTGTTTGACTTTATAACAATATATTCTACTTTATTACTTGGATGTAAGGCCTAAGCCATTACAACTGAACTGCTCAAAGTTTCAGATTTTTCCATAGTGTTTTCTATGTTAGTTGTGCTAGGTTCAGGTGGTTATGGCCCAGGGCAGTAACCTTGCAGACGAAAACTGTATGTAATGCTGTGGCTCCTCAAAAAAACAATTTTGGAAGGTAGGGATAATCAATCCAACCTCCCTGTCCCAGGTTATTTTAATTTCTAAAAAGTAAATTTTTACAGTATAGTTGTCCTTTAAACGTTTACTGAAGTTTCATGTGGACAGTATGGTGGGTATTTCCCCATGAGCCAAGACCAGGACCAGGTAAATTAGTGGGGCAGTAGCCATCCTGTCCCCCCAGAGCGTGCATCTAGATGGAGCTGTGTACGTCATTTCTTCATCTCCATGGAGACCCTCGTTCAGCTACCATGAGAAATAGGTTTAAAAGTATTGATTGCTGTGAATACCAATAGATCCCACCATGCATTTACATCGGCATTTCAATTTCCATACCTAGTTCCAGCGCCTGATCGTATGGGTCCATATTAGACCATGCCACTTGGCTTTTGGTTACTCATACTCTGGCCTGAATTTGCTGTCTGAAAGTGTTTTTTTAATGCAAACATTGATCATCCATTTGTTTCTTATTTTTACCTGTGTAACCATATGTAACAGTTAAACGGGCTATAAAATGTTGTACCAATCCTTCATACAGACATTGCTGCTGTCTATCACTCAATAGCATGAACCCGTGCAG
Organism: Hymenochirus boettgeri; assembly: GCA_019447015.1. Taxonomy (NCBI): domain Eukaryota; kingdom Metazoa; phylum Chordata; class Amphibia; order Anura; family Pipidae; genus Hymenochirus; species Hymenochirus boettgeri. The sequence goes on from CM033472.1 coordinate 247,981,662, forward strand.
TCTGTGCTGAGGGAAAAGAAGGTTATATGTTAATACCTAGAGAGAAACCTTTCTAACGGGGGGATGTATCATGTGACACAAACGCTTGGCATTGCCCCCTTAACTATGCTCGTGGTTCAATGTTAGAAACGTGCAGCTAGGCCCTGCTGTTCGGTCTTTCCAGTACATTTCAAACAAATTCGATGGAGCCATGCAAGCACGGATAACATAAAGATAACTCCCATAAAAATGAGGCACAGTGCATTCTCTGTAATTGACACACACCATGAAACCCGTCCTGAACCCACACTAATCTGTTTTACATTTACAAATAGGTTAATGTAGATTCATACAAAAACGAGTGTGTAGAGATGGGCTAGAACTCAAACCCGAGTTCAACATGAACTTAAATAGTTCAGACAAACTCGGACGCTTTAGATTTTCCCGAAAGGTCGTAGTTCCGAACTCGCTGACATATTTTCGATAATATCCTTGAATGTAGTTGTGTGCGATAACCCTGAAATGTAGCGGTTCGTTCGGTAACCCTGGAATGTTCGGTTATCCTCGAATGTAGCGGTTGAGCGATATCCCTTGAATGTACTAACCCTCGAATGTATTGTTCAGTAAACCTCGAATGTAGCAGTTCGTTCGGTAACCTTCGAATTGGCGATAACCCACGAATGTAGCATGTGATTGCACGTGTTTCAAAATTGCAAAGAATCTTAGTGCACCCTACCTGGATTTACATTATAAATAAATGTCATGCGGTTTGCAAAGCGCAAAAAGATCGCACAACACGGCAAAAACATGCTAGTAGGGTCTAGACCTAAGAAATGATTGCGTGGTATCAGCTCACTGTAAACGAATCCCAATGTGCTTAAAGAAGAGATTTTAAATTTAAAAATTTACTGAAGATAAGTCATTAAAGGACAACTATACTGAAATTTAAATTAACTTTTAAAAATGAAAAGTACCTGGGGCAAGGAGGTAGGATTAATTATTCCTACCTCCCAATATTGTTTTGTTGAGGAGCTACAGCACATACAGTTTTCATCTGCCAGGTTATGGCCCTGGGCCATTCTATATTAAAGATAAAGCTGAAGCATACAGGAAGACTGTCAGAAGCAGTTTTCTTCGCCCTGCTGCTTCTCATAGAAATGATATTGGGAGGTAAAAAGCACCAATCCTACCTCCCTCCCCAGGTACTTTTTATTTTAACTGTTTTTTAGACGTGGTTACAGATGTGTTACTGACATGGCTACGGACTGATTACAGACAAGTTACAGACGTGGCTACGGACGTGGTTACAGACGTGGCATGGACGTGGTTATAGACGTGGCTATCCGTGTGCATGGGACCAGCATAGTTATTTAATAAACTAAATCAATGCACTGTGCTTTGAATGCCCCATGTAACTAATCTGATTTATATATACCCAAACTCTGATTATAGATTCAATTCTCCCATTAAATTGCCACATACACAAGACACTGTATACAGATATATAGATTGGAATCTTACCCTGATTCAGAATCAGTCGGAGCCCAGCATGGGATTATAACAGATCTGCTGCCTGCCTGACGGTAGTAAAGTGATATGATACGTGGCCCTACCTACCCCTGAGCACTAAACATGATGCAGAGCCCAATTCTTTGTCACCCTCTCCCTTTACTCTCACTCCTCCCCTTCTGTTTGCTGACACCCTGGCAACAATTTCCAAGGCAGCTAATGCAATGCTTTGCTAGAGGAGAAATGTCACATCCATCATGTACCTCAGGGTTCCATATTGCTGGATACAGAGCCTTAGAGGCAGGGGCGTTTTTCTAGGGTTCTTGGCACCCAAGCCAAACTTTGGAAAGGCGCCTCTAATCTGTAATAGCCAGTGCGCTTATGGTGGGGTGGGGTGGCTTCTATAGTAGTGCGTATGGCAAACCACTTGGTAATTTTAAACTTTACAAGGGGGCTGGGGAGGCAGATAGATAGATAGATAGGGCCCTATTTTAAAAAATCGTTATCGTTATCGTAAAATACCGATCGTTATCGTAAATAAACGACCGTATTTACCGATAACGGTCGTTATTTACCGATAACGGTCGTTATTTACCGATAACGACCGTTATCGGTAAATAACGACCGTTATCGGTAAATAACGACCGTTATCGGTAAATAACGACCGGTATTTACCGATAACGACCGGTATTTAACGATATCGGTAAATAACGGTCGTTATCGGTAAAACGGTCGTTATCGGTAAAAACCCGGTCGTTATTTTACGATAGCGATCGGTATTTTACGATAACGATAACGATTTTTATAATAGGGCCGACGTACGATAGATAGATAGATAGATAGATGATAGATAGATGGATGGATGATGGAGGATGGATGGATGGATGGATGGATGGATGGATGGATGATAGATAGATAGATAGATAGATAGATAGATAGATAGAGATAGATAGATAGATAGATAGATAGATAGATAGATAGATAGATGATAGATAGATAGATAGATAGATAGATAGATAGATAGATAGATAGTAATAGATAGATATA